>CM040126.1:188626794-189100442 GCA_022559845.1 Amorphophallus konjac | reverse complement strand
GTCTAGATCTATCTTAATGCTGTGCATATAAGGGCCCGATCTGGTCCTGGGAGGAGCACCCAAAAGTACTAGTGCCCATGGGAGTTGTAATGATCACGGTGTCTAGCATTGCACCGAAGTACTTTTTCTCTTGATCTTTGGCATTCCACACACACACTCTCTCTTTCTTACCTGCGTGACTCGACTTGCGTGACTTTACTAGCGTGGCCCGACACGGGCAAAGTACTTGCGTGAAATAGCCAATAATCTATAAAGTTCTCATGAATATCTCTTGTTTAAGACTCACTTGAAAGTTTTGCACGGCGTGTTATTCTATTGATAGTTTTATTTCACTTGCTCAGTTATTTCTACATACATAGCCTTGTTACAATTACATGAGAAAAATTGTAATTACTTAAACCCATTGCTAGTTCCTGAGATATAATTCCTACTGAGCGTTCGCTCACCCAGTTTATTCCAACATTTTTCAGGTAATCAGGTGGCTAGCGAGACGAGACTCACACGGGCGGGACAAGTGTGCAAGCGAGCTTCGGAAACTATTGAACCCGAGTCTTTTGTCTTTCTTGAGTCTAGCGTGGTGTCTTTTATTTAGTTATCTTGGCTAAGTCTGTTAGAGTGTCATTTTCTTTTCTTTCATTGTGATGTAGCTGAGTCTTCAAGTTTTGAAGTTTGAATTTGTAAGAGACTTATATCTGAAATAAGATTTTTTTATTGTTACTCTAAATCATTTGGTCTCATGCCATTGCTCTGATCATTCACGACTATTTAACTGCCACGTTCCGAGTAAACGACACGTTCCGCTGCTATCGGTTTGGGGCGTGACAGATACCAACTGATCTAAAAACCGTCGCCGTTTTCTGACGAACCCTACGAACACCCCAAAAGCATGATTTTACCCCAACAAGGCAAAACCCACTCGTATGCTCACCGTTCGACGTGAAACTTCGAGGGAATGTAGAAGAGAAGTAGGGCTTCTGTCTCCATACCTCCACCGACGATTCCGTGCACCGTAGTGACTAAACCGCGCCGAAAACCGCATCGCGAGCTCGATCGTCGGCTTTGAATCCACCGTTTGGGATCGCGCCAGAAACGGTCCGATCCTCGCCCCATCGCACTTCGGACCACTCCCACAGCATCACCTCAGCCTGCCCGTGACTCCTTCGTCTGCAGTCGGAGCCGGGAGGGTGAGAGAAGAGAGAAAACGGGGGAGAGAGGAGGTCACAGTGCGAATGAGAAGGGAGGAGAGAGGACGAAGAATAAAAAGAAAAAGAAATTAGGAAATTTTTCTAATTTCCAAAAATTCCAATTTTTAGCCCGAAAATGGACTAATTCAGAAAAATACGTAAAAATAGTCTAAACGATCCTCGAGAAGAGTACAACGCAACTGCGGTATCCACGAGTCGATGTACTGGGAAATAAACTCACCACAAGGTTCCGTAACTTGTACGAGAGAAAAACTCATGTGAATCGTAAAACTCAACTCAAGACCCACAAAAGTGATCCGAAACTCTCCGAAGAATGTCCGAAAGACCCGATAAGGATCCAGGGTATTACAGCCTCCCCTCCTTCAAGAAATTTCATCCTCAAAATTTAAGGAACGAACAAGAAGAAGTAGGGATGAACAAATCCTAAGACACAACTTGAAATAGCGTGAATCTTGAAAAACACCATTCAAAGGAACACTTGTCAGACCATAATCACAAGCACACGCTCTGGATCGAGCATGGCACCCAAGTGAACACAAGTCTGACACCTCCGAAATAAGGCAACGTCGCTTATGTCTCACAGGAAAGGAGACACGACCCATGCCACGACAACAGCAACCAGGAAAAATAAAACGACAGACATGGCAAGCATCAGCTTAAACAAGGAAGCATAGTCCTCTCATGTGACAGCTCGACAACATCATCGGCTCCAGTGCCAAAGGCCACCATGAAACCTGGCACACAGGACTCCAATGACAGCACCGGACCACAAGCACCATCAAGTCAGTCCTCACTCAGACGTTACATCTGATCGAGTCGCATGCTAACTCTATCAAGAAAGAAGAGTACAGTACAACTAACCGACAAGATCATGGTCCACACAATGCCAAGATAGATTCATAGGGAAGCAACGACAGAACGACAACGATGACAGTAGCAACAACACTTGCAGAATCTCGGCTATGAGACCCATTCTTTAACGGATCTTTACCAGTATTAGAATAGAATTAAATCCATGAATTTTGGCTAATTTTATGAAATTTATGGGCTTTTTCTAGTATTTAATCTAATTAGATTAAAGCCTTTATGTAAAATAAATGGGCATTTACACGTTTTTGCTTAATTGAGGTTTTAGAATGCAAATAAAGGGTAAAAATAAAAAAAATAATATTTTAATCTTTTTTTACCCCTTCGATCTCCCCTCTCTCTCCCACTTTCCCAATCCCTCTCCCCCCCTCTTTTTCACCCGTCAGACGGGGAACCGCAGGCGGAACCCGCGATCGGCCCTCCCCCACTCTCGCCGTCCCTCGTCTTCGCGACGACCGACCGGCCACGGCGGCGGCGACCACACCGGTGGCGACCACGAGCGACGGCGGCTTCTCCCCCTTCCACCGCGGACGGCCGCGAGCCCCCTCTCTCGCCTTCCTCTTCTCGACGGTGTTAGGAGGCCCAAGAAAGGGGAGGACGGCCCGCGGCCTCGCCGGCGGCCGGGCAAGGGGAGGACCGCGACCGGCCTCCCCCTCTCTTGCCCCCCCTTTTTCTCCTTTCACGGTGCGCGGAGGTGGACGAGACCGGCGACTTGTCTCCCTCTTTCTCTCTTCTCAGCACGCCGGTGACCCGACGGCCTTGGTGGAGGAGCCGGAGCTCCGTCGAGGAACCGGCAAGGGGTAGAACACAGCGGCGCCCTTGTCGAAGTGAAACCCCGACGCGGAGATGCGGTTCCACGACGACATCGGGCGGCCCCATCTTCCCTCCTCACGGTGAAATCGGCATCCTCGGCTTAATCCTGTGGAGAGGCGGCCGGGAAAGGACGAACCGCGATGTCCCTCGGCTTGCATGCGGCCGGATCGGGCGTTTCCATTGCGTATGAGGTAGGGGGATCGTCGCCCTAGCCCGTTAAATTGTTCCAAAAGCATGCCCATTATCTTTATGTTTTAATAGCTCATCGTCACTGAGTTCATAGATTAATAAAAGCATGCCCATCGTCGCTGAGTTCATAGATTAATAAAAGCATGCCATCGTCGCTGAGTTCATAGATTAATAAAAGCATGCCCATCGTCACTGAGTTCATAGATGATAAACTGTTATATTGAGATGATGGATTGACAGGGAACATGTTAAAAATAATAATTTCCATCGATTTGAGTCGACCGGGAAGGGATCTGATTGTGATTCCTGTGGATCCGGTTCTCCGGTAAGGACTATGTTTACTTTATTTTAGATTTTATAACGGTTCGCGATAAACCTTTTTTTGAATCGAGCGGTTGATGATTAAACTGTATAAAAAAATTAAATTTGAATGGTGGAAGAAATTTCATGGTTAATCCGTTGAGTAGCACGTGGCGGTTCGTCGTTCGACCGCCTAAAACCATAGCGGCCCTAGTTTGACCGCTTGTTCTATAATGATGCGTGTTCATTTAAATTATGCATTTAATTATGGAATGATTGCCATTTTAGCATATTCAAATATGTATGCATTGAGTTATTGGATAATGGCCATCTTAGCATATTCAGTTAATTATGCCTTGAATCTTGCATATTTACCATGTTTAATTGTTATTATAAATTATGGCCTATTTTTAGATCCCAATAGAGCTTTATTCTCTTTCCTAGTGATGGAACCACCAGTCGTAGCCCGATGACTTTTAGTGTTGATCCCACTCGGGAGAGGTGGCGGGGTATCCCAGTTTCACGATTTTTAAGCTAGTTCCGTGGGCCCCAGTCCAACCGTAGCATCCTACGGAGGGGAATACTAGCTAGAGGCCTGGCTCTAGGCACGAGCCGGTGTGTGCACACGTGGTCAGAGACTTGGACTGACACTGACGAGTGTTGCTGTGACTAGTTACTTGTTTTGGTACTGTTATGCGTCTCGCTTGCTATGATCAGGCTTGCGTAGATGCTTGAGACGCAGTGTAAGTCGTCAGTGGACGCATCTGATTTCTTCTTCTGGTAGATCTCCTCTCCTTCTCACTCTTGTCACTTGGAAATGATTGAGTTATTGTGTATTGGTAGATTTCGAGTACTTGCATATAAATTCTAATTGGCATGCTAGTTAGCTGTTCATAAACTGTTTATTTAGTTTTACACCTTTATTAAATTGTCATTTATTTATGCCAATACATGCTTTACTGCTTTCCTTTAGTTAGTTGCGAGTTAGAGATTCCTGCGAACCCTACTGAGTCTATGCTGTGAGACTCACCCCTTCCTTTTACAGGTGAGGCGGAGCAACCGGCTACAGAATTCTCTCGTGCTTTTAGCGAAAAACCTTAGAGCCAGTAGTGGTCGGTCAATGGTCAGTCTGTCCTTTTTCTTCTTTTGGTCGAGCTATGTCCAGTGTAGTTATTTATTTTTGGACCATTGTACAGTGTGGGACTTGTGATATATGGATATGGGCTACTTGTATAAATTTACCACTCTGATATATGTAATTGCTTCCGTTTAAAGTTCTAATGAATGCTTTAATTAATATTACGCATGTAATTTCTATTCGTTATGCATCCCCTCGACAAACACTCACTAACCCTTACGGGGCCTCATCAGCCTCTTGGGTGGCTTCCCCGAGCTCTTGGTATCGGTAAATCGATGATATCGGGTTATCGGTATCCGGATCTCCTGGGTCGTCACAGTTGGTATCAGAGTGGTGTTGAGGATTTGTATAAGGAATTGAAATTGCATTAGTCCAGAACAAGTCCATGTGAGTCTACTACTACTGGTTTAGGATGTTTTTCATGATTACTGATGCATTTTTTGTTATTACATGTCTTCTTCTAGATTAAAATGTCGCCTCATAGAAGGGCACGCGTCTCGAGGGAATGTAGTGGCACTTCTCCTCCGGCTAATGTGCCAGCTCCAATTCAAGCTGACCCTGCTCCTCAAGCTGAATTGCCTCCTAGTGGTCGTGGCAGAGCTTTGAATGAATTTTTGCTGTTCCACCCACTGACTTATGAAGGACTGGCAGATCCAGATGCAGCCAGAGTGTGGATAGATGCAACTGAACGTGTATTCCGTTCCATGGAGTGCACAAAGGATGAAAAAGTCATGCTGGCTACTTTTCAACTCCAAGGAGCAGCACTCACGTGGTGGACCACGGAGTGGGAGGTTGATTTTAGATCATGTCCTCTTCGTCAAATTACATGGATGGAGTTTGTCACAGCCTTTGAATGCACCTTCAGTCCAACTTATCTTAGGATGGATAAAATGTACCAGTTTATGGAACTAGCTCAAGGCGATATGACTGTGCTGGAATATCGGAGCAAGTTCATGGAATTGGGTCGGTTTGCGCCCCACATTCTTGCTGATGAAAGCTTAAAGACCGAGCAATTTCTGCGTGGATTAAAACCAGAGTTGAGGCAGCCTTTGATTGCGACTAGGGTGGCAGAAATGGACGCAGCGTATCAGGTAGCTGCGGCTTTAGAGCTTGACTTGGCAAGATCCCGAGGGCATACTCAAACGGCGTCAATCCAGCCGGATGTGCAGCGTCAACAGTTCAGTTAGCCATCTGCTACAGGAGTCCCATCTGCTATTCCTGTTGCCAGTGGCATTCCTGTTTCTAAGCCTAAGTTCAAGAAATTCAAGAAGTTCAAGAAGCGCTCTGGTAGTCAAGCTTCTTCTAGTACCGTACAGCAGTAATCGGCACCTTCTTTCCAGTAGCGCCAAGGCTCTGCAGTTAGTCAGCCGAGAGTGTGTGCAAGATGTGGTGGGAGCCACCCAGGCAAGCCGTGTTCGCTGTCGGTGGTTTGTTTTCGATGCGATCAACCAGGACATGTGGTTCGAGACTGTCCGCAGAGGCCGAAGGTAGTGCAGTTTTCTCAACCGCAGCCACCTCAGTTCGGACCTCCTCCACCACCTCAGGCACATCAATATTATCCTCAAGCTTCAGTGTCTTCTTCCCAGTAGTCTACTGCAGCGGGCAGGAAGCAGAAGGGAAAGGTTTCTCATATTACCCGGGCTAAAGCTGTGGCGTCCCATCTTGTTGAAGGTATGGTTATGATTTATGGACATGCAGCTCGTGTCTTATTTGATTAAGGCGCTTCTCATTCGTTTATTTCTGAAAACTTCATTGCCTGTATTGAGGAGCCGACTTCTAAAATTACTTGTAAGTTGCTTGTGGAACTACCTTCTGGGGATTTCATGTTCACTCCTCTTTGTCTGAAGGAGTCGCCTATTATGATTGGTAATCATCAGTTGCCGACTAGATTATATGTGTTGCAGCTGGTTGATTATGATATTATTCTGGGCATGGATTGGTTAGAAAAATATGGAGTTGTGGTTGATTACAGATCAAAGAAAGTCTATTTTCAGCCACATGAGAAACCAACATTTTCTTTTCAAGGTATTCGATCTCGTTCTTCTCGCTTGTTTATTTCTGCTATTCAAGCCTGTAGATTGCTTAATGCAGGTTGTCAGGGATTCTTAGCTTCCGTGGTTGCTGTCGAGGCACCACAGTAGGATATCAATGCTATTCCTGTGGTCTGTGAATTTCCTGATGTATTTCCTGATGAGTTATCAGGCTTACCTCCACAATGAGAAATAGAAATGGTGATTGAATTGATTCCAGGTACGGCACCTTTGGCAAAGGCACCATACCACATGGCTCCAGCTGAATTGAAGGAACTGAGGGCACAATTGTTAGAATTATTGGAAAAAGGCTATATTCTTCCCAACTTTTCTCCATGGAGTGCTCCAGTCCTATTTGTGAAGAAGAAAGATGGAAGCCTGAGGCTATGTATTGATTACAGGCAATTGAATCAGGTGACTGTCAAGAATAAATATCCTCTGCCCAGGATTGATGATTTGTTTGATCAATTACAGTCTGCTACTATCTTTTCATGGATTGATCTTCGATCTGGCTATTTTCAATTGCGGATTCAAGAATCTGACGTGGAAAAGACTACTTTTAGCACGTGTTATGGTCACTATGAGTTTTTGGTTATGCCGTTCGGGCTAACCAATGCTCTAGCAACATTTATGGACCTAATGCAATGTGTGTTCCGTCCATATCTGGACCAGTTTGTTGTGATCTTTGTCGATGATATTCTTGTTTATTCGGCTTCTGTAGGGGAACATGTTCAGCATCTCAGGATTGTATTGCAGACTCTACGAGATCACGAACTCTATGCAAAATTTAGTAAATGTGGGTTTTGGCTTCGGGAAGTTCATTTTATCGGCCATGTGATTTCTAGTGACGGAGTCGCAGTTGATCCAGCTAAAATCAAAGCTATTCTTCAATGGCAGAGACCGAAGACTGTGATAGAGATTAGAAGTTTTTTGGGTCTTGCTGGTTATTATCGAAGATTCATTCAAGACTTTCACAGATTGCCACGTCGATGACTAGACTGACACGTAAAGATGTACCATTTGTTTGGTCAGATCAATGTGAGCAGAGCTTTAATGAATTAAAAAGGCTTCTCACTTCTTCTCCAGTGGTGGTGTTACCTTCTAGCTCAGGTGGATTCGTGGTTTGCACAGACGCTTCTTGAGTAGGTCTGGGCGCAGTACTTATGCAACATGGTAAAGTCATAGCTTATGCGTCCCGAAAATTAAAACAGCATGAAGAGAATTATCCGACTCACAATCTAGAGCTTGCAGCGGTGATCTTTGCACTAAAAATCTGGAGACACTACTTGTATGGCGAGAAATTTGAGATCTTTACCGATCATCAAAGCTTGTAGTACGTGTTTTCTCAAAAAGACTTGAATCTCTGGCAGCGCAGATGGATGGAATATATGAAAGACTATGATTTCACTCTCTCCTATCAGCTAGGAAAAATGAATGTTGTGGCTGATGCTCTGAGTAGGAAAGTGGAAATTAGTCATTTGGTTGTTCATGAATGGAAGTTGTGGGAACAGTTTTCTAGTGAGACTTTTAGCATGGACATTCCTTCTGATCCAATGGTAGCTATGTGTGCTAGTCTTGTGATGACTCCAGCTATTTATCAGCAGATCAAGGAAGCTCAGTAGGCAGATTCCGATTTGTCCCGCATTATAATGATGCACGATGTTGAATTTGATGACGACTTAGTGGTCAGCTTCCGGGGCCGACTATATGTTCCAACTGTTGATGAGTTGAGAAATGCCATCTTGCGTGAAGCCCATGGATCCCGTTATGCTATTCACCCCGGCACTACCAAGATGTATCAAAATCTGAAAAGACAGTTCTGGTGGCCAGGAATGAAAAAGGATGTAGCTGCATTTGTGTCTAAATGTTTGACATGCCAACAGGTTAAAGCCGAGCATCAAAAACCTGGAGGAATGCTTCAACCTTTAGAAATTCCGATGTGGAAATGGGATCACGTCACGACAGATTTTGTTGTGGGTTTACCCCGCACTTCACAAGGCTTCGATGGAATCTGGCTGTTAGTTGACCGGTTAACAAAAATAGCAAGATTATTACCAATTAAAGTTACCTGCAGTGTTCAGAAATTGGCCAAGCTTTATGTTCAAAAGATTGTGCCATTGCATGAAATTCTAATATCAATTGTGTCAGATCGTGACCCACGGTTTACTTCTGGCTTCTGGCGCAATTTTCAAAAAGTGTTGGGCAGAGAGTTAGCTTTTAGTTCAGCGTATCATCCGCAGTTAGATGGTCAGTCAGAAAGGACTATTCAGACTTTAGAAGATATGCTGAGATCGTGTTGCCTAGATTGGCAGGGTTCGTGGAGTCAGCATTTGCCACTTGTGGAATTTGCTTATAATAACAGTTATCACTCCAGCATTGGCATGGCACCGTATGAGGCTTTATATGGGTGTCCTTGTCATACACCTCTAAACTGGTTTGAGGCCGGTGACAGATTATTGACAGGACCTGATATGGTTCAGCAATGTGCTGATGTGGTTCGCTTAATCAGGCAGAAAATGTTGACAGCTCAGAGTCGATAGAAAAGTTATGCAGATCAGCACAGGCGACCATTACAGTTTTATCTTGGAGATATGGTGTTTGTAAAAATATCTCCGATGAAAGGCATTATGAGGTTTGGGAAACGTGGAAAGCTCAGTCCCCGTTATATTGGTCCGTTTCCTATTCTAGAACGTGTGGGCCAAGTGACTTATCGTCTTCAATTGCCAGCGGCGATGTAAGCAATCCACGATGTATTTCATGTGTCCCAGCTGAGGAAATATGTCTTTGATGCGTCTCACGTCCTCGATGACTCAGTTTGGCCAGAAGTGACTGCAGATCTATCCACACCAGAGTATCCGATCAGAATTGAAGTTCGTCGTGAGCAACGATTGAGAAATAAAGTAATTCCTCTGGTTAAGGTTGTCTGGCAGCGTCACTCTGGCAATGACGCTACATGGGAACGTGAGGACGAAATACGTCAGCAATTTCCCTTCTTGTTCGAATAAGGTATATTCTCTCAGTTCTCCCCTTGTTCTTCCTTTTAAATTTTGAGGATGAAATTTTTATTAGGAAGGAGGGACTGTAAGACCTGTTCTTTAACGGATCTTTACCAATATTAGAATAGAAATAAACCCATGAATTTTGGCTAATTTTATGAAATGTATGGGCTTTTTCTAGTATTTAATCTAATTAGATTAAAGCCTTTATGTAAAATAAATGGGCATTTACACATTTTTGCTTAATTGAGGGTTTAGAATGCAAATAAAGGGTAAAAATAAAAAAATAATATTTTAATCTTTTTTTTACCCCTTCGATCTCCCCTCTCTCTCCCACTTTCCCAATCCCTCTCCCCCCCTCTTTTTCACCCGTGAGACAGCGAACCGCAGGCGGAACCCGCGATCGCCCCCCCCACTCTCACGGTCCCTCATCTTCGCGGCGACCGGCCGGCCATGGCGAAGGACAGCGGTGGTGACCACACCAGCGGCGACCACGAGTGGTGGCGGCTTCTCCCCCTTCCACCGCGGACGGCCGCGAGCCCCCTCTCTCGCCTTCATCTTCTCGGCGGTGTTAGGCGGCCCAAGAAAGGGGAGGACGGCCAGTGGCCTCGCTAGTGACCGGGCAAGGGGAGGACCGTGACCGGCCTCCCCCTTTTTCTCATTTCACGGTATGCGGAGGCAGATGAGACCGGCGACCCTCTCTCCCTCTTTCTCTCTTCTCGGCACGCCGACGACCCGACGGCCTTGGTGGAGGAGCAGGAGCTCCGTCGACTAACCGGCAAGGGGTAGAACACGGCGACGCCCTCGTCGGAGCCAAACCTCGACGCGGAGACGCGATTCCACGACGACATCGGGCGGCCCCATCTTCCCTCCTCACGGTGAAATCGGCATCCTCTGCTTAATCCTGTGGAGAGGCGGCCGGGAAAGGACGAACTACGACGTCCCTCGGCTTGCATGTGGCCGGATCGGGCGTTTCCATTGCGAATGAGGTAGGGGGATCATCGCCCAAGCCCGTTAAATTGTTCCAAAAGCATGCCCATTGTCTTTATGTTTTAATAGCTCATTGTCGCTGAGTTCATAGATTAATAAAAGCATGCCCATCGTTGCTGAGTTCCTAGATTAATAAAAGCATGCCCATCGTCGTTGAGTTCATAGATTAATAAAAGCATGCCCATCGTCGCTGAGTTCATATATTAATAAAAGCATGCCCATCGTCGCTGAGTTCATAGATTAATAAAAACATGCCCATCGTTGCTGAGTTCATAGATGATAAA
This sequence comes from Amorphophallus konjac, assembly GCA_022559845.1. Taxonomy (NCBI): domain Eukaryota; kingdom Viridiplantae; phylum Streptophyta; class Magnoliopsida; order Alismatales; family Araceae; genus Amorphophallus; species Amorphophallus konjac. The sequence goes on along the minus strand of CM040126.1, from coordinate 189,089,630 downwards.
CTGTTATATTGAGATGATGGATTGACATGGAACATGTTAAAAATAATAATTCCCGTCGATTTAAGTCGACCGGGAAGGGATCCGATTGTGATTCCGGTGGATCCGGTTCTTCGGTAAGGACCATGTTTACTAAATTTTAGATTTTATAATGGTTCGCCATAAACCTTTTTTTGAACCGAGCGGCTGATGATTAAACCGCGTAAACAAATTAAATTTGAATGGTGGAAGAAATTTCACGGTTAGTCCGTTGAGTAGCACACGACGGTTCGTCGTTCGACCGCCTAAAACCATAGCGGCCCTAGTTTGACCGCTTGTTCTATAATGATGCGTGTTCATTTAAATTATGAATTTAATTATGGAATGATTACCATTTTAGCATATTCAATTATTTATGCATTGAGTTATTGGATAATGGCCATCTTAGCATATTCAGTTAATTATGCCTTGAATCTTGCATATTTGGCATGTTTAATTGTTATCATAAATTATGGCCTATTTTTAGATCCCAATAGAGCTTTATTCTTATTTCTAGTGATGGAACCACCAGTCGTAACCCGACGTCTTTTAGTGTTGATCCCACCCGGGAGAGGTGGCGGGGTATCCCAGTTTCACGATTTTTAAGCTAGTTCCGTGGGCCCCAGGCCAACCGTAGCGTCCTATGGAGGGGAATGTTAATATTGGTGTGCTACAGGCCAATTTTGGGTGGGGTAGACCCGATAGATGTACGATCTTGTTCATTATTAATAAAGTGATATTTGAGCATAAATATGTGATTGTATATTACTTTACGATGTCCCTAGGATATGTGGTTGTAAAGTCAACTCGAGATGGGATCTCGATCATGAGACTGACTTTACATGGACACATACCTTAAACTGTTCCTGGTTAGAGGGTAATCACTCGGGGACTTTGATTACCTATTAAACTAGTACACATGATGTGTGACTAACCAGTCTCATGGTCATTGGTGCGGGGCACCAACACATATGTGTAGGTGTATGTCCTTGGAGGATGTACACTGAACTGATCCGCTATTGGATCTTCAGATGGTTGATTATACCTAATGTCAACTGAAGATCCAACTGTCTCAGTAGCATCGTTGGTCCTTTGACCTGACACATTGATCAGATCTTACACGAGGACTGGAATGGTTTAATTACTTGGCTAAGTGACTTTAACCATAAGTCACGAATTGCCGAGTCATTAACCATTTCAGGATACGTGTGAAGATCATCAATGGTCAAGAGGGGATCGCTCACTATCGGGTATATATCAGACAGTTAATGGGTCATGACATTGACGCTCCATTAAATCCATGGCCAGGGTCGTGTGAGTTCGTTTAGAACAGACGTCATACACTTTAAGGAGGTCATGGTCAAATGGGACGATCATGGGGTTTGACAGAAACCATACCCTCGATCAAACCAGACTCATAGAAGGAGCGAGGGATTATAGCGATGCGGTAATTATAGACTTAAAGGTACCAGACAGGCTAGTTTAAATCCGGTGTCCTCTAGGATCACGTGGATTTGCTTGACCCAACGTGATCAAAGGTTCGGAATAAATTAAACTATTATTCGGCTCTAGTAGAAGCGAATAATAAGTTTAATTTACTTCTAATTGGGAATTAGAAGTTAATGGGCCTTAAACTAGAGTGACTATAGGCCTAGAGGATCACACACAATGGATTCTTGGGTGACGGATTATTATTGTACAAATGTATATATTAGTTCCCTTGAATTCCTTTTGGAAAGGAGTTTAAAAGAGGGCTTAATATATATGTACAATAATAAAAGGGACATATATGTGATGTTGGTCCGTATGGGCTCTTTTGAAAAAGGTCCTAAATCTATATATATGGGCCTTACGTGAATGCTCTCATTCTTCTAGCCTAATCAAGCATCAAGGGAAAAGAAGAAGAGATTAACTCTCCCCCTTCCTCCCTCTTGCTCTCTCTCTCTCCCTGGAAGCTCTCTCTCTCCAGAAAGGGAAAGAAAAGGGAAGATCGGGGGTGGGAGACGCTGTCGCTGCGCAAGGATCCATGTGGATCTGCTCTAGAGGCTGTACTTCTGTGCGGCTCGGTGTTCGTGAAATTCTGCATCGGGCACTACGGATAGCGTTGTTCCGCGCAAGGTGAAATCTGCAACCCGTAGTTAGGGGTTGGGTAATTAATGCATCGATTAGAGCATAGATCTAAGTTTCCATGAAGCCGAGTTCGGGCAAATAAATTTTTATTATCTACTGCATTGCCCGAACTATACTGTGTGGAACCTTACAGTGGTATCAGAGCAAGGTTGACGCTCTGGTCGGTGTATTAGCTCCGTATAGAACCATATTTTAGGGGCTATTTAAAATCTTCAATTGTTGTTAGAAGAAGGAGATGCTGGGCTCTCTGTTCTTCCTAGATGCTGGGCATCTAAAGTAATTTTTTTTAAAAAAAAATTTGGCCCATTTTGGGCGCACTGCGCCCTGGGCGGCGCGCTCGAAAGGGCTGCCGACTATTTTTTTTAATTTATGTTTTTTTGATTTATTTACTTTAATTATGTTAGTATATATATATATATAAATGCACAGTAAATTAAACTAATTATTATCTCAAATATTAATTATCTTCTCTCAACAGAAAAGTGAAATGTTAAATTTTATTTAACTTTTAAATTTACCGAGGTGAGATAATTACTATTTACCTTGAGATAAAAAGGTTAATAATTGAAGGTAATTATGTGAAATTCAATTTTTGAATTTTTAATTATTAGATAATTAGTAAATTCAGAATTTGAATTTCATTGATATTATTTGTATAAAATTTAAATATTTGAATTTTTAATTATTAGATAATTGTTAAATTCAAATTTTAAATTTTAGAAACATGATAATTGAGGATAATTACATTATTTAAATTTACTTTCAAATAAAATTATTGGATAATTTGTTTGAATTTAAATTTAAATGATTGTCATATTTAAATTTCAATTTTAAATTTGATTATTATATAATTAAATTTAAATTTAAATAATTATCTTAATTATCCGACTTATTTAAATTAGATTCAAAAATACATGCCCCTGGTAGAAATGATGGTTCTTTACGTGAGTTGCTTTATTTACCTTGTATTGGCTTGCTTAAGTGTTTAATTTTAGGTAATCTTGCTTCAATTTTTAAAATTAAACAAAGCTAGCGTATTTTTGTTTGCACATCCCATTTTTAAATCCAAAAGTAAGGATTATTTTTAGAAATAACCCTTGATTGATTTTATATGAATGGGTTGGCAAATGATCATGGACTTGGTTAATGTAATTAATTGGGGTCTGCGAACCTCCTTTCTCTCTCTATTAAAATTCCTATGTACTTCTTTCTCCCTTTAAAGTTGTACTCGCCCTAAGGGTTGCTGAAATTTTATAGACATGTAATTTATATTTTACCGACCTGCGTGCCGTGTAAAAGTTGTAATTTATGCGGCGTCGGAGTTTGAAAGCGCGGAGCACACCCAACGAGGACGATCCAGCTGCTTCGGAAGCGGGCCGGATGTCTTAGTTATATTAGGAATAAAGTCCATGATCACTTGCGATTTAATTTCTGCATTAGATGCATTTATTTTGTGCAAACTACTAGGTACGGTAAATATATTGGATATATTTATATTACCACCTAGGGTGAGATCAAGATAAAATCAAATTCCCTCGCGATTTAATTTTAGATCTATAAGCGTGGCTCTAGGAGTCGTCGTGGCCCTCCATCATTATGGGGTTAATGAACGTCTTCAACTCATGAATTGGTTGTGCTTTCCACAAGGTTCATGGGCGTGGAGGTGGGATGTGACCCTAAGGCTAGGCGTCAATGGGGTGAGGAATTGAACCCGACTTTATTGTGCTTTTCACAAGGGTCGGATCATGAACTCATTGCCATATCGTAATGATGGTTAGATCTAACCGAGGGTATCCCTTGTTGTGTCTTCCACAAGAAGATAATTTCTCGGGGGCCGAAATCAGATATTACATTGGATGCAAATACTTGTTGACTGCCCTTGAGATGGTGTATGGCTTGTTGTGCTTTCCACAAGATCATACATCAGTCTCGTTGGGATTCCGACCCACTAGGTTGATCTTGTTGATCTCCCGTTCTATATACTGAGGGTTATATAGTTCGATCGAAAAATAGTGGGACTAACTAAGATAGAATATCACATCTAAGTTAGAATTTGAACATATGCTAAGTTATCTTTTATTTCTTATCCAGATTATAATGTCATCGTCCAACCCCCTCCGCGGCATCTTGGATGCCAACAGACTGACTGGACTGAACTACTCGGATTGGCTGCGTAATCTACGCATAGTCCTCACCGTCAAAAAAATAGCCTACGTATTGGACACGGTTCATTCTGAGCCAGCTCCCGATGCCGATGTGGGCGAGTTAATGACTTATGCCAATTGGTCTGAAGACTCTTCCCTTGCCCAATGTTACATGCTGGCCTCTATGGCTCCCGAGCTACAGAGGCAATTTGAAAAGACTGATTGTAGAAGCATACTTCTTAACCTACGCCAACTCTTCGGGGAGTAGGGTAGGATTGAGAGGTATGATATCTCCAAAAAGCTTTTCAGGACACAGATGTCAGAGGGTGCTTCAGTACAGGCTCATGTACTAAAAATGATGGAGTGGATTGAGAGACTCAATGCACTGGGGTTCAAGTTGGATCTTGAACTGTGCATTGATCTTATACTCCAGTCATTGCTCGATTCCTTTTCTTCCTTCATCATAAACTTTAACATGAATATGATTGAAGCAACTCTCCCGGAGCTGCTCAACATATTAAAGAGTGCTGAAGGGACGATGCAGAAAAATAAACCATCTTCTTCTGTAATGATTGTTGATCGGGCCAACAAGAAAAGGAAGGCCACCCAGATATCCACCAAAGGTGACAAAGGGAAGGGAAAGAAGAAGGCCATGGGTAAGCAACTCGCCAAAGTTGACAAAGGGAAGGGCAAGAAAAATGAAAAAGAAGATAAATATTTTCAATGCAGGAAAACTAGGCATTGGAAAAGGAATTGCATGGTAATTCTAAATGAAGGTATTTTTGTCATAGACCTTAATTTGTCATATATGGAATCCACATCATGGGTATTGGATACTGGATGTGCATCTCATATCTGCAATTTTGTGCAGGTATTGGCAAATAGAAGGCGGCTGGGTAAAAAGGAGATTGAACTGAGGATGGGTAATGGAGCTTTAGTTTCTGCCAAAGCTATCGGGACTGCTCGTCTCAGTTTACCTTCATGAGTCATTCTGGAGCTGAATGACTGTTATTATGTTCCTAATATTATTAAGAACATTATTTCAATCTATGGCTTGTATAACGTTGGATATACATTGGCTTTTAATAGCACTGGGTACTCTATAATGAATAATGGTTTTATTATAGCCAATGGTTCATTAGTCAATGGTCTTTATGTATTAGATACACGTTCTAATGTTATGCATGTTTCCAATGCGAATGAAGTGAATTCTACATATCTATGGCATTGCAGGCTTGGTCATGTAGGTGAGAAAAGAGTCTCTCACCTACACTCAAATGGGTATTTGAATTCATTCGAATACAAGCCATTTGATACCTATGAGTCGTGTCTCATGGGGAAGATGACCAGGGCTCCCTTTAGTGGACATGGTGAGAGGGCTGCTGACCTTCTCGAGCTCATACACTCGGATGTGTGTGGACCCATATCCATGGAAGCAAAAGGGGGTCACCTCTATTTCATTTCTTTTATTGATGACTTCTCGAGATATGGCTATGTGTATTTAATGAGACATAAATCATAAACTTTTGAGAAGTTTAAGGAATACAAGAACGAAGTAGAGAAACAGACTGGCAAGAGTATTAAGGCTCTTTGATCGGATCGAGGAGGTGAATACCTTAGCCATGAATTCACTTCTTATCTTAAAGATAATGGAATTGTTTCTCAGTGGACTCCACCATTTACACCACAGCACAATGGTGTATCCGAAAGGAGAAACAGGACCTTGTTAGACATGGTCCGATCTATGATGTCTATGTCAGGACTACCCTTGTCTCTCTGGGGCTATGTCTCAGAGACTGCAGCCTATTTACTGAACATGATCTCAAGTAAATCTATTCCTTCTATACCATATGAGATATGGAAGGGCAGGAAACCAAATTTTAATCACATTAAAATTTGGGGGTGTCCTGCCCATGTAAAGAGGAACGATAGTGATAAACTTGAGTCTAGAACCGATAAGTGTAGGTTTGTGGGATATCCAAAGGAGACATTTGGATATTATTTCTATCACCCTTCTGAGCAAAGGGTCTTAGTGGCTAAGAGAGCTGTATTTCTAGAAAGAGAATATCTTGTCCAGAAAGATAGTGGGAGTCAGATAGAATTGGACGAGGTTGAAGAACCACAACCTAAAGACTCATTAGATGATAATGTATCAGTTGATCCTATTCAGAGTGAAACACAGACACTACGGAGATCTGGTAGACTACCAAGAGAACCTGAGAGATATGTTGGACATGTCTCAGAGTGGTCCTCTAAGGTATGCATCGATGAGGATGAAGATCCTCAATCGTATTAGGATGCGATCCGTAGTGCGGACTCCGAGAAATGGCAAGAGGCAATGGAGTCAGAGATCCAGTCCATGTACACCAACAAAGTTTGGAACTTGGTTGATGTACCCGAAGGGAAAGTCCCTATGAGCTGAAAGTGGATTTTCAAAAGGAAGATCGGTGTAGATGGACAGATTGACACATACAAGGCCAGATTAGTGGCGAAAGGGTATCGTCAAAGATAATGTATTGACTATGACGAGACATTTTCACCTGTGGCCATGGTTAAGTCAATCAGAATCCTCCTTGCCATTGCTGCATACCTGGATTATGAGATTTGACAAATGGATGTGAAGATGGCTTTTCTGAATGGAAATCTGTCAGAAGAGGTGTACATGGTACAGCTTGAAGGATTCACTTCCATGCTTCATCCTAATAAGGTATGTAAACTTCAGAGGTCCATTTATGGATTGAAGCAGGCATCTCGAAGCTGGAACTTTAGATTTGATGAAGCTGTCAAATCTTTCAATTTCATTCGGAATGAAGATGAACCCTGTGCTTACAAGAAGGATAGTGGGAGCTCTGTGACCTTCTTGGTCCTTTATGTTGATGACATCTTACTCATTGGGAATGATGTAGGGATGTTGACATCAACTAAGTCTTGGTTGTCCAAGACCTTCTATATGAAGGATTTGGGAGAAGCATCCTATGTGCTGGGCATAAGGATCTATCGAGATAGATCTAAAAGGATGCTATGATTATCACAATCCATGTACATAGATACTATCATCAAAAGGTTTAGGATGAAAAATTCCAAGAGAGGTCTCATTCTTATGAGACATGGATTTTGCCTATCTAAGGGGATGAGCCCTAAAACATCTGAGGAGGTGGCACACATGAATAAGGTACCCTATGCTTCGGCCATAGGGTCAATCATGTATGCAATGCTATGTACACAGCCTGATGTTGCCAATGCTTTGAGCATTGTCAATAGATATCAGGCAAATCTAGCCGAAGAGCACTAGAAGGTATTAAAGGGCATCCTTAAGTACTTGCGAAGGGTTAAGGATCTTGTTCTGCTTTATGGAGGAGAGGACCTACAGCTTAGAGCTTACACAGACTCTAGTTTCCAGTCAGATCCAGATGACTGCAAATCCATGTCTGGGTTTGTATTCATGTTGAATAGAGGGGCAGCCAGTTGGAGAAGCTCCAAGTAAGATACGACTATAGATTCGATGACGGAGGCAGAATATATTACTGCAGCTAAAGCTGCTAAAGAAGCCGTATGGATGAAGAAATTTATCTTGGAACTTGACGTAGTTCCCAAGATATCAGCTCCCATCTCATTATTTTGTGATAATAATGGGGCCATCGCCCAGGCGAAGGAACTAAGATCTCACCAAAGGTCAAAGCATATTCTGAGGCGCTTCCACCTTATTCGGGAGATTGTTGATCGTGGAGATGTGGCGGTAGAGCGTGTACCGTCAGAAGACAGCAGAGAAGATCCACTGACTAAGCCTTTGACATAGACTATATTTGAGCGCCATCGGGATAAGATGGGTCTCAAAGTTGTGAGCAATTGACTGTAGTTCAAGTGAGAGATTGTTAGTATTGGTGTGCTACATGCCAGTTTTGGGTCGGGTGGACTCGATATATGTACGATCTTGTTCATTATTAATAAAGTGGTATTTGAGCGTAAATATGTGATTTTATATTACTTAACGATGTCCCTAAGATATGTGGTTGTAAAGTCAACTCGAGATGGGATCTCGATCATGAGACTGACTTTACATGGACATATACCTTAAACTGTTCATGGTTGGAGGGTAATCACTCGGGGACTTTGATTACCTATTAAACGAGTACACATGATGTGTGACTGACCAGTCTCATGGTCATTGGTGTGGGGCACCAACACATATGTGTAGGTGTATGTCCTTGGAGGAGGTACACTGAACTGATCCGCTATTGAATCTTCAGATGGTTGATTATACCTAATGTCAACTGAAGATCCAACTGTCTCAGTAACATCGTTGGTCCTTTGACCTGAGACATTGATCGGATCTTACACGAGGACTGGAATGGTTTAATTACTTGGCAAAGTGACTTTAACAATAAGTTACGAATTGTCGAGTCATTAACCATTTCAGGATACGTGTGAAGATCATCAATGGTCAAGAGGGGATCGCTCACTGTCGGGTATATATCAGACAGTTAATGGGTTATGACACTGACACTCCATTAAATCCCTGGCCAGGGTCGTGTGAGTTCGTTTAGAACGGACGTCATACACTTTAAGGAGGTCATGGTCAAATGGGACAATCATGGGATTTGATAGAAACCATATCCTCGATCAAACCAGACTCATAGAAAGAGCGAGGGATTATAGCAATGCGGTAACTGTAGACTTACAGGTACCAGACATGCTGGTTTAAACTCAGCGTCCTCTAGGATCACACGGATTTGCTTGACCCAACGTGATCAAAGGTTCGGAATAAATTAAACTATTATTCGGCTCTAGTAGAAGCGAATAATAAGTTTAATTTACTTCTAATTGGGAATTAGAAGTTAATGGGCCTTAAACTAGAGTGACTATGGGCCTAGAGGATCATACACAATGGATTCTTGGGTGACAGATTATTATTGTACAAATGTATATATTAATTCCCTTGAATTCCTTTTGGAAAGTAGTTTAAAAGAGGGCTTAATAAATTTTTACAATAATAAAAGGGACATATATGTGATTTTGGTCTTTATGGGCTCTTTTGAAATCGGTCCTAAATCTATATATATGGGCCTTACATGAATGCTCTCCTTCTTCTAGCCTAATCAAGCATCAAGGGAGAAGAAGAAGAGATTAATCTCCCCCTTCCTCCCTCTTGCTCTCTCTCTCTCCCTGGAAGCACTCTCTCTCCAGAAAGGGAAAGAAAAGGGAAGATCGGGGCTAGGAGACGCCGTCGCTACGCAAGGAACCGTGTGGATCTGCTCTAGAGGCCGTACTTCTATGCAACTCAGTGTTCGTGAAATTCTGCATTGGGCACTGTGGATAGCGTTATTCCGCGCAAGGTGAAATCTGTAACCCGTAGTTAGGGGTTGGGTAATTAATGCATCAATTAGAACACAGATCTAAGTTTTCATGAAGCCGAGTTCGGGCAAATAACTTTTTATTATCTGCTGCGTTGCCCGAACTATACTGTGTGGAACCTTACAGGGAATACTAGCTAGAGGCCTGGCTCTAGGCACGAGCCGGTGTGTGCACACCTGGTCAGAGACTTGGACTGACACTGACGAGTGTTGCTCTGACTAGTTACTTGTTTTGGTATTGTTACGCGTCTCGCTTGCTATAATCAGGCTTGCGTAGATGCTTGAGACGCAGTGTAAGCCGTCAGTGGACGCATCTGGTTTCTTCTTCTGGTGGATCTCTTCTCCTTCTCACTCTTGTCACTTGGAAATGATTGAGTTATTATCTATTGGTACATTTCAAGTACTTGCATTTAAATTCTAATTGGCATGCTAGTTAGCTGTTCATAAACTGTTTAGTTAGTTTTATAGCTTTATTAAATTGTCATTTATTTATGCCAATACATGCTTTACTGCTTTCCTTTAGTTAGTTGAGAGTTAGGGATTCCTGCGAACCCTACTGAGTCTCTGCTGTGAGACTCACCCCTTCCTTTTACAGGTGAGGCGGAGCAACCGGCTGTTGGATTCTCTCGTGCTTTTGGCGAAAAATCTTAGAGCTAGCAGTGGTCCGTCAGTGGTCAGTCTGTCCTTTTTCTTCTTTTGGCCGGGCTACGTCCCATGTACTTATTTATTTTTGGACCATTGTACAGTGTGGGACTTGTGATATATGGATCTGGGCTACTTGTATAAATTTACCACTCTGATATATGTAATTGCTTCCGTTTAAAGTTCAAATGAATGCTTTAATTAATATTACGCGTGTAATTTCTATTCGTTATGCATCCCCTCGACAAACACTCACTAACCCTTACGAGGCCTCATCAGCCTCTTGGGTGGCTTCCCCGAGCTCTTGGTATCGATAAATCGATGATATCGGGTTATCGGTATCTGAATCTCCTGGGTCGTCACACCGACTCCGTACTGAACACAGAACCACGAGACACAGTTGCAAGCTGGGTCATATCAAGGCACGATAACAGCTGAACACACAACTATAATAGACTAGTCATGCAACGAACAGCTCACCAAGAAAAGACCCACGATAACAAGAACGACAATCTCGGGAAACGCATCTCAAGGACCACGATCACACCCTGAGAGCACAACACCCAAGAAAAATATACAGAGGAGCAGAGGGTCATCAGCCCACACGCCTCCGCTGCGTACTCAAACAACGCACACATGCATAAGAAATATCTCTATAGTCGCATCTCAGCACACACTCGGCGCCAACACAATTCATAAAAATCGCAATATACCACGCCACGAGTACTGATCCTGCTAATAATCGATCACAAGTCGCCTAAGTGCAATGAAGGAGAGTACCAACTTCAGCACAAAGTACAAAGAAAGGCTAATCGCAGCTTACCCTTATGTCCTGAAACAATAAATGCGCCTTCACAACATATCGGCCGCTAGACACAGCACGACAAACACGGTGCACAACGGCCCTTAACACAAGAATAGGTCCAAAGCCAAGCAACCGTCGAACAAAGAGCAGATCAGGCTCAGAATAAATGCTGTCCACACTTATGTAGACACAGGACAACAGTCTCACAAAGACAGGACTTCCAAGGCTTACCTCGAAAAGACTCCACCAAACAGGATGGAAGCATCAAGCTCACTAACAGTAGCTCACCAGGAAGGAAAATCCTAGGTTCGCTTGAGCATCTGCTCAATCGAGGCGACAAAGCAAACACTTCAACAGAAGCGAAACACCTCAGGAGCTACACAGACTTAAGCTGGGACGACCAAAACAACGTAAGAACGTGTACGTCCATCGCACCAACTCTAAAAGTCATCAGCCACCTGAATAAACCACAGAAAAATCTTAAACAATGTACTACAGATTCAGGCCTACCGGTGAACTCTGCCAAGTACAACACGATCGTGACGAACACCACAACGAAAAAGGGCATCCCATCGCATCCTGACGAGAGCAAAAAACATCTCGCACAGTGCTAACACAGCACGCACAAGACAACACACAGAAACAAAGCGTCAAGAAATCGCGAAACCTAAGCCAGTGAAAGATTGTACTGGACTTTCACGACTCTGGACACTGTATATCTCGGATTCGCATGTACTTCACACAGCAACTGCTCTGATACCACTTGTGACGACCCGGACTCTAGATACCGGATATACCCGATAGGACTACCGAGTAGACCCGATACCACTTGGAACCCGTGAAGCCTCCCAAGAACTGTAAAGCTCCGAAGGGATAAAAGGATTGTCTTGTAGTACATTGAAGTCACAGATATAAAAATAAGCAATTAAATTTCATTAGATCGGTTTGCTAAAGTAGTAAAAATAAAATTACTTTTTAATTAACAGTTAAAATTAAACAATTATACCAAAATCCAGTCCAAAGGAAGGACAAGTATAGTCCAACAGAAAGAAGTACGTACACTGAGGTCGGGGGAAGCCCGACGCAGGTATTGTTGGCAACTACGAACACGCCACACTAGGAACCACGAAGGAAGAAGAGCACCACACCTGAAAAGTAGGGGTGAGCCTCGTGTCACTGGCCCAGTAGGGGTCACGCGGATCCCCACTGAAAAACAATGCAGCAACATAGAACAACAACTAAAACAGCAGGAGTAGTAAAGTAGGAAAAGCTAAACTACAACTAGAAAGCTGTAACAGAAGAAGAGAAGCCGAACCGAATCAGAACCTCAGCTCCTACGCTACTCCAACAGCAACAGAAAGGCGAACCTTGATCTCACAGAGTCAAGAGTTACGGATCCATTGACTAAGCACAAGGCCTAAGGCGAAGGCCTACAAAGACAGGCAAAAAACCTAGAAGAGACCTAGACGGACACGAAATGTAATGCCCAGGATTTTCAGATCCTTGTTCGAGGGTCTCGGATCTGGTTTCTCGGAGTGTCTGACTCCGTTGTGTCCAAAATTTCATTTCGGACATCTTTCGTGTTCGGATCGACACGATCCGGAGTTGTTTCGGAGGCCCGGAAGCGTTCCGCGGCCTTTCCGCGTGTGTTTTCTGATTCCCGGTGTGTGTTTCGGTAATTCTTTCGGAACCTCGCTGGGGGTGAATCGGGCCGTTCACCAGGGTGCGAGTGGTACCGTTGCGATCGGTGCGTTCTGAGGATCGCGGAAACATGATTTTATATTTTTCTGTATTTTTGAGAATTTCCAGATTTTCTATATATAACCTCCTTTTTCTCTCTCCCCTCTCATTTCTCTCTTCTCTCCCTCTCTCTTCTCACGCTCTCTCCTCTCTCCCTCTCTCTCCGGCGGCCGACGGGGTGGAGCGTGGGTGAGGTGGGGACGGCGCGGGTGAGGCACGGGCGAGGATGGGTGAGGATCGAGGCGGTGGAGGCGCGGTGAAGCTTGGCCGTGGGTTCGTGGAACGGCGAGGCTTCAACAGCGTTTTCTTCAGGGATTGGCATCCTCGGTGCGTCGAATCTTCGGTGGAGGTAGGGAGATGGACCCTCAACCCGCGTACTTCATTTCCCGTGAGTTTTGTTGGCTGTGGTGAGCCGAGCGGGCTTATTCGAGGGATTTGAGGGAAAACTCATGTTTTTGGGGTGTGAGCCAGATCTTCCATTTTACGGTATTTTTGGCCGTTCCAGGGGTTTAGATGCATGTCTAGGGGCTTGGGGAAGGTTTCCCCTTTTGTTTCCCCTTCACCCGGGGGTGAACGGGGCGTGGAATGGGTTTTTCTGCCGTTTCCACCATTTTCGGGCGCAGACTGAGAACGCGCTAGTCTCAGGTAGCGCGTTCTTGAGGGTCGCGCCGCCCCGACGGGATGCGTTCATCGGAGAAGATGAATAGTAAGGTGGTTGTTGTTGCGCTAGGGGGTCCTAGCGCGATCTACTTTGTCGCGCTAGGGGATCCTAGCGCGTTCTACCTTGTCGCGCTAGGGGGTCCTAGCGCGATCTCTCTTGTCGCGCTATGGGGTCATAGCACGTTCTGTTTGAATGCGCTATGGACCTAGAGCGTGTTCTTGGAGGTGACCAGCCGGGCTGCCTGGGTCGGTCGTGCTTCCCTTGGGCCGTGTGTGTCCCGGAGACCCCATGGAGTTCTGTGACCGTGTCTTTGGGTGTCCAAAGGTTCCATTTACCTTGATTTGCGTGCCCGTGAGTTTAAGGGTCTGGGTGACCTTTTTACGTTCCGATTGTGTTGTGTTGGTCTCCGATCGACCCGGTTGTGACCCAGTGGGCGACCTTTGGCTCGTGAGTGTCCCGAGCACCCCGTGGGTTTCGTTACCGTGTTTTTGGGGTGTCTGGAGGTACCGTGTTACCTCGATAAGCGTACCCATGGGCTTGGTGGGTCCGGGTGACCCCAGGTGTTCCGGGCTTCTGTGTCCTTGCTAGATCGAGTCACCGTGTATCAGTGTGAGTGCGGTGAGGTTTCCCCACAGATCATTGCTTCTCTGGAAGGTGGCTTCCGAGTGGGCCAAGCGTGTGGCCTTGGACGGTGAGTTTAGTCTCTCAGCCTGGGGCTGGAGTTTTCTTAAATTCCCTCCTCGAGGGATGGGTCTCGGCAGTTGTGAACTGCCTCGTGAGTCTTCCCATCGTTGTTTTGGACCTAGGGATTAGGCCAGATTGACGGCTCAGTGCTGTCAGGTGCAACGGTCTCGACCCCGAGTCTTGTGACTCAAAGGCCGTTGGGTTTAGTGGGTCTAGTTGACCATCTAGAGTCTGGTGGCGTCGTGCCACCTGTTACTCCGTGTTACTCGCAATGAGTGCGTGCGTGATTTTCGGTGTCCACGTTCTGTGACACGTCCACTAGTCGTAGCCTTCTTACGGCACGCGTGTGCTGACCCACCTTGGAGTGGTGGAGCGGCTGACCCGAGAGAGACGGTGAGTAGGCTGGTTACCGTAGGGTCCCCACATACAGCCGAGTCCGGGCTTAGGGGGAATTACCAGCTAGAGGACAGGCCTAGGGCGTATGGTCTGAGTGTGCACACGAGGTTGGGGGTGTCGGACGGCGCCGGCAGGCGCGACCCCAACTAGTCCTTGTTCTGCGGTACTGGTTACTGAGTGTGTCTGAGTCTCCGCCTGGGGCGCTGTAGCTAGACACTTGTGACGCAGTGTAAGACGTCAGGGGACGCATCCGGTCGTTCTTCTAGTGGGTGGTACTTCTATCACATGACGTGAGTTGTCGTGCACCGGGTTCTGTTTCTGTCCGCGAGATGGGACTTTGTGAGTGGTTTCGGGAGTGTTCCTAGAGTCGAGGTCTGTGATTTTTGGTGAGCGGCACCGAGGGTCTTTCCCCAGATAATGTTGTGTTCACGACGGTGAGGTCGTGACCGTGTTCCCTGACCGTGTGGTTTTGGCTCGGGTCCTTTTGTGAGGGTAGACCTCCGCTACGGAGGTATCGTGGCATTTTCCTAGTAGCGTGACTAGGGCGGTTCATGTCTGGTGGTCCCCGATCGTGGAATCGGGTGGTCGGGTGTGTGGCTTGGTTGTCCCCCGATGGGTGACTAGGTCATGTTTTCTGGTACAGTAGGAGTAGCTGTAGAGCCGAGATTTTGCCGGCCACCGTAGTTACTTTCCTGCTTTCGTAGTTACTTCTTTCCGTGCCGCCGTTGTTTCTCAGTTGGGGTTCCGCGGGATCCCTACTGGGCCAGTGACCGAAGGCTCACCCCTGCGTTTCAGGTGCGGCGGTTCTTCCTCGAGGTTCGAGGGTGCAGTACGGGGGTTCTTAGTTGCCAGCTTGCCGGGCCGAGTGTTCACTTGGCATGTGGTACATTTTACTGCTTTAGACTGTACTTTCTGTTGGACTGGACTCTGTTGTAGTTGTTTATTTATTTCTATTAATTATTGAATTATCCTGCCTTATTTCCTATTTCTTTGTACCTCCACACTCCTTTTTAGCCCTTCTGAGCCTCCTGCTCGTGGGCGGCGGTCCAAGATTCGAATGGTATAGGGCTCCTCCCGGTATCCAGATCTCGGGTCGTCACACGAAACACTAAAGCCTACATGACTGGATTGTCGTGCACGCTCCCTAAGCGTAAACACATACACGAATGGATCATCGTGTATACCACGCAGCGCTGACCTCGGGTAAGGCCAAGAAAAGACTAACCCGAAGAGATCACGACGCACGAGAAACGCGAGAGTCACGTGTCACGTGATGGAAGCACCTCCTCACTAGAAGAATGGCCAGATGTGTCCACTAACGTCTTACACTGCGCCACATGTATCTCGCTATGGACGCCGAGAACGACGGAGATTGAGATACTCACTGAACTAGAACAGGAACTACAGTAACGAGTGACTAGTCAAGGTCACACCCGTCGGCATCAGTCCTAAACGTCCCTGACCACGTGTGCACACACCAACTCTTACCTAGAGTAAGGCCTCTAGCTAGTTTTCCACCCCAGGAGGACGCTACCATAAAGCAGGGGCCCACGGAAACTAGCCTTAAAACCGTATCTCGGGAACTGCCCTTACCACCACTCCCAGGTGGACCAACACTCGAGGTCATCGGGCTACGACTAGTGGAGGCTCACTAGACACATAGACTCTAAAACACGAGTGCTACAGTACAGACAGGCTAAGCACGCACTGTCACCCGTACTACGAAGCACAAAGGCAATACACCAATTGCCAACAGACTCAGGATAGGGAAACTAGACCTACTAACGCAACGATCCTTAAGTCTCACAACATGGAGTCAAGATCATCGTATAAAGCGGAACAAGCCGCCAATCGGTCTAACCCTAAGTCAAAGAAATGACACATCCATATAAAATGACACACGGAGGCCTGAGGGATCACCAAGACCCTCAACTCCACTAGATACGTAAATCGAGGTAAGACAGTATCTCCAGGCATCCAGAACCACGTCTCGAGCTGGACAGAAAAGCCGAGACACTCATAAGGTCACGTGTCAACCACTGTGTCACACCGGGTTGACCGGAACCTGACAACGACTCTACAGCAGTACAGAAACCAAGGCATGCCTGACTACCTTATATCCTGGTCATAGCCCTCATGGAGCATCAAGAGATATCCACGGGACGACAGACAAACCACAAGGTCAAGCCAAGGTACTTGGAAACCAACACATCGGGAAACGACACGCAAGAATTAAGCAGAGGAACATACGCTGGCGGTCATAGAATGGGCCGCTAGGTGACTATAGTGGTCAAGGATTAGGCTGCTAAACACAGTCAACCCTGAACAGACCTATTTAGTCAAACCACCCAAGCGGTCTAATATAGATCCGCCATACGGACTAGGAGGTCCAAGAGACAACCGCCACACTAACCGCCCTAAAACATTGACCTAAGTCAAACGACATGTAGCGGCCTAAGAAAGGCGCGCTACAGCGAAGAAACGCATGAAGGTTGGGCCGCTAAGGCCAACTGACTTAAATTCTTGACTAGGTCTAAAACCACGGTAACACGAATACTGAAGTAGACCATAAGCTTCCGAGACCATCCCTTCAAGACAGGAACTCGAGGGAGGCCACACACTTGCGGGGGAACCCCACCGCACTCACACCGATACACGGTGACTTGATCGAACGCAACACAAAGCCTGGGACACACATCCCTATGGGCATGCTAATCGAGGTAACATGGCACCTCCCGACACCCCAGAAACATGGACACGGAACCTACAGGGTGTCCGAGACACTCGCGAGGTCATAGATCAGTCATTGGGTCTCAACTAGATCGACTGGGACTGAAAACTAGCATAAACACAGAATTCCGATCGACTAACCCCTGGCGTTGATCGACCTGACAGGGTCGGTCGACCGAACCTGGGCGGTCGATCGACAGGACCAACGACCAGACCAACACTGTCCTGCGGGCGTCTGCCGGTTGATGCGGGACGGGACCACGGACACGACAAGCTCGCGATCGTCCCTTCACGAGGGAAGCGTCGGACGTGCACGGTTGAGAAACCGGTAAGAGCTAGGGTGGTCGGCTCGCACCTTCGTGCCCGGATCGGGTCACGGGACGGTCTCGCTCACTCTCTCGCAGCAACGGTGATATGAAGTTATAGCAAGCTAGGTCCTAAAACATGCTCTCTAGCAGTGGCATAAACAAGCATATATGAAATAAGCGAAATGCCAAGTGTAGGAGCGAAGACGATACCTCCACGCACTCGGCGTGGGGACGACGGGCCCGGCCGAACTCGTGCTCCCGGGACGGTTAATACATGAATAGTACAGCAATGGAAATATGCCCACTCCACGCAGGGAGGTAAAGGGCGACACAACGGGGCCCGGGAGGACCGAATACGGGTTGACGGGCGGCTTTCCGCGTAGCTTCGGCAGCACTCGAACTAGTGACGGTGGGGCCCACGTGCTGTCCGGAGGGACCGTGTGGGACCCGGTGTCACCACTGTGGTGGGGACACTGGTGGAAGCGATCCCTGGACTGGCGACACGCTGGAACGTCGCCCGGAGGTCGGGCGGCTCCGAACGGCACCCGTCGGGTTTGCTGTCCACGGACTGGTGGTTGCTGTTTTGCAGCGCGCGCTCCGGCGAGAATGGACGCTGCGATCAGCCCCGATGTCGGATCGACACGAGACTGGCGCCGTTGGAAATCTAGCTTGAAGTTATTCAACCTAGGCCCAAAGATCTGGCCTGGATCTGCTCGGATCTTGACTTATAGAATTTTCAATCTCCTGTTGTACAGTAACCGAAGACTCAGGCCTGCAGAGGACTTGACTGTTGATTGCCTTTGACCGTGATGTGGATGTCCGAATTCGAAAATGTGTTCTTCATCAAAGTTGTTAGAAATTGAGATGGGAAGATGGAAAAATTAGTTTGGACATGTTTGGATGTGTCTATGATTTTATGGGATTTGTTCAGTGGACAAAGGTCGGATCTGGGATCTTGCTGAAAGTACTGTAGCTCCGGTAGAACATGAATTTTCAAAAATAGGTAGAAGGATGATAAAATTTTAATAAAAATTGTGGTGGTAGGGTACGATGTACAGAAGACACAGTTAAATTGGGAGGTCTAAAGAAAATGAAAAGGGTGGTTGAAGGAGGAGAACTCAGGGCTACTGTCACTGTAGACGGTGACAGAACAGATCTGAGATTGAGAGTTGAACGAAATGGGAAAAATATGAAACGGTGGCTTTTGAACCTGGATTTGTTTGTGGAGAAAGGGATAGAAGATAGGAACCAACCCTCAAAATTTCAAATCGATCTGATCTCGTGGCTGGCTTCAGGAATTCACGAACTGCACCTCTGTCCAGTAGGACAGAAAACCGAAGACGATCCCGTGGCGGCTCGAAGGCGGCACGAACTGCGGCGGCGGCGGCACAAACGATCACCGGAGGTTGAGAGGGGATGATAGAAGGGGGATACACTCTAGATCTGGGGTTGGGGAAGAGGAAACCAGGGGGAGGAGAGAGGGGCGCACCAAGCTTCAAGAACACTCACAATTTTTTTGATTTTTCATTGAATTTCTCATGAAAATACAACATTATATATGACTCCAATCAAATCTAATATGGACCCTTGGATCAAGGGTTGGGGATTGAATGGCTGAGATGAGGTGTGAATAACACACCAAATATAATTTTTTAATCTACCTTGACCATCTCCATTCAACCTTAGACTAATTACATTCAAACTCCACCTAATACACACCAACCAAGCCACCAAGCCTAATAAGGCCAAAGAAGCTTGCCATTCATGGGCCAAGAGCCACCTAATAGCTCATGCTAGGCATGGGCCATTCCCACTTAGATGGCCCATGAGAGAGTGGAACCCCATTTGGGCCTTAAGTGCCTTAATGACCCATTTGAAACCAAATGACCCAATATGAAGTAGCACTCTTAAGTGGACCTAAAACATGAAACCTATTAATGGACTCTTCCTAGAAAAGTGGCCCATTGGCTTAATTAAGCCTTACAAGGATGGCCCAAATGAAAGAAATCAAAAATTACATACACTTCAAGCCAATACAACCCATACTACACACCTATACAAGCCAATACACACAATACAACCCATAAGCTCTTGATGTCCTCATCAATTCTCCCCGGGTGGGAGGAACTCGACTCCGTCGAGTAGGGGTATGGATGCTCGAGTACTCCGGCGGATCCGTCACCGTGCCAAGTAAACGCGGGTACGCTCTGTAGATCTATTTAAAATCCACTTAGGAAATAATATATGAATAAACAATAAAAATAAGCACACATAGCAATAAAATAGCACGAGGTGCTAAAAGGAGGTTGTGATCGCCAGAGACGCGAGGGTCTCAAGTGGAGATGATAAGGGGAAAGTGATCGCAAATACCTCAAATGTGCGGTTGATTGTGAGTACTCCTTTTCTCTTCAAATCGGTCGGCCGACGAAGAGAGTTCTTCAACTTGGTTACCCTTGCAAAAAAAGACACACAACACAAAAGAATTGGATTAGAAATAATGTGTGTGTAGCATCAAGTTCATAATAGAAAGGTGAGCATGATAACATATGAAATACACACCTTAAGGGTGTCGGCCCTTAAACCCCTATGCAAAGAGGGTGTGGGAGGTATGAATGCATGTAAAAAAAATAATGGGGAAAGAGTGCAAGAGATGCACTAAAGGGGAGATCTCAATGATAGTTGAGAAAAATTAATATAATAATGAAACATGATGCAAGCATGAACTAATGAAAAAAAAATGCAAATAAGGGGGAGATAAGATAGAAAAATCTTGTTTGGTGGCTCTTTTGGCTTGAATGCTCGATGAGAGAAAGGCTTCAAAAGGGATGAAGACTTGAACCGTGAAGAAGCCTCTCCTTAGCCAATGCCACCCTACCTTCGGTTCCTGTAAAAAGAAAAGAAAACAACAGAAGAAAAAGAGAAGAAGCGGAAGAAGAAGAATAAGAAGAAGAAGAAGAGGGAGGCAGAAGGAGAAGAAGAAGAAAAAATAGAAGAACGTCAGCGGAGAATAAGAAATATCGGGACCGAAGAAGAAAAAAAAAGATAAGGGGATCAACCCCTTATAGGATTGATCAAAGGATAAGCAAGGCAAGAGTCTCAACTGGGGAAAGGATAAGAATGGGCAAGAGCCCAAATCAAGTAGGCATCTATCGAAGCAAGGACTCTCTGGGGAAAGGGCTGCGAAACCAGAAGGTGAAACACGCCTTATGGTAGGGCGTCAATTTATGAATTGACGACCTACACAGAGGGCGTTTCTCAGAAACACGCCCTGCACAAGGGCGTTTCTCAAAAACCAAATTTAGCAATAAGAACTCCCCATATTTGAAAAATGTAAAACACGCCTTAATCAAAGCCACTTTTTCAAAAACGCGCCCCAGGGAAGGGCGTTAATTTCAAGAGCTCAAATGGGGAAGTCGGTCAAACCAAAAGAATTAACGCCCTCAGGTGAGGTCGTCCTTTCTTTAAGAAACGCCCTAGATGAAGTCATGTTTTAAGAAAACACGCCCTTACCCAGGTCGTAAATTTAGAAAATTCATAAAATAGATAAAATGGGGGAGAAATAGATAAAATAGGAAGGACACGCCCTAAACAAGGGCGTGTTTCAAAAACACGCCCCTGATGAGGGCGTGAATTCATAAAATAGAGATAAATGCCCAAAAAATCCAGAAAAATAGGAAAAGGGAGGTAAATTGGGAAAAATAGGAGAAATCAGGGGCAATCCATGAAAAGTGGGAAAACCACTCAAATAAGCTGATTTGAGGGTCAAATGGGGCATCGCAGAGCGATATGAAATATACTCAAAATAATGTCAATTTTGACGTGTCTACAGCTGCCCCGCCTTGGCGTCTGCTTTGCAAGGAAGCGTAGCAAACTGAAAAGTAGATGCCAAGGTGTGATGAGACACGCAATCAATATTACTTGATGAGAATCAAATCAAAAGCACGAGATGAAGCAAATCTCGGGAAATTCAACGAAATCAACAATGTTTGGATAAAAGGGGAGATGTGCACGCGGTGCACGAAGGAGATAAAAATAAAATGATCAACTTCCAACGCGGTGGAAGTACCTCAGGTCACAAACCTGCAAGTTTCACCATTGGGGAGCGATTACCAGCCAGTGGACGTGCTGCAGCCAAGGTGGATCAAGGGGAAAATTTGAAAAATAAGATGATAAAAATCCAAACAAGGAGTTTTCGAGAAAATCACCCAAAACAGCGACAAAACGAACTGAAGACTCAATTCGGCATGGAATATCTCATATCGGGAAAGATTAAGATCAATTCAACTCTCAAAACCAGCTTATCAAAATGATTTTTCAACAATTGTTTCAAAGTCCTACATGAATGCATGCTGGGCTAAAGGGAAAAAATAAAGCAAATGGAGATATAATATAATCAAGGATAATATTGTTAAACTGCCCAGACTGGGTCAAGAAACCAATTCTGCGAGCTGATACTAAGCCGAAGCCCGTTTATCCACGCACCAACTCGTAAAAGGGAACCATCGTCCCCAGTCTTGGATGGCTCAACGGCCTATCCGTGTGACTAAGACTTCTCTGGAATCATCATTGTTTTTGATGAAGGGGAACTCAAATTCCAGATTTACCAAAGCCACAAGGTCCTTGATATAATCTAGTAACATATGTAACATATAGTAGGAATGCATACAGGGAGATGGTGATATCAATAAGCATGGGAACTGAGAAATGAGCTGCAAACACCGTGGGACTTTGATGATGATGCCCAGTCGGTGGGACCAAGAGCATTTTATCCTGCGCTCAAAAATTCATTAGCCAAGATATAAAAAGTATAACAAACAATGAAGAAGGCATGACTCAAAGCATAGCAAACATAGCCATGAATAACACATAGTAAGGCAAAGCATGGATAGCATGAATAGCATGGCATTGCAAAGCATCATTATTTGTTATTTTGTCATGAGGAGACAATCTGGCTAATCAAGATTTGGAGTTGAAAGATCAAGATCTGATATAATGCCCATCGACGGAGTGATCAGATGAAATTAGCAGGAGTTGATTAAAAAAGATTTGGAGATGAATAATCATGAGATATGATAATCAGAAGATATAACCAAAATGATGACAATCAAAATGCCCCTGGGTGGCATGTTATGGAGATATCGGGGAGAATCAAGAGATTGATAGCAATAAGTGGAGATAGGACTCATCCCGTTCTCTTGGTCCTTGCAAAGTTGTTCCTGCAAAACACCATCAGAAAATACAATGTAAAAATTTTTAGATTTTTGGAATATGCAAATTTTTTTGAAATTGAAAATATTTGAATTTTTATGGAGATTTTGGAAATATTCAAATTTTTGTGGAGATTTTGGAAATATTCAAATTTTTGTGGAGATTTTGGAAATATTCAAATTTTTGTGGAGATTTTGGCTTAGACATTGTTAATGCAGCATCAAAGGTTGTTTTGAACCACTGGCTAGGAGTCCTTGTTCCTTCCCTTTTCGCTAAAAACTGCCCAAAGCTGGACGTGCATTGAAAGTGGCATCCTATAACCGACCGTCTTTGATCAATGGTGCCCCTACCAAGGCCATACCCGAGAAACATTCGGTCTTGGAGGGAGAAGAGAAGAATAATTGGGGATAAACTTTATGCAGGATGGGAGATATCAAGACTTGAATTCCTTCCAAGGTATTAACCCTCAAAGAGGCGATCTGTTGCGCTGGGGCTTTATGCCTTTGATTTTTAGACCCTTGACATGCATACGACCAGGATTTTCCCTGCGGGGACTTTGCCACTCTTGTCATGCCATAATTCCTAATTGCAATTATCAAAATTCTGATTTGATTTTCATAATAGCCCTTTTGCTAGATGTGTAATGAAGTTCCATATTGATTTGGGTCAAGGCTGCCCCTGTTTGAGACTCCTCTCGTATTGGGGATTACCAAGGTTGGTCATCTCACCCGTCAACCTCTTGCACCTGCATTCGGCCGAGTAAAGAAGAGAAAAGACTTTCAGATATTCTCATGGCATGGCCAAAGTAGGAACGGTGTTCAACCAAAGGAGCCGGCTAAGGATGCCGTGAAGTGTGTGGAATGCCCAGCTAAGGGTTACTCTTAACAAGCGGGGAAAGAATGTTGAATTCCCAGCACGGGTTTTTATTAACCAAAGGTGCTGCGAAAGCAAGTCTAAAGACTCTTTTGAGAATGATTTCAATTAAACAAAAGCTTAAGATAAAGGTTTAAAACACCACTCTTAATCTCGTTAAGAAGCACTTGATTTTGAAAATCATGTGTGAAGTAATGAGAAAATGATATCATTAAAATGCGTACTTACGCCAATATGTTACCTTGCAACCTTTGTTGAAGCAGCTGCTGCTAGAGGTGATCATCATGGGATTTGTCCTCTTTAGCAGAAAAAAGATTGGAAGCAAAGGATTGAAAGTGGCTTAACAAGAAGGAGTGGTGCCAAGACCAGACTCAGACGAATAAGGAAAAAAAGAAGAGAGGCGAGGGCTAGAACTCCCTTGCTAAGGTGCGGAGACCCTGATCACATGGAACAGTCTACAGAAGAAGCGGAAAATCAAGAAGAGGGGTGAGGACTAAAGCCTCGGAAGCAGTGGGAGAAAGGGCAGATGCCCAAGGCAGTGGATGTGGAAGAAGTTGGGTCAGACCCGGAATCAGGAGGAATTAGAAGAAGAAATTGGTAGATAGAAAGAGGCGAATCCGGAGGGTCCGGAGGTGTAGGAGGAGAATCATGATAGGAGGAATCCGGAGGCTCCGGAGGGATGACAAAAGAAGGGACGCGATGCCCTGAGACGAAATCTGAAAAAGAGTGATGAAAAAGGAAGGAAAAAATGAAGGATGTGATGTTTAGGAAGATTAGAAAGATGGATCGGAAGAAAGATGGAGGGTCTGGAGGTTCCGGAGGAATAACCGGGAAAGGGGCGTGATGCCCTGAAAAATGATAGAAAGAATAAGACGGAGAATCCGGAGGTTCCGGAGGGATGAGATGGAAAGGAGGGACGCGATGCCCAAGAAGGTCCGGAGGTTCCGGAGGTAGCAAATGGAGAGGGGCACGATGCCCAAAGGACAAAGAGAGGGGTGAAAGATCCGGAGGTTCCGGAGGAAGCATATAGAAAGGGGCGCGATGCCCTAGGAAAAGACGGAGACAATCAGGTGGAGAATCCGGAGGTTCCGGAGGGATGAAATCAATAAGGAGAAGATGGAAAGGGGCGTCGTGCCCGAGGGAAAAGTCCGGAGGTTCCGGAGGAGGAAGGTGGAAAGGGGCGCGATGCCCGAGGGGAAAGTCCGGAGGTTCCGGAGGAATAGAATCAGAAAGGGCGAGATGCCCAAAGAGGAGGGATAAAATTCCTGGAGGTTCCAGGGAGATAGCAGGAAAGGGGACGCGATGCCCCAAGGGGAGTGGACAAAAAGATGAATATGAATAAGATGGGAAATGCGGAATATCCGGAGGTGCCGGAAGGCGAGGGAGATACGGGTTCGGAAACCCGGGAAGCAGGAGGTGCAAATGCGTGCAAATATAATGCAATGGATGCAATGAATGCATGACTGCAACAGAATGCATGAAATGCAAAGAATATGGGGAATATGAAGGATGAGAGGACGAGATCCTCCTCCTAACCCTGGGAATGGCCCATGAAGAAAATGTGAGGGAAATGGATGAATAGAAGGTGGAACAAATAGGGGACGGCCCCTTAGCACCAAGATAACTGCCCCTCCACGGCAGTGAAAGTGTGTAGCCAATTGGCCCAATAAGAGGAGCTTCAATAAGTGGCAACTCCCTTGGAAGGCAAAGATCAACAATGTGAGGGAGTTGGGGAGTCGGAACGGGAAGCATCGTGTTGCCCATTGAATGTGGTATATATGGAATGTTGAGCAAAATGGGCATTCGCCCCTTGTAAGGAGTAATGAATTCGGAATTCGGAAATTGGAACAAGGGGTGCCCTGCCCGGCCCTTAGACGGCATCAATGCCCGGCATGGCGGCGACTTGACTTCTTCGGCCGTGATTGGCACAATAACCCGGATTGGCATCCGGCAAACAAATTCTTGCGTCTTGAATAGCGCGGCCAAATCCTTGCTGCCCGGCTCTTGATCATTTTCGGCACAAATAGCTGCAGAAGCACGCCCCTTCCGAGTAGTAAAAGGAGGTGAAGCGGAGGCGGAAGGCTTTGTGAGTGGTGGAGGTATAATGGAAAGTGTTGGCGTAAGTGGAGACGGAGGTTCAAACACATCAAGTTTCTCCCTTTGCTTGCAAGCGGTCGGGGTTAGCTCGAGTGCAAAAAGTGGTGGGTCCTGCTCAGGATTAGCCATAGGTAAAGGTGGAGGGTTATGTGGTGGAATAGGCAAAGTGGGTTTTAAAGGGATAATGGAAGACCGAGGTGGCGGTAATGGGAGGTTAATTGGGGAAGGTTTAATGGTGTAATTAATGGAGGCCGATGGTGTGGAGGTAGATGGCTTAATGGGTGGTGGTTTAATAGTGGAAGGCTTGGGGGAGGCCAGTGTTGCGGAGGTTAATGGTGTAACTGGAGGAGGTGTAATGGGTGGAGGGTTAATGGGTGAAGGTTTGGTGCGTAGGAAATGCCGAATGGGGCGAGCGGTGTTTGGAGTGGTGAAAAACTCAAGATGCGTCGGCGCGGGTGATTGGAGTATCGACCCATCGTCGTAACACCAAGAAGTCTCGGAAATAGGGGTTGGATCGGGGATGGTGGCTTTATCCTGAGCGAGGGGTTCATCGAATGAAAGTGGGGGAAGTGGAAAGTTAAGGAAACTCGGAAGGGGTGCCTGCGGAGCTTCATCATCATACACCGGCTCGGATTCTTCAATTGCCGGTTCTTGCTCGCTTGGAATATCAACGCCGTAGTCGTCCATCCTATCCTTCCATTCTCTCTCCATTCTTGTAATGTCATCCAAAGCCGCATAGAGAGGATTGACCGGAGTAGGAGGAACCGTGACCCTCTTTAATTGTTCCTCCATGGAAGTAATCTTATCAAAAAGAGATTGTTGGAGGGGTGTGACTTGAACAATAGAGGGCTGGCAGGGCCTTGAAGGAGGAAGGGCCGTATAAAAAGGCCGTGGAGGGGAATCAATGGGCCGACCCATAGAAGAACCCGGATGGGCCGGATTGTAATGAATAAATGGGCCTTGGGGCCGTGATCGAGAGGGAATAGAAGGAGGCGGGTGATGGGCCACCCGAGTAGGATGAACAGGAGAAGATGGGTAATGGGCTACCCGATCAGGATTGGAAGGAGGAGGTGGGTGATGGGCCACCCATGTAGAATTGGAGGGAGATGGGTGATGGGTCACCCGAATAGAATTGGAAGGAGGGAGAGATGCATGAGATGTACCCTCAACGGCAGCCTTAAGGGCTTGGATCTGTTGAGGGGTAAGATGATCTAATGCATGCAAGATTTGAGAGACTTTCCCGTCATTAGGATGAGACGGTCCCGTAGGAATAGTGGCTCGAAATTGAGGAGGGGGACCATGAAGATGGACATTACCCATGGGTCGGGCATGACCATGAGAATAAGGGCGTGGTCCCTTGAAAGAATGGTGAGAATGCTGATTAACATGTTGAAATTGAGGATATGAAGTGCTAGGCTGTGCATCCTCAGGAATCGAATTGAACATGTTTCTATCATGGTGAGCCATTATATAATCAAAATTCTCAATAATTATGCAAATAAGCACACAAGTTGGAATGGTTACCGTGATCTTGATTTGTTTAATCCTTGGTGAATTAATGAATTTAATAAAGTTTGAATGATTCACACAAGGAGAGGAACCTAGTTTCAATATGAGATTTAACTCCAATGCCAACTAGGAACACTCTCTCACCACGTTTAGGCCAACTAATCCCGGGACTTCAAAAGGGTACAACCTGCCCGGCGTCCGTGAGGGAATCCACGGGTGCGGGGACTTATGGAGGCTTGGAAAAGGGATCTCCGGTCCAAAGAGACGGAATGCTCAATGGAGGGTCGTCCCGATTCCAAGAGGGTGTGTGGATCCTAATGAAGGGAGAGGAGGTCTCCCAAACCAAATGCAAATATGAATGCAACAGGGGAAATTAGGCCAAACAGCACAATAATGATCAATCAACAAAGATAAGCATGAAAACTCACTCACGGGAAGGGTTCTGGAAACCCACAGTAAAAACACGCCCTGGCAGGGGGCGCTAATAAAAAAAGACACGACGGTGTGACTGTCGTGAATCAACCTGAAGGGCGCAGGGGCAGAGTAAAACGCGCCTTAGGGTTAGGCGCTATCCATAAAAGGACGCCCTGGCCAGAGGGCGTCGAATCCAAAGACACGCCCTGACGTGGGGCGCTAATCAAGTAAAAGACGCCCTGTAGTAGGGCGTGAATTCACAGGCAGCAATATAAAGCAAAAAAGCCCGGAAGTAAGCTGGAAAACGCCCTGTCTGAGGGCGTAAAATATGAAGAAGACGCCCTTGGTTAGGGCGTTAAATCAATAAAAACGCCTCTTCCAGAGGCGTGAATTAACTGTCTCCAGGAAACCTTCGCGGCCAGCAATAACAGAGAGAACACTCACAGAGCCAACAACATGCAATCAATAAATATGAATATCAAAAGGGCACGCGAGGGTGCCAAGGGGAAAGGGGTAATAAAGGAAGAACACAAAGTGTCCCACCGTGATCGCCAATTTGTAGATCTATTTAAAATCCACTTAGGAAATAATATATGAATAAACAATAAAAATAAGCACACATAGCAATAAAATAGCACGAGGTGCTAAAAGGAGGTTGTGATCGCCAGAGACGCGAGGGTCTCAAGTGGAGATGATAAGGGGAAAGTGATCGCAAATACCTCAAATGTGCGGTTGATTGTGAGTACTCCTTTTCTCTTCAAATCGGCCGGCCGACGAAGAGAGTTCTTCAACTTGGTTACCCTTGCAAAAAAAGACACACAACACAAAAGAATTGGATTAGAAATAATGTGTGTGTAGCATCAAGTTCATAATAGAAAGGTGAGCATGATAACATATGAAATACACACCTTAAGGGTGTTGGCCCTTAAACCCCTATGCAAAGAGGGTGTGGGAGGTATGAATGCATGTAAAAAAAATAATGGGGAAAGAGTGCAAGAGATGCACTAAAGGGGAGATCTCAATGATAGTTGAGAAAAATTAATATAATAATGAAACATGATGCATGCATGAACTAATGAAAAAAAAATGCAAATAAGGGGGAGATAAGATAGAAAAATCTTGTTTGGTGGCTCTTTTGGCTTGAATGCTCGATGAGAGAAAGGCTTCAAAAGGGATGAAGACTTGAACCGTGAAGAAGCCTCTCCTTAGCCAATGCCACCCTACCTTCGGTTCCTGTAAAAAGAAAAGAAAACAACAGAAGAAAAAGAGAAGAAGCGGAAGAAGAAGAATAAGAAGAAGAAGAAGAGGGAGGCAGAAGAGAAGAAGAAGAAAAAATAGAAGAACGTCAGCGGAGAATAAGAAATATCGGACCGAAGAAGAAAAAAAAAGATAAGGGGATCAACCCCTTATAGGATTGATCAAAGGATAAGCAAGGCAAGAGTCTCAACTGGGGAAAGGATAAGAATGGGCAAGAGCCCAAATCAAGTAGGCATCTATCGAAGCAAGGACTCTCTGGGGAAAGGGCTGCGAAACCAGAAGGTGAAACACGCCTTATGGTAGGGCGTCAATTTATGAATTGACGACCTACACAGAGGGCGTTTCTCAGAAACACGCCCTGCACAAGGGCGTTTCTCAAAAACCAAATTTAGCAATAAAAACTCCCCATATTTGAAAAATGTAAAACACGCCTTAATCAAAGCCACGTTTCAAAAACGCGCCCCAGGGAAGGGCGTTAATTTCAAGAGCTCAAATGGGGAAGTCGGTCAAACCAAAAGAATTAACGCCCTCAGGTGAGGTCGTCCTTTCTTTAAGAAACGCCCTAGATGAAGTCATGTTTTAAGAAAACACGCCCTTACCCAGGTCGTAAATTTAGAAAATTCATAAAATAGATAAAATGGGGGAGAAATAGATAAAATAGGAAGGACACGCCCTAAACAAGGGCGTGTTTCAAAAACACGCCCCTGATGAGGGCGTGAATTCATAAAATAGAGATAAATGCCCAAAAAATCCAGAAAAATAGGAAAAGGGAGGTAAATTGGGAAAAATAGGAGAAATCAGGGGCAATCCATGAAAAGTGGGAAAACCACTCAAATAAGCTGATTTGAGGGTCAAATGGGGCATCGCAGAGCGATATGAAATATACTCAAAATAATGTCAATTTTGACGTGTCTACACGCTCCACTCCAAGTGATCGTCACCTGCTCATTCCATATATACTCGATATGCGCAAGCTGCCATGGGCTAGAGGTTGACATTCCGGGTGGGGCACTCTCAAAGGGAAGGAAGCAGCTCGAAGACTCACTAGGAATCACCGCTGAGTCCCTATAAGTGACTGATCCGGGTATAGAAGTAGATCCGATCCCATACTCATCAGTGAGTCGACTCGCTTCACACTCACAAGAGAACGACAACG
The DNA here is from genome assembly GCA_022559845.1 of Amorphophallus konjac. Lineage (NCBI taxonomy): Eukaryota > Viridiplantae > Streptophyta > Magnoliopsida > Alismatales > Araceae > Amorphophallus > Amorphophallus konjac. Next base: position 189,059,510 of record CM040126.1, on the reverse strand, counting down.
AGCTTGCACAAGACACATGCAGACTCACTTATGCACTAACACACGTATGCAAACCACACAAACAATCGACTCAAAACACACCACTCAAAACAAACCACACAAGGAAAACACACTGACTTATGCATGACTCTAGACGAAGGTGGTAGCATCAAGCCCACTAGGTGGCTGCATCCTGGGCGGCAGGAGAGCCGTCCTGCTCTTCCCCTCCCAAGGCATAGTACTTCTCGGCTAGTGCCTCATCGGCCTCGTAATCAACACACTCAAGCTCGGGAGGTACGGATCCTCCAACACCTAAGGCTAGGGTGGCGCGAGCGGGACACTCGCTGGCAATGTGGCCAAACCCATGACAGTGGAAACACTGCACTCTCGACCGACTACTCTCTCCTATAAAAGGAGCCTTACCCTTATCATCCCGTCGGGTAGGGGGTGTAGGCAGTAATGGGGGAGATGTAGGTGCTTTGGACAATAGTGGAGGGGGTGCCGGTGCCAGAGGACGGGCTATAGGAGCCGGGGAACGGGCAATGGGTGCCGGTGGTTGGGGTGGAAATAGATCCCGGGGTGGAGGAGGACGAGGCCGTGGAGCGAAGTGCTCCTGACGGGTGGACTCCTGAGGTCGAGCCATGGGAGGCCGCAGATGCGGGCCTATGGAGTGACGGGGCTCGGCACTACGGAGAGGGGTGGGGCCCAACCGATGGCTAGACTCGAACTCTCCCTCAAATTGCTCCATCTCGAGAGCAACCTGGTATGCCTCTTCCAACGTCTTGGCATTGCGGCGGAAAAGCTCATACTGGTAGTGTGGCCGCAAACCACGTCGAAAGCGGGACACGGGCATGGTACTCTCCTCCGTGACACCACATCGTAGAAAGTACTCATCAAACTCCGTGATGTATTCGGAGACGGACCGGTCTTCCTGGCTAAGACTTTGCCATCTATCGATGAGTCGCTGGCGGTATGTGGGAGGAAGGTACTTTTACCGAAGTTTATTCTTCATCTCGGCCCATGTGTCGATCGGGGGTTCTAGCCGTTGAAGTAGCAGGTGTAGACACGCCATTCTTGACGTCTCATGAGAAAGTCTCATATTACTATACGACGCCCCGCGATGGCCTACGCATTTCGAATCGCTCGAGTGCTTCCTTTTCCTGAGTCTTCTTCCGCCCTTTTCGGCATCCGGAATCGTCTCGTCGCGGCATTCGGACGGCATCAACACCAGTCGAACGCATCAGGAGGTTCCGGAACCAAGAAGGATATCTGCCGGGCGGCCGCCGACGCCCGATCTAAGGACCCGGGTGGGTCTTAATGGGGGCGTCCAGGCCCCTGGACGCCCCCATTTTTATAATTTATTTTATTATTTTTCTCAAGGCCCAAAAATAAATAAAAAATATATATATTAATGGAGGCGTCCAGGCCCCTGGACGCCTCCATAAAAACTAATAATAATAAATATTTATAAAATGCCAGTTGGCATAAAAATAAAATAAATAAAAAAATACATATTAATGGAGGCGTCCAGACCCCTGGACGCCTCCATAAAAATAAATAAAAAAATTAAAATGCCAGCCCTTGTATAAAAGACAAAAGAAAAATAAAAAAATAATAATAAACTTTTGGAGGCGTCCAGGCCCCTGGACGCCTCCATCAACTCACTCACGGGTGCCGGCCACCGAACGACGGTTTGTCGTGTGTGAAAAAAGTCAAATTTAGAGACGTCCAGCTGACTGGACGCGCCCATTTCTGAATCACGAGGCGCCGCTCACAAAACCACGCGTTGTGCCAAACCGCGTGCGGCCGTCGTCGGTTTTCGGTGGACCTGTTAGAGGCGTCCGGGACCCTGGACGCCCCCATAAAAGTATTCTAAAAAAATCAATAAAAATAGAATAAAATATTATTTCGGCCCTGATGGAGGTGTCCAGGGTCCTGGACGCCTCCACCTTCCGGAGCTCTATAAATAGAGGCCCCCCCCCTCAGTTCTAGGGGAGCTAAGCAGTGATCCGATAGGCTGCCGGAGCCCAGAGGCTACGGAGTCATTTTTCTAACCCGTGGGGTCTTTTGTAGGTGGAGGTTCTGCCGGCTTCTCGGGTGCCCACGCTCGCGAGAGGGAGGTCGTCTTCATCCACCGCGCTTCTACGTCGTCCCCACGCTGCCGGAGCTCCGCCGAATTTCGCCACCGGCACATCCAATAAGCCAACTCTTTCCTTTTCTTCGTAGTTCTTTTGCATTCATCATCTCGCATCCATCATCTCATTTTCCTCCTACTCGAGTCCGAGAGGGGTTTAAAAGATAACACCAACCAGGTGTGTGTCTTCCCGTTATTTCGTCATTTTTATTGCAAGGATATGAATACTACACATTCATCTTTCTAATCCACTTGTTATTTGTTTGTCATTGTTTTGCAAGGGTAACCGAGGAAAGCCCTCTCCGTCGGCCGGCCGGAAGGAGAGGAAGAAGCAACCCGCCATCTCCCGCTCTTGAGGTAGGCGCAATCACCTTCTTATTTTGGGGTCTTTTGGCCCCTGGCGATCACACCTTGTCATCGAGGCCGCGGCGAGTCACTTCCCCAATGGCCGTTTAAATTTCTGTTTCCTATATTCTCTTTATATTTTGTTATATTCTGCTTATATCATCGAGGCCGCGGCGAGTCACTTCCCCAATGGCCGTTTAAATTTCTATTCCTATAATCTCTTTATGTTTTGTTATATTCTGCTTATATCATCGAGGCCGCGGCGAGTCACATCCCCAATGGCCGTTTAAATTTCCGTTCTTATATTCTCTTTATATTCTGTTATATTCTGCTCTTATCATCGAGGCCGCGGCGAGTCACTTCCCCAATGGCCGTTTAAATTCCCGCTCTTTGTATCCTCTTCATATTCTGTCATCTTATTATCTGCTCATATTCTCGAGGCCGCGGCGAGTCACTTCCCCAATGGCCGTTTCAATTCTTGTTATTTAATTTTTGCACCATTCCCGTCCCCCCGAGGCCGCGGCGAGTCACTTCCCGCTATGGCCGTTTAACCCCCATATTTTGCTATATCACGCTTGTCCCGCTCGCCCCGCCGGAGCAATCTCCCGTGGTGGCCCCTTCTCTCTTTCCTCTCATTTCTGTGTTGCAGCAAACAAAACAAACAAAAAAGAAGGAGCCCGCGCGCTCTCCGCTTCTTCCTCTTCCCCGCTCTACTCCGAACCGCGTGACGTCGCTCACAGATTGGCGATCACGGTGGGACTTCTACTGCTTCCTCTCGGCTACCCTTGCAAGTTCGGCACCATCCGTGCCTCTCCATCTTGGCGCCCGCGCGCGCCCCCGTTGTGCTCACAGCAGCACTGTCAGTTGTTTGGTTGTTTGTTATTATATGTCTGTTATTTTTGTTGTTTTCCCACTCCATATATCTGTCAGCATTCCATTGCATACATCCATTCCTCCTTTCTATCTTTTTTTCATTTTTTGAGGATCACCCTTTCCCGGTGAAGGAAGGACTCTCCGTTTGGGAATTCCTCTCAACGGACTAGAATCTCCTACACTGGGACCTCCGTAAGTCCCCGACATCGAAGAATCTCCTCTTCGTTCACTGGGCTGGTTGTACCATTGAAGTTCCCCGAAGTTAGTCATTTCATTCGTGGTGAGACGAGAGACCCTAGCTGACACGGCGGTGAAACAAAAATAAACTAGGGTCCCTATCTTGTGTGAACTTCGGATCTCGCTAAAAACACACAAAAAAAAATCATCAAAATCAAAACAAAAAAAAGGGCGTAAAGGCATCCACTTGTTTGATAATCTCTGCTACCTACTTGCTAGTGTATGTTTTTGCGTTCTGGGAGAACTGTGAGCATGTCTCACGAGTCTTCTGAGGAGAACCACCCTAGCCGTGGTTTGACAGCCGACCCGCGAGTCTATGCTATGGACTCGGGTCCTTCTCATGACCCCTCGCATGAGGTGCAGGTTATTGCCGGGGACACGTCCCCGCCACAGGATATCACTTCCTTACTGGGCGTCCTCGCCAACACGGAGCTTACCCCTGAACAGCTCCGGGCCTTCCAGGCCATTCTAAAGGGGAAATCTGTTTCCCCCACGCCCCAGGAGTCAACTCCGGCTATCGCACCTCTCCACGAGTCCGTGCAGGCCATTCCATCTCCTTCATTGGCGCAAGCCATCCAGTCTCCCTCGCTTCAAGGACAAGCGAGCCAACAACCTCCCTCATTCCAATTCCCGTCACAATCTCAAACTCCCGGTGTTCCTCACACACCGTTTCGGCCAGGGCCAACTGTCGGTGGTCCGACAGTTCCCTCTCATTCCGGGTTTCCCCCTCAAGTCTCCGGGAGACAGTTTCTCCCCCAATGGCAAGTGCCACCTTCACCCCCAGAGGAGCTCGCCCAATCGCTCCTTAATAGGTTCAATCGCATGGACGAGCAGTTTCAAAATCTGAGAAGAATGGTGGACGTGAAAGCCACCCCGGAGGTTGCTTTGCCAATCCTCCCCGTCATTCATCTCCCTCCCTTCGAAATGCCCACGTACCGCAGATACAATGGTACCGGCAACCCCTTCATTCACCTCAAGGACTTCATGTATGAGTCCTCCTATTGGCAAAATGATCAGAGGTCCCTGGCATACCTCTTTCGGAGATCATTGGATGGTCCCGCGCTTGAGTGGTTCTATTCTCTGGAGCCCCGCGAGGCCGAGAATTTTGAAATAGTGCAGAGAAGGTTCTTGCAGAAATATAGGGATAGGGTCGGTCCCTCACTCTCCATTACCGACCTAGTGGCCGAAAAGATGAAACCCGACGAGGATTTTGTCCGATATGCTGATAGATGGAGGTCTCTGGCGGAGAGAATAAGGGATACCCTCTCCGAGCCCGAACAAGTGAAAATGATTGTGTCTAATGCAACCCCACAGTTCAGACATGTCCTGGCCATGAATAAACTGACTACAATGGAGGAACTCTACGAAAGGGCCCGGTACATCCAAACCCAACTAAAAGACTCCCCCATCATGAACATGTTTGAGTCGCCGAAGCCCAAAGTGGTCAGAAAGACAGGCGCTGGTGTCCCGGGCGGAGCCACAGAAGGGGTCGTGACAAATGAGCAAGTCAGTGCGGTCAACAATGCCAACTATGCAGTCAACCCAAGGCCTCCACAAATGCCCCGACTACCCCTTCAACCAGGTCCTTTCCCTCTCCGTCCTCCACCCCAAAATAATCCACCCCAGGATAATATGCCTCCATTACGCCAACCCCAGCAACAACAACCACAACCTCAACAACAACAACCACCGCTTCAGTACAACCAAGTTCCACCCCCGGGGAACTATGGTCCCCAACAGCAACAAAGGAGGCCGCTCGGTCCTAAGAGAGCCTACTATCCACCATTGCCAGAAACCTTAGCAGATATTTTTAATGCCCTCATGGCATCAAACCAACTCGCCCTACCCAGAGAAAGGCCCGCCTGGCCCCCCAATGTTGATACCTCCAAATACTGCGTCTACCACAGGCAGCCGGGACACACAGTGGATTACTGCTTCCATTTCAAAGATTACATCCATGATATGAATGATGAACATCAAATAGATTGGGATGAGATGAGACGGTACGTCGCGGCTCTCAAGGCTAGGAGACCTCCTCAGAGGCCACAGCAGCAGTTACAACAGCAGCAGCAGCAGCAACCACCACAACAACAACAGCCTCAGCAGGCCCCACAACAACAGCCCGACATGGGCATAATCCAGAATCCACTACCGGAGCACCAACAGCCCAATCATCAGGTTAACCCCATCTCCTCCTTCCCGGAAGTCGGGAGAGAGCAGGTGTGGCACCAGGAAAGTACCTCCATCCTTTATACCTCCAACCCTATCGTCATGCAACCCCCTCACCTTGCCCGGGTAGCACCTCTCTCTCATCAACCCGCATCGGTATCGCCTTCACCATTTCCACTACCATTACGCCCTCTCATCCGCACCCCGACCTCCTATCAACCGACACTTTCTACTACGCCTTCACACCCTCTCACCTTCTCCCACTCCCCCACTTCACCATCCACCTCTACCACATTTACCCCTACGCCTTCTAAACCCCTTATCATCCGTCCACCATACATAACCCCGTCTTTCTCCACCACATCACCACTAATGCCTTCAAAACCACTCATCACCCACCATCCGCCTCAAAACCTTTACCCGTTTCAAACCTTACCTCCACCTCCACCTTCCAAACCCCTTATCCTTCATAATCCGCGCGATATCCCCTCTACCTCCTCCATGCCTCCACCTAACAAACCCCTCATCAGAATCCCTGCTCCCGTCATCACCCCTGCTTCATCAACCATTCCTCCACTACTACCCCTCAAACCCCTGTTAAAACCCACTGCTACCCCCACAGAGGTACAAAAGCCGCAGGCAATGGTGCTCCGGAGTGAAGAATTTTCCACAGGGTTTTCCCCCACAACAGTCAGAATCCCGAGCAATCTCAGCCAGAGAAGGATGATGCAGAACAACCAGAAAGAGCTATCCCTGGAACACAGTATGATCTACTGAAACACTTGGACAAGACGCCTGCCCGGATCTCCATCCTAGAGCTACTTCAAAGATCCACATCCCACCAGGCGGCCTTGATGGAATATCTTCAAAAAGTCATGGTTAATGAAGACCTCCCCGTGGAGAAGATTTCAACCGTCCTGACCCCAACAGACACACAACCGGCCATCATGTTCCACAACTACGAGCTCGCTCCCAAGGAGGCTCGGAAATATGCACTGTGCATTTCAATAAAAATTAATGGGGTATCCATAAACCCGTGTCTTGTGGACACGGGTGCGTCCATAAATGTGATCTCCATGAGCACTCTTCAGTTGTGTGGGATCGACGAGGAACAAATAAGACCTTCCTCGATCACGGTCACGGCCTATGACAATAGCAAAAGGCCGCCGCAGGGGATGATTATTCTGAAGGCAGAACTAGGCCCCATGTCAATTCCCACGGAATTCCATGTCCTCGACATGGACCCCACATTCAAGGCTATACTGGGTCGACCTTACATCGAAGCCATGGACGCTGTGCCTTCCACCAACCATCAATGCCTGAAGTTTCCTTACAATGGGAGAATTATTAAAGTGGTCAGTACACCTGTCCTTCACACAGTGGATGCTATCAACACCTCTCTGCCATCTGTTTGGCCGTCTCATCGGCCCATATTGTCACTGCTGGATGTACGTGATCCATCTCGCATTCCACTAGCACCAAAGGAGCCGGTCAGGGCAACCACAACATCATGTCTCCCTCTTCACTCCAAAGGTTGGGAGATTATGAGGAACATCGGCTATCAACAGGGAAAAGGTCTGGGCGCACAGTTACAGGGTATGCTCAAGCCGCCAAAAGAAATTAGGCCGAACCGTAGGTTTGGCCTAGGCTTCAAAGGACCGTTCAAGGCAGATTGGAAGCCCCTCACATGGACTCTATCAAACCACTTCAACAGAGGGCCCGTTGTTCAGATAGGAGATCACCCACGAGAAGCATATGGGGAATCACATGCTGTATATTTTGCTGAAAAATGTCCGAGGATCACCAAAAGAGGCAAGATCAAAGATCCGGAATGCGAGTGGGATAAATGGTTCGACATACGGGACATTTCTGTTGCACTGGAAAGGATGTTCTCGTCCCCACAGCTTGAAGGACCACCATTGATCTCTGAGATACCAGAGAACATTGCCACTCTTGCCAAGGTTCCAAACTATCCTCGTCCTCGCCAGAAGGACTCTGTCATCGGCGGATCTTCATCCGTCCTCAACATAGCTATCGACGGCTCATTAGCCGCCATCCTCTCCATCCACTCGTCTCAGCCTTTGCTGATATTTTCTTCCTGGGCCAGACGATTGTCTGATGATCTTCCCAGGTCCCCTTCTTTGCTTACATACCTGCGCGGGCTTTTCAACCCGCGCCAGGTCTTCAACCATGATCTGCTCTACGAGCCCCACAATCCTCTAGCCATAACCACTTTCCTCTCTCCTCCAATCTCTTTTCACTGCTTTGTCATTAAAAATGAAAACGAAAAAAAAAACGTCAATTTTCAAACTCTCCAACAACACATCTTCGTTGAGGAAACCTCCTACATCTCCCACGGGTGCGTACCGCCTTGCGGACCACCCGTCCAAGGTCCGATGAGCGACCTTTTCTACCCCTCCTCTGAGGGGTCTTCTCCTGTACATTCTACACCATCCTCTCGTCTTCCTCTCTTCTGTAAATATTGTCAGTCAATCTAGGAATGACAGGCCAAGGGTAGTACCTAGGAAGAAATCCAAGGGTAGGCAGATCCCTCGTCGATTCCTTCTGGATTTGGCCGCCAGGTGTCAGGCCCTTCTTGCCATCCCCCAGTTGTTAGAAAATCCCATCCAGCTACCCGAAATAGAATGCGAGGGCGACTGTGCATCTGATGAAGGGTATGGAGTCTACGAGATCACGAATGAAGAATGCCCCACTGAAGATGAGGGTGAAGAATATGAGGATGTGGCGGGCGCATACGCTAGTGGAATGAGGAGATTCGACGAGCCGTCAACCGCCGTAGAAGAATCCACCAAGGAAGTCAACTTGGGAACTGAGGAAGACCCTAGGATCATCCTCATAAGTGACAACCTACCACCCTCTGAAGAAGAGGCATTAATTGAGGTCCTCAAGGAATATAAGGACACGTTTGCATGGAGCTACGAGGATATGCCGGGTTTGGATTCAACCTTGGTCGAACACCGTTTAACCCTAAAACCAGGGTCCATCTCGGTAAAACAAAGGTTAAGGCGTTTCCACCCTCAGATGGCTTTGAAAATGAAAGAAGAGGTCGATAAGCTCCACAAAGCCAGGTTCATTAGAGTCGTTCTTTATCCTCAATGGGTGGCGAACATTGTCCCGGTCATGAAGAAAGATGGGAAAGTCAGGATTTGCATCGACTTCCGGGACCTTAACCGCGCGTGTCCAAAGGATGATTTTCCCTTACCTCACATTGATGTGTTGATTGATAACACGGCAGGTTTTGAAACCCTCTCTTTCATGGATGGATTTTCAGGATACAATCAAATTCGTTTGGCAGAAGAGGATCAGGAAAAGACGTCATTCACTACCCCTTGGGGAACATATTGTTACGTGGTCATGCCGTTTGGGTTAAAGAATGCTGGAGCTACTTACCAAAGAGCGATGATGGCCATATTTCATGACATGATGCACATATATCTGGAAGTGTATGTGGATGACTTATTGGTGAAATCAAGGACCAGGATGGAACATCCAGAAGTTTTGGCTAAGGTCTTGCAAAGGTCAAGAGAATTCCAATTGAAAATGAACCCGAAAAAGTGTGTGTTTGGTGTGTCGTCAGGTAAATTGCTGGGGTTCATTGTGAGTAAAAGAGGGATCGAGATAGATCCCGACAAAGCCAAGGCTATCAGGGATATGCCGCCTCCCAAGAATTTGAGGGAAGTCCGAGGTTTAATCGGCAGGCTGCAGTTTATTCGTCGGTTTGTGTCTCAACATTCACAAAGGTGTAGACCTCTCTACGAGTTGACCAAGCCAGGAGTAGAATTCCACTGGAATTCTAAATGTCAGAAAGCTTTTGAAGGGTTGAAGGAATATCTGGCTAGTCCACCCGTTCTCATTCCACCTAAACCAGAAAAACCTCTGATCCTTTACATCTCAGTCTTGGATGACTCCGTGGGAGCCGTCCTCGCACAAGCTGATGAAGAAGGCAAGGAACGGGCAACCTATTACTTGTCCAAACTTCTCAATCCCTGTGAGCAGAAGTACACCGGCATGGAGAAAACCTGTGCTGCCCTCGTTTGGGTAGTGCAGAAATTGAAGCACTACTTCTTGGCTCACGAAGTCCACTTGATTGCTCGAATGAATCCTATCAAATTCCTTCTGGAGAAAGCCGTCCTTACGGATAGGCTAGCACGCTGGCAAAGTTTTCTCTCTCAGTTCGACATCACCTACATCCAGCAAAAGGCGATTAAAGGTTATGCCATAGCCGAGCATCTCGCTCACCATCCTCTTCCCAAGTTCGATCCCGTCCAATCAGAGTTTCCAGATGAGGAACTAATGTCCATCAACCAATCAGATGAGCCAATGTGGACACTATATTTTGATGGAGCTCTGAATTCTCAAGGGAGAGGAATCGGCATCGCCCTCCTGTCGCCGGAAGGCCTCACATTCCCATTGGCATACCAGCTCAAATTTCCAGTCACCAACAATATAGCCGAATATGAAGCTCTTCTAGCTGGCCTAGGACTCGCTCATTCTTTTCGTATCACTGAGTTGCGAGTCGTAGGTGATAGTCAACTCATCCTTCGCCAGGTACTCACTAAGTATCGCACTCGCGATCCCAAACTCAAGCCATACCAAGAACTCACTGCTGCCTTTGCCAAACTGTTCACAAAACTGATCTTTGTTCATATCCCTCGTCATCAGAATATTCTCGCCGATGCCCTCGCCTCATTGGCATCATCCATAAGGTTCCCTCTAGGAAGATGGTTTAAGTCCATTTCCATCTACAAACTTCACGCCCCTGCAGTCGATGATGCTTCCTACGTAAACATCAAAGACAGGATAGCAAGGAAGATCCTGCAGGAAGATATCCTTGAGAAGAGGGAGCTCATGTTGGCGGAGGCCGAAGAAGAACTGGCTGATGAAGAGAAACCATGGTTCTATGAAATTGTCAAATATTGCCAAAATCAGTCTTATCCTGAAGGGGCCACCGCAGAGGACAAGAAAGCCATAAGAAGGGTGGCTCAGAAATACACATTGATTGGAGGTCTACTCTATAGGAGGAGCCTTAGTGGTATTCTGTTAAGATGTCTTGATGACGATGAGGTTTGGAAATGTGTAGAGGAGACGCACTCGGGTGTGTGCGGTGGCCACGTGAATAGTCAGATGCTCGCCAAGAAGATCATTCGTCAAGGCTTTTATTGGCCCACTATGGAAGAGGATTGTGCTGTCTATGTCCGTAGGTGTGTCAAGTGTCAACTTCACGCCGATAAAATCCATTCACCATCTTCCTCACTTCATCCAATATCCTCCCCATGGCCTTTCTCCATGTGGGCATTCGACGTCATTGGTCCCCTAGGTGATCCCAATTCCCTCACCAAGCAGAAATCTTTCATCCTTACTGCGACGGAATACTTCACCAAATGGGCCGAAGCCGAAGCTTACGCGGAAATCAAGGCGTCAACAGTCTGCAAGTTCATCATGAAGAACATTCTCGCCAGATTCGGCGTCCCAAGCACGATCGTCACCGACAATGGGCCACAATTCATTTCTCAGGACCTACAAGACCTCTGCAAAAGGTACGCAATTGCGTTGCATCATTCATCGCCTTATTACCCACAAGGTAACGGTCAAGCGGAGGCCACCAATAAAACATTGCTCAAAATCATCAAAAAAACCTGCGAGTCTAGTAAGTTTTCAGACTGGCCAGAAAAGCTTATCGAAGCCCTATGGGCCTATCGCACTTCAATCCGTACCCCCACCGGGCAGACTCCATTTGCCCTCACTTATGGTATGGAAGCGGTAGTCCCGTACGAGACTCTGATCCCTTCTCTCAGGGTACAATTGGATGAGGAATTTCCCCTCGACGATCGTCGTAATTCACTCCTCGCCCAGTTGGAACTCTTGGATGAGAAGCGGCTGGCCGCCGCCGAACACGCGCGTGTGTATCAAAATAGACTCGCTCGCTTTTACCAAAAGAAAGTCGTTGAGAGAAAATTCAAAGTCGGTGAGATGGTCGTAAAAAGAATTTTTGTCAAACCTGGAGGGCCGCGTTCTAAGCTCCAACCCAATTGGGAAGGACCATTTGTAATTCAAGCCGTGTACCCTGGCAACGCCTACAAGCTAGTCAACGCCGAAGGGACCGAGTTATCCCACCCTTGGAATGGGCTTTATCTTAAGAAATACTACCCTTAGCACAAAACAAAAAAAATGATGAAAAGATAAAAAACATCAAAAACAAGGAAATATTGAAAACCACTAAAAATATGGAAAATTCAAAATGCCGATGCCTGGCAGCACCATGTAGTTAAGTCCCTGCATCTAACCTTCATGTTAGGATAGGGCCCATTAAGGCTTGGTAGGCACCGGGTCTTGGTTTGCCAGAACCGTGGAGACCCCTGTCCGGCCACGTCGGCCTATGCTCGCTCGAAGGAAGCTAACATGTGTTCACTTATGTATTTTATTCAAAAAAGTTGGTAGCATCACCTACGGTAGGGCCACACCTAGAAGATCTCGGAAGCTGTAATCTTTATTCTTTTCTCTTCGACCAAATGAGACAGTCGGCGCCCTTAAAACGCTGAGCATGAGAAACCGAAACTCAAACCCCAAAGGCAAGAGTAGGACCCATTTCCTCGAGCATCGATCAGAGCACGAGAAGAGGGCAGTGTCCCCGCAGGCATACGAAGAGGGAGCCCACCAACGTCAAACGACTATATCTCCCTCACAGAAAGAAATACAAAATCAAAATCAAGAGAAAAGCCTGGTCGTGACCGTGCCTGGTACGATAAACGGAACCCCTCAAAGCAAAAGTCTGAATCCACAAAGGGGGGCCGTGGAATGTAAATGCTCGAGATTTGGTCCGAAGTTGTCCGAAAGGAAAGAGTTAATGGGCCCTTATTCGCTCGCCGGGTTAACGGCTTTGCCGGTCCTCTCAGGAGGTTTATCCCCTACGCTCTTCCTTCTCCCTCTAAAGATGAAGGTTCGATGGAGTTTCTGAAAGGTGAAAACTGCCCAGGGTCTGCGACCTTATTTTAATATACACATTTTGGTTACCTACTTTGAAAAGCAAAAGCTATCGCTGCGAAGGAGTCTCCGTGTTTCTGGCTGGTCAAGACTCCTGTTTACCACCTTGATGTCTTCTTGTTTAACCTCGGGCTTAGGCCAATGCAAGCGCGTCACCTATGGGTGCGACGGCGTCTGATTCCGGGTCAGCGTCGCGCGGTTGGTCGTTAGGGTTCCAGGGTGTTCCATCTTATACCATCTAGAGTTGTGAGGAAACAGACCCGGGTCGGGCAAATCATTTACCTCAAACACCTTTTGGGTGAATCCCTGTGGTCAGAAGCAACTGGGAGCCTAAGCATGGCATGACGGTATTGTCATCAGGGTAAGTCTTAGCCGGCGGGATCGTCATTCGAGGCGTCTAGAGGCCCAAATCAACCTAGATGTGCACTTAGGATACCTGGGAGGTTAGTAAGAAACCCCTGTTCTCACGTAGGTTAGGTGCCACCTGGGTGCTTGCCAGGCGTTAGCAAAAAAAAAAAAAATTGAAATGATAAAATAACAAAAAAAATGGAAAAGAGAAAATGTACATATTTGCAAACAAAAAAAAATCTTTTTTATATATAAAAAAAAATGCCAAATATAAAAATAAATCAATTTTGCATGATTGCATTTACGTGCATCATCTCACTTTAATACCGCTTGCATTCGTGTGCTTGCCTGTCGCATTTATCATCACCGCATCTTTCCCTTGCCTTCGTTAAATAAAGGCTTGGCCCCTTGACCAGTTATCAAGGACAGTCACAGTGACCATTTGCTTATTGAGCAAGGGGCCAAGTCAGAACAGAAATTCTGATTTGTTTGTTTCAGTGATGTGTGCAGGGATTCAGGCAACAGAAGCATATGTGAAAAACAAACAAACCGAACCTTGTGTTTTATTCCCAAAACCAAAAAAATTACATCAAGTTCCGCCCTCTCTCTCTGCATTATTCGTCCCACTACTCTTCGGACAAAACACTCTCAAAGGTGCTACCCAACTACGAAAAGCGGTACTCCTACCGCTCTATACTCCTCTTCCTATTCCCGCATCCCGGCGTTGATCTACGGAAGCAGTAGAGAAGCTACCAACACGAAAGCCACGCTCTCGTGCTCTTCGGTAGCGCTCCTCACCATCTCTCAGCCACTGTTCAGCAAGGCCAAGGCTGATTCGGAGTTCGAATAGTTGGGCCTCCATGGCCCTTCGTTCCTCCCTTTCAGTCAATCTGTTGGCTCTCTCTCTCTCCGCGTCTCTTTCTCTCTCTGCCCGTTCTCTCTCACGGTCTTCCCTCTCCAACTGGAGAGTGATCCTCAATTCCACGGCATCCCTAGAGGAGTCGTCATCAGGATGACGCCGCAGTTCCCTCTCCAGTTCTGCTATCCTAGCCTCCTTCTGCGCAGCTTGGGCAAGCGCTCCTTCCGTCTCCTTTTCCTGCCAAATGTACCATCTCAGATACGCGATAAGGCGTAAACCAAGAGAACTCAACACTGAAACTTTTACCTGTATACAGAGCATCCCCTCTGCCTCCGCAGCACGCTGCGTGGCGTGAGCAAGTTGCTCATGAAGCAAGTCAAGTTCTGAGGTGGGAATCCACAAGCTGGAAGAGGCACCACCTACTCCCATCGCTGGGGAGGCTGCGCCAATCTGGGCATGCTGCGACCATGTGAATTAGCAGCCAACATCTGGAATCTGGGGTTTTAACTAGGAACGTACTGTACACCTACCAAGGCGCTCGTAACTCCGCGGGCATCACCCAACTGTTGTTCCATCTCTGCCAAGCGAGTTCGTAAATTCGCTATCATGGCATCCCGGACATCCTGCAGCCTTACGAGTCAGCATTTTTACCAAAAAAAACCAAGAGAAAGAATAGAAGAGAAAAAGGGGAAACCTACCTCCACAAGTCCCCTGGGTTGGAACCGTTCTGCGTACTTTGTCCTATATAGACGCAAGTAGTCCTCGCTGTCCCGCGCCTGTGATTCTACAATCGTGCCACCCCGTTGCCAGTCCTCATACTGTTCGGGGAATCGCACGCGCCAGTCAATGCAGGTCGCCGGTCCCCGCGTCTTTCTCCCGACACGAGGTGGCGCAGCTGAATCCACCCATTCCTGAGCCAGTCCTAAGGTTCTCATAACCAATCGTAGCCGGAGCGGCTCGATTTCATTCAGGCAGTGCATCCACAGTTCACGTCCGAACCGGGCACGACTTGCTAGAACCCACGGCTGGTCGGCATCGACCATGTCTGAGTAGGGTCTCCAGTTTACCATCGCTGCAGGGAACTCCTGTAGCTCTCGCCTCAGCACCATCAGTTGGTAGGTTAGGGGTGCCGCACTCATGATGGGTTCCCACCGCCTGGCTAGCGGCACCATCGCAGGTCGCCAATGTCGAGCTCTCCCCATGGGGAGGTAATAATAGCTCCATAACTGCTCGGCGCAGGTCATCAGTACCATGCAAAAACATAAAAAAAAAAAATATATACAAAACAAGCAAAACCAAAAAAATACCTGGATGAATGGTGTGAAGCCACTCACAGTCATCTCACGATCCGTTTCTTGGAATAGGCCTGCAAACAAGTGTGCCAGCATGGCGGCTCCCCAGGCATAATACCCTACTCTTTCAAGGTCTGACAGCAGCTCCAGGAAGCAACATTGGATACCATCCCCTTTCGAGCTCAGTACCAATCTCCCCAAAAGGAAGAGGAGAAATCTCCTCAAATCTATGTTACATCTTTCCCAGTTGCCGAAATCTGTGCAATACACGGCGCGGCATCCTATTTCTATCCTTTCCATGAACTCTTCTGAGGATTCATCATCCCGCCGACGAGTGTCGGTGAGCCCTAATGCATCCATGAGGGACGCCCTAGCTACCGACCTATTTTTCCGACCATCCAGGTCCAGACCCAGTAACTTCTGGGCACCTTCTCTGTAGTCCGCGTAAGTGACTCCGGTCACTGCCTCGCCCTCTACCTTCAGGCTTGTGATCCGGACCACATCCTCCAAGCTGGGCACCATGTGCCCCCAGGGCATCAGGAATGCCCGGCTCACTGGGTCCCATCTCTCACACAAAGCTTGGATCAGAACCAGGTCGGGCTTGATCGGCTCGATCCGAAGAAAGGTACCAAATCCCATCACGTCTAGCCTCGCCTTCTGAAAATCTGGGAGGCCCCTGTTGTAGATCTCTTTAAAAATCCACTTAAATATAAAAAGCAATAGATATGATGAAAGCAATAAAATAGCACGAGGTGCTAAAAGGAGGTTGTGATCGCCAGAGACGCGAACGCCTCAAAAGATATAACAATTAATGAAGGGGAGAGATCGCGAAGAATACCTTGAAAGTGCGGGGATGTGAGTGCTCCTTTCTCTTCTAATCGGCCGGCCGATGAAGAGAGTTCTTTCTCTTGATTACCCTTGCAAAAATAACAAACACCAATAAAAGATGTGAATTAGAACATGGTGTGTGTAGCATCAATCCTTAAAAGATATGAGCATGTAAACATATGTGAGAACACACCTTAAGGGTGGTTGCCCTTAAACCCCTATGCAATAAGGTATAATGATGTAATGATGAATGATATAGGAAATAATAAAAACGAAAAAACGTGCAAGAGTTGCACTGCTGGAGGTTCTCAACGTGGTTGAGAATAGAAATTAACAGGATGAACAGGTATGATGCATGCATGCAAATAATGAAATAACAAAGAGAGACGGAGAAAGAAGAATCTGTTCTCTGGCTTTGATATTCAAGGGGGAGAGAGCCCCTGTTGGATGAAGATGATGAAACAAGAAACTCCTCCTTAGCCAGGAACGGCAGCAGCCTGCGTGAAGAAAGAAAAGAAAAAAAAAATAAACAGAAAGCAACAGAGAAGAACAACGGAGGGAGAAGAAAAGGATCGATCAACAGAGACGAAAGCCTCTATTAATAAGGTAGAAAAAGATAAGAAGGAAAGAGTCCAAAGGAGGAAGAGATAAGAACGGGTAAGAGCCCAAAATAGGGGAGGATTAAGCTGGGCAAGAGCCCAAACGAAGCAGGAGTCTCTCTGGGAAAGGTTGCGTTCGTTCGGAGCACAAAAGTGAAACACGACCTGGCTCAGGGCGTCAATTCAAGAATTGACGACCTTCCGAAGGGCGTCTTTTAAAAACACGCCCTGCACAAGGGCGTTAATTCCTGGATCATTTTTAGAAATGAAATTGAAACACGTCTGAGTCAAAGGCGTTAATTAAAAAAACGCCTTAACAAAGGACGTTAATTAAAAAATTCGAAATAGGGCTATTTTTCATTTCTCAATATTATTTTCCCATTTTTTAGGTGGAGGTGCATCTCGTCGCCCTGATTCCAACGACTATTTTTGCGAATTTTTCTGACACCCGGAAGGCCACCAAATCACCTCTGGAAGAGAGTGGAAAATAATATTAAAAAATCAATTTGAAAAAGTGACGACCGTGTGTAAGGCGTGAATTCAATTTTTGATTTTTTTATTCTTTTCAAATTCAAAGTAACGCCTATGGTTAAGTCGTTAATTCTCAAAAAATTCCGAAAAATTTCTAAAAAAATCCAGAAAAATGGAAATTTGAAAGAATGGACGCCCTCCAGTATAGTCGTCAATTTTTTAAGAAACGCCCATGTATAAGTCGTTATTTAAAAGACGCCCCAGATCAAGTCGTTATTTCTAAAAAATAGAGAAAAAATGCCCAGAAAATCCAGAAAAATCCAGAAAAATCCAGAAAAATAAGAAAAAAAAGGAAAAGGGTGAAAAAAGGGAGAAATCTAAAAAAAGTGAGAAAAACCTCTCAAATAGAACTAATTTGAGGGTCAAATTGGGACATTACAAGGCAATATGAGATGTACTCACAGTAACGTCAATTTTGACGTGTCTACAGCTGCCCCGCCTTGGCGTCTGCTTTGCAAGGGAGCAGAGCAAATTGAAAAGTAGATGCCAAGGTGTGATGAGACACGCAATCAACATCACTTGATGAGAATGAAATCAAAAGCTCGAGATGAAGCAATCTCGGGAAATTCAATGAAATCAACAATGTTTGGATAAAATGGGGAGATGTGCACGCGGTGCACGAAGGAGATAAAAAAATGATCAACTTCCAGCGCGGTGGAAGTACCCCAGGTCACAAACCTGTAGATTTCACCATTGGGGAGCGGTTACCAGCCATGTGGACGTGCTGCAGCCAAGGTGGATCAAAGGGGAAAGTTTTGAAAAATAAGATGATAAAAATCTAAACAGGGAGTTTTCGAGAAAATGACCCAAAATAGCGACAAAACGCACTGAGGACTCAATTCGGCATGGAATATCTCACATTGAAGATCAAGATCAATTTGACCCACAAAAACAGCTTATCAGAATGATTTTTTCAACAATTGTTTCAAATTCCTACATGAATGCATGCTGGGTTTAAAGGGAAAAATAAATCAAATGAAAATATAGAATAATCAAGGATAATATTGTTAAACTGCCAAGACTGGGTCAAGAAACCAATTTCGCGAGCTGATACTAAGCCGAAGCCCGTTTATCCACACACCAACTCGTAAAAGGGAACCATCGTCCCCAATCTTGGACGGCTCAACGGCCTATCCGTGTGACTAAGACTCCTCTGGAATTATCATTGTTTTTGATGAAGGGGAACTCAAATTCCAGATTTACCAAAGCCACAAGGTCCTTGATATAATCTAGTAGCATATGTAACATATAGTAGAATGCATACAGGGAGATGGTGATATCAATAAGCATGGGAACTGAGAAATGAGCTGCAAGCACCGTGGGACTTTGAGTGATGATGCCCTACCGGCGGGACCAAGAGCCTCTTCCTGCGCTCAAAAATTCATTAGCCAAGATATAACAAGCAATGAATAAGGTATTTAATCATAGCATGTATAGCATGAATCAAAGCATCAATCATAGCATATATCATGAACAGCATAAGTCAAATCATGGCATAGCAAAGCATCATTATTTGTTGTTTGTCATGAGGATGACAATCTGGCTAATCAAGTTTTGGAGTTAAATAATCAGGATCTGATAATGCCCATCGGCGGAGTAATCAGATGAAACGAGCAGGAGTTGATTGAAAGATTTGGAGATGAATAATCATGAGATATGATAATCAGAATGATATAGGGAGATGATGCCCCTGGGTGGCATGTCATGAGAATATTGGGAAGAATCAATAGATTGATAGCAATAAGTAGAGAGAGGACCCATCCCGTGCTTTTGGTCTCTGCAAAGCTGTTCCTGCAAAACACCATCAGAAAACACAATGCAAATTTTTGGATTTTGGAAATATGCAAATTTTTATAGAGTTTTGGAATATGCAAATTTTTGTGAAGTTTTGAGAAAGATATTCAAATTTTTATGAGTTTTGATCAATATGCAAGTTTTTGTGAAGTTTTGAGAAAGGTATTCAAATTTTTATGGATTTTGGACAAGAAATATTCAATTTTTTGTTTGATTTTGGTTAGACATTGCTAAAGCAGCATCAAAGGGTATTTTAAACTACTGGCTAGGGATCCTCGTTCCTTCCCTTTTTGCTAAAAACTGCCCAAAGCCGGCGTGCATTGAAAGTGGCGTCCTATAACCAACCGTCTCTGATCAACGGTGCCCCTACCAAGGCCATACCCGAGAAACATTCGGTCTTGGAGGGAGAAGAGAAGAATAATTGGAGATAAGCTTAATGCAGGATGGGAAATGTCAGGACTTGAATTCCTTCCAAGGTTTTAACCCTCAAAGAGGTAATCTGTTGTGCCGGGGCTTTATGCCTTTACTTTTCAGACCCTTGACATGCATACGACCAGGGTTTTCCCTGCGGGGACTTTGCCACTCTTGTCATGCCATGATTCATAATTCAATTATCGAAAGTTCGACTTAATTCTTAATTGCCCTATGTGGCGAGATGTATCATGAAATTCATATTGATTTTAGGTCAAGACTGCCCCTATTTGAGACTCCTCTCGTATTGGGATTTACCAAAGTTGGTTATCTTATCCGTCAACCTCTTGCACCTGCATTCGGCCGAGTAAAGAAGAGAAAAGACTTTCAGATATACTCATGGCATGGCCAAGGTAGCAACGGTGTTTAACCAAAGGAGCCGGCTAAGGACGCCGTGAAGTGTGTGGAATGCCCAGCTAAGGGTTGCTCTTAACAAGCGGGGAGAGAATGTTGAATTCCCAGCGCGGGTTCTTATTAACCAAAGGTGCTGCAAAGCAAGCCTAAAGACTCTTTTGAGAATGATTTAATTAAACAAAAGCCTAAGATAAAGGTTTAAAACACCACTCTTAATCTCGTTAAGAAGCACTTGATTTTGAAAATCATGCGTGAAGTAATGAGAAATGATATCATTAAAATGCATACTTACGCCAATATGTTACCTTGCAACCTTTGTAGAAGCAGCTGCAGAGCGAGTTGATCATCGTGGGATTTGTCCTCTTTGCAGTCAAAAGATTGGAAGCAAAGGATTTGAAAGTGGCTTAACAAGAAGGAGTGGTGCCAAGACCAGACTCAGACGAATAAGGAGAAAAGGAAGAGAGGCGAGAGCTAGAACTCCCTCACTAAGGTGCGGAGACCCTGATCACATGGAACAGTCTACAGAAGAAGCGGAAAATCAAGAAGAGGGGTGAGGACTAAAGCCTCGGAAGCAGTGGGAGAAAGGGCAGATGCCCAAAGCAGTGGATGTTGAAGAAGTTGGGTCAGACCCGGAATCAGGGGGAATTAGAAGAAGAAATTGGTAGATAGAAAGAGGTGGATCCGGAGGGTCCGGAGGTAAAGGAGGAATCCGGAGGCTCCGGAGGAATATTGAAAGAAGGGATGCGATGCCCTGGGGAGAAATAGGGAAAAAGATGATGGAAAAGGAAGAAGAAAATGAAGGATGTGATGTCCCGGAGGAGTAGAAAGATGAATCGGAAGAAAGGTGGAGGGTCCGGAGGTTCCGGGGGAATGAAATCAGGAGGGTCACGATGCCCTGGAAGATGATAGAGAGAATAAGACGGAGAATTCGGAGGTTCCAGAGGAAGAATATAGAAAGGGGCGCGATACCCAAGAGAGAGGAATGAAGGAGGATCAGGAGGAAAATCCGGAGGTTTCGAAGGTAGCAAATGAGAAGGGGTGCGATGCCCAAGGGGAAAATCTGGAGGTTCCGGAGGAATGAAATCAGGAGGGTCGCGATGCCCTGGGAGATGATAGAGAGAATAAGACGGAGAATCCGGAGGTTCCGGAGGAATAAAATCAGGAAGGAGAAGGTGGAAAGGGGCGTCGTGCCCGAGAGAAAGGTCCGGAGGTTCCGGAGAAATAGAATCAGAAAGGGCGAGATGCCCAAAGAGGAGGGATAAAATTCCTGGAAGTTCCAGGGAAATGGCAGGAAGGGGGACGCGATGCCCCAAGGGGAGTGGATAAAAGGATGAATATGAATAAGATGGGAAATGCGGAATATCCGGCGGTGCCAGAAGGCGAGGAAGATACGGGTTTGGAAACCCGGGAAGCAGGAGGTGCAAATGCATGTAATGAGATGGATGCGATGAATGCATGAAATGCAAAGAATATGAAGAATGTGAAGGGCGAGAGGATGAGATCCTCCTCCTAACCCTGGGAATGGCCCATGAAGAAAAAGTGATAGAGATGGATGAATAGAAAGTGGAGCAAATAAGGGATGGCCCCTTAGCATTAAGATAACTGCCCCTCCACGGCAGTGAACATGTACGGTCAATTGGCCCAATAAAAGAAGCTTCAATAGTAAAAGACAACTCCCTTGGAAAGCAAAGATCAATAATGTGGGGGAGTTGTAGAGTTGGAACGGGAAGCATTGAGTTGCCCATTGAATGTGGTGTATATGGAATGTTGAGCAAAATGGGCATTCGCCCCTTGTAAGGAATAATGAATTCTGGATTGGAAAGTTTGAACAAGGGGTGCCCTGCCTGGCCCTTGGATGGCATCAATTCTTGGCATTCTTCCCTGAGCAATGGCGATGACTTGGCCTATGCGACCATGCTCGGCACAATAATCCGGATTGGCATCCGGTAAATGACTTCTTGAATCTTGAATCGCATAACCGTGGCCACATCTGTCTTGCCCGGCTCTTGATCACCTTCGGCACAAGTACTTGCAGAAGCACTCCCATTCCGAGTAGTAAAAGGAGGTGAAGCGGAGGCGGAAGGCTTTGTGAGTGGTGGAGGTATAATGGAAAGTGTTGGCGTAAGTGGAGGCGGAGGTTCAAACACATCAAGTTTCTCCCTTTGCTTGCAAGCGGTCGGGGTTAGCTCGAGTGCAAAAAGCGGTGGGTCCTGCTCAGAATTAGCCATAGGTAAAGGTGGATG
This sequence comes from Amorphophallus konjac, assembly GCA_022559845.1. Lineage (NCBI taxonomy): Eukaryota > Viridiplantae > Streptophyta > Magnoliopsida > Alismatales > Araceae > Amorphophallus > Amorphophallus konjac. The sequence goes on along the minus strand of CM040126.1, from coordinate 189,037,452 downwards.
GTTATGTGGTGGAATAGGCAAAGTGGGTTTTAAAGGGATAATGGAAGACCGAGGTGGCGGTAATGGGAGGCTAATTGGGGAAGGTTTAATGGTGTAATTAATGGAGGCCGATGGTGTGGAGGTAGATGGCTTAACGGGTGGTGGTCTAATAGTGGAAGGCTTGGGGGAGGCCAGTGTTGCGGGGGTTAATGGTGTAATAGGGGGAGGTGTGATGTATGCGGCGTCAAGGATAGGAGGAGACTTACAATGTGCCGGTGTGGGTGATTGAAGTATCGACCCATCATCGTAACACCAATTAGTCTCATAAATAGGGATTGGATCGGGGATGGTTTCATCCTGAGCAGGAGGTTCATCGAATGAAAATGGGGAAAGCGGAAAGTTAAGGAAACTCGGAAGGGGTGCCTGCGGAGCTTCATCATCATCGTACATTGCCTCAGATTCTTCAATTGCCGGCTCTTCCTCGCTTGGAATGCCGAAGTCATAATCATCCATCCTGTCTTTCCATTCATTCTCCATCTTTGTAATCTTGTCCAAAGCGGCATGGAGAGGATTGACTGGAGTAGGAGGAGCCGTGACCCTCTTTATTTGTTCCTCCATCAAAGTAATCTTATCGAGCAGAGTTTGCTGGAGGGGTGTAACATGAACAACAGGAGGTTGGCAGGGACTTGAAGGAGGAGGGGCCGCATAAAAAGGCCGTGGAGGGGAGTTGACGGGATGACCCGTAAAAGAACCCGGACGGGCCGGATTGCAAGGAGTAAAAGGGCTTCGGGGCCGTGATGGAGGAGGAATAGAAGGAGGCGGGTGTCGGACCACCCGAGTAGAATGAATAGGGGGAGATGGGTAATGGGCTACCCGAATATGATTGGAAGGAGGAGGTGGGTGATGGTCCACCCGTGTAGAATTGGAGGGAGATGGGTGATGGGTCACCCGAATAGAATTGGAAGGAGGTAGGTGATGGGCCACCCGTATAGAATTGGAAAGAGGGGGAGATGCATGAGATGTACCCTCAACGGCAGCCTTAAGGGCTTGGATCTGTTGAGGGGTAAGATGATCTAATGCATGGATGATTCGAGAGACCTTCTCGTCATTGGGAGGAGACGGTCCCGAGGGAATAGTGGCCTGAAATTGAGTAGGTGGACCATGAGAATGGACATTGCCCATGGGTTGGGTATGACCATGAGTATAAGGACGTGGTCCCTTGAAAGAATGGTGAGAATACTGATTAACATGTTGAAATTGAGGATATGAAGTGCTAGGTTGTGCATCCTCATGAACTGAATTGAACATGTTTCTATCATGGTAAGCCATTATATAGAAAATTCTCAATAATTATGCAAATAAGCACACAAGTTGGAATGGTTACCATGATTTTTGATTGTTTTATCGTTGGTGAATTAAGGATTTTAATAAAGTTTGGAAAGATTCACACAAGGAGAGTCCTAGTTTCAAATGAGATTTGAACTCCAATGCCAACTAGGAACTCTCACTCACCACGTATTAGGCCAACTATATCGGGACTCCAAAAGGGTACAACCTGCCCGGCGTCCGTGAGGGAATCCACGGGTGCGGGGACTTACGGAGGCTTGGTTTAGGAATTTCCAATCCAAAGAGACGGAATGCTCAATGGAGGGTCGTTCCTTCACCAAGGGGGTGTGTGGATCCTAATGAAGAGGAGGGGGCTCCCAAACCAATGCAAATATGAATGAAACAGGGTAAACAGGCCAACCACAATAATATGATCAATCAACAAAGATAAGCATGAAATATCATGAAAAACCACAGCCGGAGGGTTCTGGAAACCCACAGTAAAAACACGCCCTGGAAGGGGACGCTACTAAACAAGGACACGACGGTGTGACTGTCGTGAATCAACGTGAGGGGCCAAGGGGTAGGGTAAAACACGCCTTAGTGTGAGGCGCTATAAATAAAAGGACGCCCTATCCAGCGGGCGTCAAATCCAAGAAAACGCCTTTAAGGGAGGCGCTAATAAAGATAAAGACGCCCTTGCAACGGGCGTGAATTCACCAAGCAAGCAGAGATAATTAGAGACAGCTAGCAAACGCCCTGTCAGAAGGCGTTAACTTCAAACAACACGCCCTGGGTTAGGGCGTGAAATCAAAAGGCGCCTCCGACAGAGGCGTTAATTCTCAATCCACGGCCAACAGTAACAACCACTCACAGTCGCAGGCAATCAACAAATATAAGATATAAGCATGCTCATCAAAATTTCAAATAAGTGGAGATTTTAAAGAAAAATCAATAAATTGACAAATCACTTAGGGAAGAGTGCAAAACCAATGGAGGGTGCCCGAGGGGCACAAAAGGGAGACGCACCGAGGGTGCAATAGGGGAGACGGCACAAGCGGGTGCCTAAGGGGAAAGGGGTAATGAAAGAAGAACACAAAGGGTCCCACCGTGATCGCCAATTTGTAGATCTCTTTAAAAATCCACTTAAATATAAAAAGCAATAGATATGATGAAAGCAATAAAATAGCACGAGGTGCTAAAAGGAGGTTGTGATCGCCAGAGACGCGAACGCCTCAAAAGATATAACAATTAATGAAGGGGAGAGATCGCGAAGAATACCTTGAAAGTGCGGGGATGTGAGTGCTCCTTTCTCTTCTAATCGGCCGGCCGATGAAGAGAGTTCTTTCTCTTGATTACCCTTGCAAAAATAACAAACACCAATAAAAGATGTGAATTAGAACATGGTGTGTGTAGCATCAATCCTTAAAAGATATGAGCATGTAAACATATGTGAGAACACACCTTAAGGGTGGTTTCCCTTAAACCCCTATGCAATAAGGTATAATGATGTAATGATGAATGATATAGGAAATAATAAAAACGAAAAAACGTGCAAGAGTTGCACTGCTGGAGGTTCTCAACGTGGTTGAGAATAGAAATTAACAGGATGAACAGGTATGATGCATGCATGCAAATAATGAAATAACAAAGAGAGACGGAGAAAGAAGAATCTGTTCTCTGGCTTTGATATTCAAGGGGGAGAGAGCCCCTGTTGGATGAAGATGATGAAACAAGAAACTCCTCCTTAGCCAGGAACGGCAGCAGCCTGCGTGAAGAAAGAAAAGAAAAAAAAAATAAACAGAAAGCAACAGAGAAGAAGAACAACGGAGGGAGAAGAAAAGGATCGATCAACAGAGACGAAAGCCTCTATTAATAAGGTAGAAAAAGATAAGAAGGAAAGAGTCCAAAGGAGGAAGAGATAAGAACGGGTAAGAGCCCAAAATAGGGGAGGATTAAGCTGGGCAAGAGCCCAAACGAAGCAGGAGTCTCTCTGGGAAAGGTTGCGTTCGTTCGGAGCACAAAAGTGAAACACGACCTGGCTCAGGGCGTCAATTCAAGAATTGACGACCTTCCGAAGGGCGTCTTTTAAAAACACGTCCTGCACAAGGGCGTTAATTCCTGGATCATTTTTAGAAATGAAATCGAAACACGTCTGAGTCAAAGGCGTTAATTAAAAAAACGCCTTAACAAAGGACGTTAATTAAAAAATTCGAAATAGGGCTATTTTTCATTTCTCAATATTATTTTCCCATTTTTTAGGTGGAGGTGCATCTCGTCGCCCTGATTCCAACGACTATTTTTGTGAATTTTTCTGACACCCGGAAGGCCACCAAATCACCTCTGGAAGAGAGTGGAAAATAATATTAAAAAATCAATTTGAAAAAGTGACGACCGTGTGTAAGGCGTGAATTCAATTTTTGATTTTTTTATTCTTTTCAAATTCAAAGTAACGCCCATGGTTAAGTCGTTAATTCTCAAAAAATTCTGAAAAATTCCCAAAAAAATCCAGAAAAATGGAAATTTGAAAGAATGGACGCCCTCCAGTATAGTCGTCAATTGTTTAAGAAACGCCCATGTATAAGTCGTTATTTAAAAGACGCCCCAGATCAAGTCGTTATTTCTAAAAAATAGAGAAAAAATGCCCAGAAAATCCAGAAAAATCCAGAAAAATCCATAAAAATAAGAAAAAAAAGGAAAAGGGTGAAAAAAGGGAGAAATCTAAAAAAAGTGAGAAAAACCTCTCAAATAGAACTAATTTGAGGGTCAAATTGGGACATTACAAGGCAATATGAGATGTACTCACAGTAACGTCAATTTTGGCGTGTCTACACCTGTACGCCGCTACTACCAACTCCCACAAGATTTGTGATTTCATCACAACCTACACATACAAGGAATGAGGGTGAGGTTTGGTCACAAGAAAGGAAGAAAAAATGAGAAAAGGGCAAGAAAACTTGGCTTACGAGTTGTGATTGGGCCCTTTCGCTGAAGTGCCCTTCAAGGTCTGAAAGCCTTCTGGAACTACTACCACTGGACCTGCTTCTCTTCGAGGAATGGGAAGATTCGCCCTCCATCCAACTCTCGGAATTTTGAACTCCTCTTCTCCCGTAAGAACTTGTGCTCCTCGAGTTAGCTCTCGATATACCTGGGAGGATAAAAGGGACAAGAATTTATAGAAATGGAAGGAGTGCGGGCCAAGATTGCCTCCATCACCTGTCGATGATAGCCCTCGCAATGAGACACTGGCCAAGCGACCCCATGTGTCGCTTCACCGCTCACACAGGGTGATTGACTGGACGAAGAATAGGACGAATAGCCCCTATGTTGTCTAGGGATACCCTATCATGTTTTGGAGGACGCACGCAAAATTTGGCACAACATCCGGGAAAAGGAACTAGGGCCGTCAGTATTGACTTCGACGGCAGATTCTCGTGGAAAATGGTCACAACAAGACGTGATTCTCCGCTCGAGGCGGAGTCTCGACAGATCCGTCACATGGGAACAGTGCAGAGGAGAAGAAGTGTAGGGAAGAAGGAACGCACAAGAGAACAAATAAACAACAGAAAATCAAATCACTCCATAAGCTGTCATAAGCACTACAATCATAGAGAGGTGACGGGTCCGCTAGCCCGCCAATCCTCACCATCACTCATCTCTCCGGGCACTCTCCTCCTCTCCCCCGAGGTGAGGGTCCCTCAGAAGCCTCCAGGATCCCCGTACAGTAGCACCTGCCTCGCCTCTGGGCGCCTGCTCCGCAGCAGTGACTCGCTGCTCCTCCCCTGGCGTGGCGAAGAAGCCACTGGCGGCAAAGCGACCGGACTGGCGGAGTCGCTCCCCGAACTCTCGCGCTCTCTCGTAGCGCGTCTCCATCCCTCCTAGCCTCTGTACGACGGCCTGAAAGCCCAGCTGGAGCTCCCTCACTTGGGCCTCCAAGGCCCTCCTCTCGGTCAGATCCCGCTGTCGCTCGGACCTTCTCTCGGCTTTCTCTCTCTCTACCTCTCTCCTCATCATCTGCAGAAGAACCCTTAACTCCAGGATGTCTGGAGAAGGTCTCTCCTCACCTCGGTGCCGCAGCTCCGCTACAGTCGCCACCCAGGCGTCACGCTCCTCTTCCGCCCGGGTCGTACGGGCCACCGCACCGGCAAGTTGCTCCCGGAGGGAAGCAATCTCGAGAAAAGGGGCCGAGGAGCTAGAAGATCCGCCAGCCGCTCCCACCGTCGCTGTCTGCTGGGCACGCTGGAACAAAATAAACAACGGCCGTCAGTGAAACTCCGAAATCTGAAGTTAAAAGGGCGACACGTAACTTACCAGGAGCGACAGCTCATGTTGAGCGACGGCCAGTTGCCGCCTAGTCTCTGACAGCTGGGCGCGCGAGCCGCCGATGCCACGCGTGTCCCCAGCTTGGGGAAGCCCCGCGTAACTCTCTCTCTGCCGCCGCAGGAAGTCGGCACTGTCCTGCACCAGTACACCCCCTTGCTGTCCAGGGAGACATACGGGCCAGTCCTCGAGCCTCGCCTTGCCGCGACTCTCCTTCCTGACGCGGCTCGGCTCGTCCGCACTCGCCCACTCATCGGCCAGGCCCAGGGTCCTTGCCATGTCCTGCACCAAGAAAGGGGTCCCATATCAGTCAAAAGGAACGCGTCCCCTGTCTAGGACGCGTCCATCATTTGAGTGCAACACTCGCCGAACCCTTTTCTCCTCGCCCGACTCGCTTCAAAACCCAAAATGAATTAAAAGAGGAAGAGATCGGAGGACCTACCGGACCGTGTTCACCTCCTCCCACGCCCTCGGGCCCCTCGGGTCCCTCGGGGGCCCGAAGCGGCCCTTCCTCCTCCATGGACGCCGTTCCGTGCTCGGGCGCGTCCCTCCTTAGGCGAGGATTTCCTCGTCCCTCTCCACCTTCACCACGGTCGGGCCCACCGAACTCCATCGATCAAAAGAGGAGGAAGACGAAAAAGGGGCAAGCGAGTTTCGGCGGAAGGCGGGCTCGTTTGCGGGTAAGGCACGGGAGAAGAAAGGCCACCCGACGCTTTAAATTTAAAATCAAGGATTAAGACGCGTCCTCGCGCCTGGACGCGCCCAAAAGGGGGGAAAGGAAACAAAATCCCCCCGTGCAAAATATAGTTCCCCGCTGCTCAGGGCAAGGTCTCGCGAAGCGTGCCTCAAGGGACAACTCAGTGCAAAAAAGAAAGTGTGGGAGAGAGAAAAGTACACACAACACAAAAAAGCCATTTCCATTTCATATAATAGCCGAAAGTACATCATACAGTGAGAAGGGTGACGTACAAACAACTCTCTAACTCTCACCGTCACCCTCCTGGTCATCTCCTTCCTCCCTCCTCTGACGGAGATCCCTAGGGGGCCTCCGCGACCTCTGTGAACCCTGAGAAGCCGTGCTCGCCTCGCCCTGCGGTGGCACTCCAGCCTCGAAGGCGCGACGACGCTCCTCGGCCGAAGAAACCAGGTAGCTGCCCATGGAAAAAGAACCAGACTGACGAAGTCGCGCCCCGCGTTCCTTCGCCCTCTGGTACCGCTCCTCGCTCTCCCGAAGCCTCCCCTCCACCGTGCCAAGACTCAATCGGAGCTGGAAAAGGGTCGCGGCCAAGCAAGCACTCACTCGAGCCTCGCGGTCACGCTCGGCCTCCTCAGCCCGCTCCACCGCGTACGCCAGCTGCTCCTGGAGGGCAGAAACCTCCGGAGGAGGGCCTCGCGAACTGGAACCCGCTCCACCAGCCATCGCGGCTGCCGCTGTCTGGTGGGCCCGCTGAAACACGGGGCAAACGTCAGTCAAAGGCTAAGCATCAAAAATCCAGGTCACAAAAAATGCATTGCATAAACTCACCAGGATCTCCAACTCCTGTCGGATGGCCACCAACTGTCGTCTGGCGTCCGCCAACTGGGCCCGCAGGTCGGCGATCATGGTATCACGAGCATCCTGCATTACACATAAGTTAGTATCCCATGCATACATATAGAAAGGTGGAGCATTTTCATTTCACTTACCCCTGCCATACCACCCAAAGAGAGGCGGTCCCCGTACGTAGCTCGGTACCGTCTCATGTAGTCTGTGCTATCCTGTACGTGGGACACTACTGGGACCCCGCCCTGCTGCCAGTCCTGGTACTGTGCTGGGAAGCGCGTACGCCAGTCCACGATCTTCGCCTTCCCCTTGGTCTTCCGCCCAATGCGGGCCGGCGCATCTACGTCTACCCACTCCTGGGCCAGCCCCAACGTCCTCATGACCAGTCTAAGCCGCAGCGGCTCAATCTCGTTCAGGCAATGGACCCACACGTCCCGCCTGAAGCGAGGAAGACCCGCTACAACCCAGGGCTGGCCAGCATCACCCATGCCCAGGTAGGGCCTCCACACCACCTGCATCACCATACATACATCATGTTAGTTACCATTCAGTCACATGCATAAACACAAAAAAATCATACGCATCATACCATGGCCTCGGGATACTCGCTCAGCTCCCGACGAAGTGATGCCAGCTGGTAGCCGTGGGGTGCTGCAACCACGACCGGCCTCCACTGCCGCGCCAGAGGCACGGCCCTCCTGTTCCCATGCCTAGCCCTCCCCATCGGGAAATAGTAATAGCTCCACACCTGCATCCATCATACATCATTAGTACAATAATTACATATTTAACTGTGGGAATGCATAAATAAAATGTTTACCTGGAGGAAAGGTGCGAAGCCGCTGACTGTCGTCTCCTTCTCCGAAGTCTGGGAGAGATCAGCAATCAAATGGGCAAGCAGAGCTGCCCCCCACGCATAGTGTCCCACTCTGTCCAGATCCGCCAAGATCGCGAGGAAACGGCAGTGGATGCCATCCCCCTTCGTCCCCAGCAGAAGGCGGCCCAGGAAGAAGAAAAGAAACCTCCAAAGGTCTAGATCCACCAGCTCCCGCTCGCTCGGATCCTGGGTGAAAGCTGCACGAGCATCCCCCTCCAGTCTAGCCAAGAACTCCGCTCCAGTCTCGCTAACCCGCTGGCGCGGGTCGACGAATCCGAGCGCCTCCATGATCTCCACTCGGCCGACTACCCTGCTGTCTCTATCAGTCACGCTCGTCTCTAACCACAGCAGGTCCAGGGCACTCTCTCGGTAGTCGGGGTAGGTGACCCCGCTGACTGCCACTCCGTCAACTCGTAGCCCGGTGATCCGAGCAACGTCCTCCAGCGTCGGCACCATGTGCCCCCAGGGCATCAGAAACGCCCGGCTCGGTGCGTGCCACCGCTCCCTCAGTGCCTGGATAAGAGGAAAGTCGAGCCGGAAGGGCTCGATCCTAAGGAAAGCTCCAAAGCCCATGGCGTCCACACGCGCCCTCTGGAAATCCGGCAGCCCACGGTATGCTGCCACCACCAAGGACCAGCTGATCCGGCCCTTCATCACGCCCTGCAAACCACAAAACCAACAAAGAACACATCAGCATCATGAACAGTAATAAACAATAACACTGTATATATATACTAACTATTCTCTTTATTTTATTTTTACTTCTTTAAAAAAAAAAAATAAAAAAAAATAAAAAAAAAATAAAAAAAAATAAAAATAAAAATATTTCTATTTTCTTGTGGAGGCGTCCAACGCCCTGGACGCCTCCTCCCAATCTCTTTTTTTTCCTTTTTAGAAAAAACCCAAAAATGGCCAAAACAAAAATTATTAATAATATATATATTTTTATGGAGGCGTCCAGGGACTAGGACGCCTCCTTATTTTTAATATTATTTTATTTCATTTTATTATTTACGAAAATTAATTAATAAATAAAAAAAAGAAAAAGAAAACATGGAGGCGTCCAGATCCCTGGACGCCTCCTACTCTCACTACCCGCCTCTCTCTCACAGCCTCTCGCACACCCGTTTTAGCCTATTGAACCACCGAGTGAGGATTCCGAGGTACTTATCGGGTCGTGATCGTCCTCTCCCGCGTCACCAGCATCCGCAGCAGCCTCCGCGGCCAGGAGAGGCACCTCCATCCCCTCCTCCGCAGCAATCTCCTCTGCTGCAGCCTCCTCGGCATCATCCCTCAACCTCCTCGCACGACGAGCCAGTCGTTTTCGCTTCCCTGGAACCTGGCTCGATCCTCCTCGCTCCATGGGGACTAAGAATAGGTCGTCTGGGTGACTGGGTCGTCAGATTGAACAGTAAATGAGCAAAGGGGGGGGGGGCAACCCTTATAAATAGGAATTAGCTTCTTTGGGGCGTCCAGGCGCCTGGACGCCCCCTTAATTTTTATTTATTTCAAAATTTAAAAAATTTTGGGGCGTCCAGGCGCCTAGACGCCCCCAAAACAAAAAAATCAAACAAAATAAAAAAATAAAAGTTGGGGCGTCCAGGAAGCTGGACGCCCCCAAAACAAAAAAATAAAATAAAAATAAAATAAAAATTAGGGGCGTCCAGGCCCCTGGACGCCCCCATAATAAAAAATTTTCAAACAAAAAAAATATAATATATTTATATAAGAATATGTATATAATCCAAACAAAATAAAAAACACAAAGAAAAAGAAAAACCATAAAAAAAGATAATAATTAAGGGGACGGGGGTCCGAAACATCCAAATGCCAAATTTTATTCCATCAGAAAAGCAAAGTGAACTACATCAGGGGCTTAGGCGCTTTAGGCCTTAACTTCCCCAGTTCGGTTACATAAGCCCTCCACGGCTCGCATTCTTCCACCACGTGCGCTAACGCCTTTCCCGCAACACTTGCCTTCCAGGGTGCTTTAATGGCCTTCGCTTCCTTCGCGTCCGCTTCAGTACCCAACTCCCTCTTCTTCAAGGGAACGATGCCAGTCGGTGGCGGGAACGAATGGCGTGGGATGCCAATCTGCAGGCAGCACCGATGAGCGTTGTAAAGAACAAACTCGGTCGCGCCGATCAGTTGAAGATCGACTTCGGGAGAAGGCCTCATGAGGAGATCAAGCGAAAGCAAACATGCCGGTGCGCAAGTGAAGAAGCCTTGTGTCACGGTGCGGAAGTGAGACCGCCAGTCTTTACGTTTCTTCAGCCACGGAACGCGGTTCACTACAGTACCACCAAAGCCTAACACGTCGGCTATGTGGTGAAGCGGGCTTTGTTGGAAGAGCTTCGAAGCGGTTGGCATTCCCCCGCGGTGGTCGAATTTGAAATGCAAATCCAGCCAGCAATTCAAGACAAGTGCACAACCAAATGGAGGCTTACCCAGGCTCGAGGCAGTAAGACCGCTGTAAAGATAGGCGAGGACGGCGGGTCCCACCCTCTTTCCACGCCAGATCCCGCAGATAGCACCCAGTTGGTCTTCCTCCACCATGTTGTCGGTATAAGGGAACAAGAGAGCACCCGCCAGACAAATGGTGAACCCCTTCATGATTCCCTCCAAATAGTCATCGTCTGGTGACCCTCTCAGGGCGTTCATGACCCACTCCGCAAGCTTTTGGAGATCGATCCCCTTCTGAGTACGGACCTTTCTAGCTGCGTCGGGCGGCATGAAGCTTCCAAGGACGCTTTCAGAAGTACCCCGTGTCAGCATCCGCATAGCCTTCACCTTCCCGTCGCTCTTGAATTTCTTCAAACCAAGCAGAAGTTCCACCTCCTCGAGGAGGATGGTCACCTCGAAGGTCGGGAAGATAAAAGTGTGGGTCTGGGGATGCCAGACCTCCACTAGCGCGCCCATAGCCGCCCAGTCCATACGAATCTTCTCGTAATGCTTGGCGTGAATAAGGAGCCCCTGCAGATGCCACTTCGAGAGTATGGCCCTCATGCCAATGGAGATATTGGAAGTCAGCTTTGAAAGCCATGGCAGCTTGGAAAATTTCCTCGGGCCTGGGAAGAGTGGATATGGCTGGGAGAGGAAGGAAGAAGAAATGAAGGAAGTAAGAAGAAGGTTCACGTACAGAAATTTGAAAAGAGTCGGCTTACCATATGCGACATGATCGTCCCACTCAGATGACCCTCGAGGTCAGAAAGTCGCCTAATCTCGCTGCTAGGCTTGCTCCTCTTCATAACGCGGGAAGACTCTCCTTCCATCCTGAAGATCTCTAGATTCTCCTCTCCTTCCTCTCCTGAGCTTCCAAAACCCACCTTGGTGCATTTGAATGAACTTGCCTAAGGGGAGTTCTTATAGGAAGGGAAGGGTGCTACAGGACAGAACATGTCACATCAGTGGTCATTGTCAAGATTTTGTCTGGATCTCCTTTGAACTGTGGTGCGATTCTGCTACCTTTTGATGTTGCTAACCTTTGCTGGCATGTGCAGGTTTTACTAACGGACATCTTTGTCCTATCTCCTGTCCCACCTTTCATTGGTTGGTCCCACCATGTCATGCATCATAATATATGATACCTACGCTACTAGAACATGTCAAGGACCTTGCGGCCCGAACGAATCTGGGATTTGAGTTCCCCTTCAACAAAAACGGTGATGATCCCGGAAGAGTTTGGGTTGTACGGATAGGCCGTCAATTTGTGATAGAATGGGGACGACGGTTCCATTCAGTGAGTTGGTACGCGGATAAACGGGCCCCAGCCCAGTATCAGCTCACCGGGTCGGTATCCTGACCCGTTCTTCACAAGTTGACAATATTATCCTTGGCTATTTTCTATTTTAGTTTGTTTTGAATTTTTCTTTAAACCCAGCATGCATTCATATAGGACTTTGATTTATTGCGGAAGATCATTCAAGCGATTCGATTGTGAAAGCCGTTGTGTTTCAATTCCTACAAATATGAGATATTCCACTCTGAATGAAATACTGAGTTTCTTTGAGACAGCCCTACGCTGCTCTTCCAAAGGAGACCCTTGTTTGGACAGACCCTCAGATATTCCTTTACATTTTTGACCCACCTTGGCCGCAGCACTTCCACATTGGCTGGTAACCGCTCCCCAAAGGTGAAACCTCCGGTTTATGACCCAAGTACTTCCACACCGAGAAGTTGGTCTTCTTTTGTTTCGTGCCTGAGTGCACATCTCACCCTCCCTTATTTGATCTCCGTCCAAGCAATCGTCAATATTTGAAAGACCTCCTTCAAGGTCGCCTCATTGAAACTTCAGGAAAGATTCCAAACAGTAACGTCACAAGCGTGTCTCATCACACCTTGGCATCAACTTATCAGTCCGCTCCCACTTCATTTCAGTCCACTTCGATACCATTCCACTACGTGTCGCTCCCTTGCAAAGCAGACGCCAAGGCGGGGCAGCTGTAGACACGCCATTCTTGACGTCTCATGAGAAAGTCTCATATTACTATACGACGCCCCGCGATGGCCTATGCATTTCGAATCGCTCGAGTGCTTCCTTTTCCTGAGTCTTCTTCCGCCCTTTTCGGCATCCGGAATCGTCTCGTCGCGGCATTCGGACGGCATCAACACCAGTCGAACGCATCAGGAGGTTCCGGAACCAAGAAGGATATCTGCCGGGCGGCCGCCGACGCCCGATCTAAGGACCCGGGTGGGTCTTAATGGGGGCGTCCAGGCCCCTGGACGCCCCCATTTTTATAATTTATTTTATTATTTTTCTCAAGGCCCAAAAATAAATAAAACATATATATATTAATGGAGGCGTCCAGGCCCCTGGACGCCTCCATAAAAACTAATAATAATAAATATTTATAAAATGCCAGTTGGCATAAAAATAAAATAAATAAAAAAATACATATTAATGGAGGCGTCCAGACCCCTGGACGCCTCCATAAAAATAAATAAAAAAATTAAAATGCCAGCCCTTGTATAAAAGACAAAAGAAAAATAAAAAAATAATAATAAACTTTTGGAGGCGTCCAGGCCCCTGGACGCCTCCATCAACTCACTCACGGGCGCCGGCCACCGAACGACGGTTTGTCGTGTGTGAAAAAAGTCAAATTTAGAGACGTCCAGCTGACTGGACGCGCCCATTTCTGAATCACGAGGCGCCGCTCACAAAACCACGCATTGTGCCAAACCGCGTGCGGCCGTCGTCGGTTTTCGGTGGACCTGTTAGAGGCGTCCGGGACCCTGGACGCCCCCATAAAAGTATTCTAAAAAAATCAATAAAAATAGAATAAAATATTATTTCGGCCCTGATGGAGGTGTCCAAGGTCCTGGACGCCTCCACCTTCCGGAGCTCTATAAATAGAGGCCCCCCCCCCTCAGTTCTAGGGGAGCTAAGCAGTGATCCGATAGGCTGCCGGAGCCCAGAGGCTACGGAGTCATTTTTCTAACCCGTGGGGTCTTTTGTAGGTGGAGGTTCTGCCGGCTTCTCGGGTGCCCACGCTCGCGAGAGGGAGGTCGTCTTCATCCACCGCGCTTCTACGTCGTCCCCACGCTGCCGGAGCTCCGCCGAATTTCGCCACCGGCACATCCAATAAGCCAACTCTTTCCTTTTCTTCGTAGTTCTTTTGCATTCATCATCTCGCATCTATCATCTCATTTTCCTCCTACTCGAGTCCGAGAGGGGTTTAAAAGATAACACCAACCAGGTGTGTGTCTTCCCGTTATTTCGTCATTTTTATTGCAAGGATATGAATACTACACATTCATCTTTCTAATCCACTTGTTATTTGTTTGTCATTGTTTTGCAAGGGTAACCGAGGAAAGCCCTCTCCGTCGGCCGGCCGGAAGGAGAGGAAGAAGCAACCCGCCATCTCCCGCTCTTGAGGTAGGCGCGATCACCTTCTTATTTTGGGGTCTTTTGGCCCCTGGCGATCACACCTTGTCATCGAGGCCGCGGCGAGTCACTTCCCCAATGGCCGTTTAAATTTCTGTTTCCTATATTCTCTTTATATTTTGTTATATTCTGCTTATATCATCGAGGCCGCGGCGAGTCACTTCCCCAATGGCCGTTTAAATTTCTATTCCTATAATCTCTTTATGTTTTGTTATATTCTGCTTATATCATCGAGGCCGCGGCGAGTCACATCCCCAATGGCCGTTTAAATTTCCGTTCTTATATTCTCTTTATATTCTGTTATATTCTGCTCTTATCATCGAGGCCGCGGCGAGTCACTTCCCCAATGGCCGTTTAAATTCCCGCTCTTTGTATCCTCTTCATATTCTGTCATCTTATTATCTGCTCATATTCTCGAGGCCGCGGCGAGTCACTTCCCCAATGGCCGTTTCAATTCTTGTTATTTAATTTTTGCACCATTCCCGTCCCCCCGAGGCCGCGGCGAGTCACTTCCCGCTATGGCCGTTTAACCCCCATATTTTGCTATATCACGCTTGTCCCGCTCGCCCCGCCGGAGCAATCTCCCGTGGTGGCCCCTTCTCTCTTTCCTCTCATTTCTGTGTTGCAGCAAACAAAACAAACAAAAAAGAAGGAGCCCGCGCACTCTCCGCTTCTTCCTCTTCCCCGCTCTACTCCGAACCGCGTGACGTCGCTCACAGCAGGCTCTCCACATTCTTCCAATAGATTTGTGCCTGCCCCATGAGTTTCATGGTGGCGAATCGGACCCTTCGACGCTCCGACATATCATACCACTCAAAGTAACGGTCCATGCCGAACTCCCAATCTAGGTAGACTTTCGGATCCAAAGACCCGTAAAAAGCGGGAGGGTCCGCTCGCACGGTCTTAAGGACCCGATCATCATCCTCATCTCGTTGTGGATGAAAACCACGACGGTGTTGACCATATCCCTCATAGGCATTGTCGGAACCATAGTCCTCGAGACCAAGGTCACGGTGCGGTAGTTGGGGAACCCGAGGAAGGGCGGGTGGAGGAGCCTGTGGTGGCTGGTTTTGGGCCGCGGGAGCGGCCTGGACTTGGGCCATGGGAGCGAGTTGGACTTGGGCCACCGCGGGAGGAGGTGCGGGTGGGCCTTGGGCTGCCCCTAGAGGGTCCCCGTGTGACATCCTATCTAACCGCCCAACGAGGTCTTGGACCGACCTGTCGGAGGTCTCCAAGCGCCCCTCCATGGCTCTAAGGCGACCATCCATATTATCGGAGAAAGTCCGAAAGTTAGCATCGGATTGGTCCAACCTAGTCATAATGGCCATTATCGCCTCTTGTAGGGAGTGGAAGTCTCCCGAGGTATCCCGTGGGTTGGCCATAGGTGGTGGTGGGGGTGAGTACTGAGTACCCCGATGAGTGGGCATGCAAACACACCGACTAGAAGACGCCGACTAAAGCAAAACACACTGATGCAAAATGATGCGCCTAGACTTAACCAAAACGCGGTACGCGGCGGAGGTAATCAACCCGAAGGTCACTCGCGCAAGTGTGCGACCTTCCCGATAGGCGTAGCCTAACGTTCGGACAACACCTTTTGATATACCGAGTAAAGGAATGTAAATGCAAAAAGACACTTTTTTTTTGTGTTTTAGAAATATGATGACCCTAAACACGACTTAGACCGACTAATGACTAGACGTAAATGACACTCTTTTTTTTTCTTTTTGACACCCTAGACTCAACCTGCTCTGATACCAAATTGATGCGGGACGGGACCACGGACACGACACGCTCGCGATCGTCCCTTAACGAGGGAAGCGTCGGACGTGCATGGTTGAGAAACCGGCAAGAGCTAGGGTGGTCGGCTCGCACCTTCGTGCCAGATCGGGTCACGGGACAGTCTCGCTCACTCTCTCGCAGCAGCGGTGATATGAAATTATAGCAAGCTAGGTCCTAAAACATGCTCTCTAGCAGTGGCATAAACAAGCATATATGAAATAAGCGAAATGCCAAGTGTAGGAGCGAAGACGATACCTCCACGCACTCGGCGTGGGGACGACGGGCCCGGCCGAACTCGTGCTCCCGGGACGGTTAATACATGAATAGTACAGCAATGGAAATATGCCCACTCCACGCAGGGAGGTAAAGGGCGACACAACGGGGCCCGGGAGGACCGAATACGGGTTGACGGGCGGCTTTCCGCGTAGCTTCGGCAGCACTCGAACTAGTGACGGTGGGGCCCACGTGCTGTCCGGAGGGACCGTGTGGGACCCGGTGTCACCACTGTGGTGGGGACACTGGTGGAAGCGATCCCCGGACTGGCGGCACGCTGGAACGTCGCCCGGAGGTCGGGCGGCTCCGATCGGCACCCGTCGGGTTTGCTGTCCACGGATTGGTGGTTGCTGTTTTACAGCGCGCGCTCCGGCGAGAATGGACGCTGCGATCAGCCCCGATGTCGGATCGACACGAGACTAGCACCGTTGGAAAGCTAGCTTGAAGTTATTCAACCTAGGCCCAAAGATCTAGCCTGGATCTTCTTGGATCTTGACTTATGGAATTTTCAATCTCCTATTGTACAGTAACCGAAGACTCAGGCCTGCAGAGGACTTGACTGTTGATTGCCTTTGGCCGTGATGTGGATGTCCGAATTCGAAGATGTGTTCTTCATCAAAGTTGTTAGAAATTGAGATGGGAAGATGTAAAAATTAGTTTGGACATGTTTGGATGTGTCTATGATTTTATGTGATTTGTTTAGTGGACAAAGGTCGGATCTGGGATCTTGCTGAAAGTACTGTAGCTCCGGTAGAACATGAATTTTCAAAAATAGGTAGAAGGATGATAAAAATTTAATAAAAATTGTGGTGGTAGGGTACGATGTACAGAACACACAGTTAAATTGGGAGGTCTAAAGAAAATGAAAAGGGTGGTTGAAGGAGGAGAACGCAGGGCTACTGTCACTGTAGACGGTGACAGAACAGATCTGAGATTGAGAGTTGAACGAAATGGGAAAAATATGAAACGGTGGCTTTTGAACCTGGATTTGTTTGTGGAGAACGGGATAGAAGATAGGAACCAACCCTCAAAATTTCAAATCGATCTGAGCTCGTGGCTGGCTTCAGGAATTCACGAACTGCACCTCTGTCCAGTAGGACAGAAAACTGAAGACGATCCCGTGGCGGCTCGAAGGCGGCACGAACGGCGGCGGCGGCGGCACAAACGATCACCGGAGGTTGAGAGGGGATGATAGAAGGGGAATACACTCTACATCTGGGGTTGGGGAAGAGGAAACCAGAGGGAGGAGAGAGGGGCGCACCAAGCTTCAAGAACACTCACAATTTTTCTGATTTTTCATTGAATTTCTCATGAAAATACAACATTATATATGACTCCAATCAAATCTAATATAGACCCTTGGATCAAGGGTTGGGGATTGAATGGCTGAGATGAGGTGTGAATAACACACCAAATACAATTTTTTAATCTACCTTGACCATCTCCATTCAACCTTAGACTAATTACATTCAAACTCCACCTAATACACACCAACCAAGCCACCAAGCCTAATAAGGCCAAAGAAGCTTGCCATTCATGGGCCAAGAGCCACCTAATAGCTCATGCTAGGCATGGGCCATTCCCACTTAGATGGCCCATGAGAGAGTGGAATCCCATTTGGGCCTTAAGTGCCTTAATGACCCATTTGAAACCAAATGACCCAATATGAAGTAGCACTCTTAAGTGGACCTAAAACATGAAACCTATTAATGGACTCTTCCTAGAAAAGTGGCCCATTGGCTTAATTAAGCCTTACAAGGATGGCCCAAATGAAAGAAATCAAAAATTACATGCACTTCAAGCCAATACAACCCATACTACACACCTATACAAGCCAATACACACAATACAACCCATAAGCTCTTGATGTCCTCATCACCGGTCGACCGGCCCATCCGGTCCGGTCGACCGGTTACGGTAGAAAACTGGCCAAACCTTAATCCTCGGGCCCGATTCCACTCCCCATTCGATCCCGATCGAAGGGGAAAACAACCACAATGATAATACCGACCTTCCACACTCTGAAAGGGGTCAAAACAACGCACAAATGGCTTGAAACGGGCAATTCCACCGAATTGACCCTAATTGAGTCACCGGGGTTCCCGGGCTCGTACCGCCCCCAAATGATAACCAATCAAAACGAAATCAGCGGATCTGGAACGTTGACATTCCAGGGGTTCGATTGATACCAACTGATCTAAAAATCGTCTCCATTTTCAGGCGAACCCTGCAAACACTCCAGAAGCTTGATTTTACCCCAAAAAGGCAAAGCCCACTCATATGCTCACCATTCGGCGTGAAACTTCGAGGGAATGTAGAAGAGAAGTAGGGCTTCCGTCTCCCTACCTCCACAGACGATTCCGTGCACCGTAGTGACTAAACCGCGCCGAAAATCGCATCGCGAGCTCGACCGTCGACTTTGAATCCACCGTTTGGGATCGCGCCAGAAAGGGTCCGATCCTCACCCCATCGCACTCCGGACCACTCCCACAGCATCACCTCAGCCTGCCCGTGCCTCCTCCGTCTGCAACCAGAGCCGAGAGGGCAATAGAAGAGAGAAAACGGGGGAGAGAGGAGGTCACGACGTGAATGAGAAGAGAGGAGAGAGGAAGAAGAATAAAAAGAAAAAGTTCCTAATTTCTTAAAATTCTGATTTTTATCCCGAAAATGGACTAATTTAGAAAAATATGTAAAAAATAGTCGAAACGATCCTCGGAAAGAGTACAACGCAACTACGGCGTCCACGAGTCAATGAACTAAGAAATAAACTCACCATAGGGTTCCGTAACTTGTACGAGAGAAAAACCCACATGGATCGTAAAACTCAACTCAGGACCAGCAAAAGTGATCCAAAACTCTACGAAGAAGGTCCGAAAGACCCGATAAGGATCTAGGGTATTACAACACCGAAGTACTTGCTTGATTGGAGACACTCCACACTTACTCTCTTTACTTACTTGACTTGACTTGTGTGGCCCGGTGTGGGAGATTGATTTTATTAAGAATATATATATTATTATGGGTTTATTTGGTTTATTTATTAGAGATTTATTTACGCAAGGCGTGCCAGTCACTGAGTGACAAATTTATTATGCGCACCGTCTGACTAACCAGACGATTATGGGTGATCGTGTCAGGACCCAAAAACCCGTCGTACCATGAAGGCTACGGCGTTAATTATATCTCTCCAGAAGAGAGAAAACCCTTGATTAATGGCCAAAAATAGAGAGGCCATGGGGCCCGTAGAATATGTAAAAGATGTGATTACATGCAAGCACACAATATGATAGTATTTATTTATTAGACCGGCTCCCGGTACGAGGCGGAGAACCTAGGTCCGAGGACCATCATCACGCATAGTGAAAGCCTCCGGCCGGGCGTAACCCGACTTTCAACTAAGCACCATTCGATATACCAGAGAGTCAGATCATGCAGGCATATAAGGTGGTTAGTGTTATTGTTTATTGCTTATTTGGTCATTTATTTGTAAATTTAAGGAAGACTTTGGCAATCCCTGTCACTCGCAGGGCTGTCGATTAGTCGTTGTGATGTGACACAAATATGCAGCAAGCAAAAATGAACCCTTGGACTTAATTCGCAATCACAACCACAAGATTGGGAGCAACTTGAGAGTCGCCATCACACCGCGCTTACACGTTTCCCGGGGTGACTCGGTGATGCCGAGTCGAGATTGTGGAGAAAACCCCTGGCTGGCTAGAGGACCAGCACCGCTAAGGTTGTCCCTCCCGAGGATATGAAGCCCACAAACAAGGGCGGCCGGGTGCCTTGGGGCACTAGGTCACTCGCTTACTATCATCCACGGTGACCACACAAGGGTTGGTGGCTCCGGGGTCGGGCACTCTCTCACCGACCAGCAGATAAGTTTTACAGATATGAAATGAACAGGAGTAATGAGCAAGGGTAGAGGCTCACCTGGTTGGTTTGAGGAAACCAACCCCGGTCGGAGACGAGGGCGAGCGGGGAAGTGTGGGTTCCCCGCACACTGCGCCGGTGTAGCTTGAACCCTATTTCAAAATTACATTCACTACTCCTCACACAGGAGGGTTGGACTAGGGGTCGGGAAGTAAGTTTTACAAGCAAACACTACCTCCACACAGGGAGGGGCGGTAAGCCGGCCAGGCGGGGAAGGGAGAATCGTCGGAGAACGGAAGAGGGAAGCCGGGGCTGTTTCCACTTGCAGGCTGTGATGACTGACTGCCGGTCGGTCCCGGGGCTATAGTTCGCGTTCCCTAATTCTTCCGGAGGCAAGACCAGCGTGGGAATCTTCGTATCTGGCACGCGGATGGCCCAGAATTTTCTTGATTTCTTCTGCTGCAGCTGCTATTCCGGGTCGAGCTTCAAACAGGGTGACTGAAACTGGACGCAGCAGCTTACTGTTTCTGACAGCAACTTGCAGAGGTTGCCCCGACCGCTCCCGGACTCCAAATCACGAGTCGTCAGAGATTCTGGAACCGTGGATGAACCCTCTGCGCGGAAAAACTGACGGGGCGGCTGTCTGACAATGGAGAGGACAGGGAGACTCAGAAGAGTGAAGAAAGGTCACTGCAGGCTGTGGGAGGCAGACCCAACCAGTCGAGGGAGAAAAATAGGAACTTTGGCCTCCGGATGCCGAATGCAGTTCTGCTTCTTGCTCCTGATAGAGGACTGGAGGAGGAAGAAGTTTGTTGAAGGGCTCATGGTCTGAATCTTCTGCTGTTTGGCGTGGTGCAGTGTCGAACCGGGTTCTGGTACTCTGCAGGGGGAGCCCGGCGCAGTCGGGGGAGAACGGCTTTCCTGGACAGCCCCGAACTCGGAACGGGATGAGATCACCTCGCCTACAAAGCTAACTGGACGACCTTTCCAGATTGGTATGGTACGCCTTCAGACGACGCCGTATGAATCCGTGGGTGCTTCTGCAAGACAGCCCTCTCTCTGCCACCTGCAGACTGGACAGAGTGAAGATAATGGTGGAGGAACAAGGTTGATGGAAGGGGAGGGTTAGCAATGGGGGGGGGGTGAGGTGTAGATGGTTGATGGGGAGGGATGTTTCAGGGGTGGTGAGGTGGAGGCTAGGGGCGGAGATAGCAGGGAGAGGGACTGGGTGCGCAATGGTCACGGGGGGGGAGTGGTGGAGTCATGGGGGCGCAAGTAGCTTAGGGAATAGGGAGGGCTTCCTTTGGAGTTGGTGAGATGGGTTAATGAAGGATGTTAATGGTGGTCTAGGGAGATGGAGGGGTTGTCTAGGGGAGGGGAAAGGTTACTTGGGAGAGGGGAGTCTTCCTTGGGAAGGTGAAAGGGTGTATAGGGAATAGGAAGGGTTGCTTGGGAAGTGGGGGAATTGAAGTGGAGTTAAGGGCCTTGGAAAGGTGAAGGGGTGGGAGGGTGATGTGGCAGCTGAGGTGGCAAGGTGAGGAGAGAGAGAGTGGTGCGCAATTTGGAGAGAGAGGAGAGAGGAGAGAGAGAGGGGTTCACCCCCTTTAGAGAGAGAGAGAGAGAGAGAGAGAGAGAGAGAGAGAGAGAGAGAGAGAAAACACTTCAAATGGCTAAATTCTTCAATACTTCATTAGCCTTCAAAAGAGGGATTGGGGTCCTATTTATAGGAAACCCACTTTTACATATAAGACCCTGACTTTTAACATACTAACAGATAACCAAGGAAGGGGGGTGCGCCCATGGGCCTAGCCCAACGAAATAGGCCCAATAGCAAGCACCATAGCCTAATGAGACTCGAACTTAGGGAAATGACTTAATAACCTAGGTACAAGACTCAAATAAAAGGCAAATTACATGGTTATGACTCAAGTAAAAAGGAGAAAACAACAAGATGACCCAATGGTAAACACTAAGGTCCAATCCAGAAGAAGGGCTGCTCCCTAGCTGCCTCCGGGAGGGAGAGAGGTGCCAAGCCAGAGGGAAGCATGAGTGATGCCCTCATCAATTCTCCCGGGCTGCGAAGAGCTCGACTCTGTCGAGTAAAGGCCCTCCCTGCTGCGGTACTGCTCTAGAAGATCGGGGTCCAGCTGCTGGAGATCCTCCCGGCTCACCCAAGCATCGTCCGAGGGTGGTCGTCCCTTCCACCTGACCAGGTATCGCTCATACGCCTTGCTCCTTGTGTTGGTGACCTGTTCATCTAATATCCGCTCCACTTTATCACGCTGGTTTCTCAAGTTGGGTGGAGCTCTCTGAAGTGTGGGGGCGCTCTCAAGGGGTGGAATAGGCTGGATCTCCTCACTGGGTGTCACCGTGGGGCCCTTGTAGGGTACCAGGTCAGCCACATTAAATGTGGGAATTACTCCGTATTCTTCAGGGAGGTCCAACACATAAGCATTGGTGCCAAGTCGTCTCAGCACCTGGAAGGGGCCGGCTCCACGAGACCTCAACTTAGAGGTATTCCCAGGGAATAGCCTCTCAGTTCTCACCATCACAAAATCACCAACTTGGAATTCTTGGTGGCGGCGGTGGGAATCAGCTGACTGTGAGCGACGTCACGCGGTTCGGGGAGCGGAGAAGACGCGGAGCGCGCGGGCTCCTCTTTTGTTTGCTGCAACACAGAAATAAGAGAAGAGAGAAGGGGCCACCACGGGAGATTGCTCCGGCGGGGCGAGCGGGACAAATGTAATATAGCAAGATATGGGGGTTAAACGGCCATAGCGGGAAGTGACTCGCCGCGACCTCGGGGGGACGGGAATGATGCAGAAATTAAATAGCAAGAATTGAAACAGCCATTGGGGAAGTGACTCACCGCGGCCTCGAGAATATGAGTAGATAAGAAGATAACAGAATATAGAGAGAATATAAAGAGTGGGAATTTAAACGGCCATTGGGGAAGTGACTCGCCGCGGCCTCGAGAACATAAATAGATAAGAATATTACATATAAGAACGGGAATTTAAACGGCCATTGGGGAAGTGACTCACCGCGGCCTCGAGAACATGAATAGATAAGAATATAACATATAAGAACGGGAATTTAAACGGCCATTGGGGAAGTGACTCGCCACGGCCTCGAGAATATGAGCAGAATATAATAGAATATAAAGAGAATATAAGAACGGGAAATTAAACGGCCATTGGGGAAATGACTCGCCGCGGCCTCGAGAACAAGATGTGATCGCCAGGGGCCAAAAGACCCCAAAATAAAGAAAGTGATCGCGCCTACCTCAAGAGCGGGAGATGGCGGGTTACTTTTTCCTCCCCCTTCGGCCGGCCGACGGAGAGGGCTTTCCTTGGTTACCCTTGCAAAATAGTAGGTAATAAATGAACGGAATTAGAAAATGGCAGTGTAGTAACAATTCCTTGCAAAAAAAGTAACGAGATCGTGACCTGACACACACCTGGTTGGTGTGGTTTTAAACCCCTCTCGGACTCGAGTAGGAGGAAAATGCGATGATGAATGCAAGAAGTATGCAAGAGACGGCGCCCTTATGTAGGGAGATAGAGGATGCAGTATGATGAATGTAAAGAACTATGGAGAAAAAGGGAAAGAAAAGGCTTATTGGATGAGCCGAAGGTGAGATCCGGCGGAGCTCCGGCAGCGTAGGGACGACGTGGAAGCGCGGTGGATGAAGACGACCTTCCTCTCGCGAGCGTGGGCACCCGAGAAGCCGGCAGAACCTCCACCTACAAAAGACCCCACGGGTTAGAAAATGACTCCGGTAGCCTCTGGGCTCCGGCAGCCTATCGGATCTCTTAGAAGCTCCCCCAGAACAGAGGGGGTGGGCCTCTATTTATAGAGCTCCGGAGGGTGGAGGCGTCCAGGGGCCTGGACACCTCGATCAGGGCCAAACTAATATTTTATTCTATTTTTATTTATTTTTTTGGAATATTTTTGTGGAGGCGTCCAGGGCCCCGGACGCCTCCAACAGGTCCACCGAACACCACCGATGGCCGCACGCGGTTTGGCACAACGCGTGGTTTTGTGAGCGGCGCCTCGTGATTCAGAAATGGGCGCGTCCAGCTGGCTGGACGTCTCCATAATTTGGATTTTTTCACACACGACAAATGGTCGTTCGGTGGGCGGCGCCCGTGAGGGAGTTGATGGAGGCGTCCAGGGTCCTGGACGCCTCCATAAATATATTATTTTTATTTTTTTTGTTTTGTTTTTATGCCAAAGCTGGCATTTTAATTTTTTATATTTGTTTTTATGGAGGCGTCCAGGGGTCTGGACGCCTCCATTAATATATTATTTTTTAATTTGGTTTTCGGCTTGAAAAATAAATTAAAAGAATGGGGGCGTCCAGGGGCCTGGACGCCCCCATAAAGACCCACCCGGGTCCTCAGTTCAGCCGTTGGCGGCCGCCCGGCAGACACCCTTCTTGGTTCCGGAACCTCCTGATGCGTCTGACTGGTGTTGATGCCGTCCGAATGCCATGACGAGACGATTCCGGATGCCGAAAAGGGCGGAAGAAGACTCAAGAAAAGGAAGCACTCGAGTGATTCAAAACGCGTAAGCCGTTGCGGGGCGTTGTATATTAACATGAGACTTTCTCAGGAGACGTCAGGAGTGGCGTGTCTACAGCTGCCCCGCCTTGGCGTCTACTTTGCAAGGGAGCGACACGTAGTGGAATGGTTTCGGAGTGGAGTGAAATGAAGTGGGAGCGGACTGATAAGTTGATGCCAAGGTGTGATGAGACACGCTTTTGACGTTACTGTCTGTAATCTTTCCTGAAGTTTCAATGAGGCGACCTTGAAGGAGGTCTTTCAAGTCTTGACGGTTGCTTGGACGGAGATCAAATAAGGGAGGGTGAAATGTGCACTCAGGCACGAAAATAAAGGAGACCAACTTCTCGGTGTGGAAGTACCTGGGTCATAAACCTGCAGGTTTCACCTTTGGGAGCGGTTACCAGCCAATGTGGAAGTGTTGCGGCCAAGGTGGGTCAAACAAGGTAAAAAGCAAAGGAATATCTGAGGGTCTGTCCAAACAAGGGTCTCCTTTGGAAGAGCAGCGTAAGGCCGTTTCAAGGAAATTCAGTATTTTATTCGGAGTGGAATATCTCATATTCGTAAGAATTGAAGCACAGCGGCTTTCGCAATCGAATCACTTGAATGATCTTCCGCAATAAATCAAAGTCCTATATGAATGCATGCTGGGCTTAAAGAAAAATTTAAAACAAACTAAAATAGAAAATAGCCAAGGATAATATTGTCAACTTGTTAAGAACGGGTCAGGATACCGATCCGGTGAGCCGACACTGGGCTGGGGCCCGTTTATCCGCGCACCAACTCACTGAATGGAACCGTCGTCCCCATGCTACCACAAGTTAACGGCCTATCCGTACAACCCAATTTCTTCAGGATCATCACTGTTTTTGTTGAAGGGGAACTCAAATCCCGGATTCGTTCGGGCCGCAAGGTCCTTGACATGTTCTAGTAGCGTAGGTATCATATACTATGATGCATGACATGGTGGGACCAACCATTGAAAGGTGGGACAGGAGACAGGACAGAGACGTCCGTTAGTAAAACCTGCACAGACTAGCAAAGGTTAGCAACATCAGAAAGTAGCAGAATCATAGCAGAATCGCAGCACAGTACAAAGGAGATCCAGACAAAATCTTGACATTGACCGCTGATGTGACATGTTCCGTCCTGTAGCGCCCTACCCTTCCTATAAGAACTCCCCTTAGGCTAGTTCATTCAAATGCACCAAGGTGGGTTTTGGAAGCTCAGGAGAGGAAGGAGAGGAGAATCTAGAGATCTCAGGATGGAAGGAGAGTCTTCCCGTGTTATGAAGAGGAGCAGCCTAGCGGCGAGATCAGGCGACTCTCCGACCTCAAGGGTCATCTGAGTGGGACGATCATGTCGCATATGGTAAGCTGATTCTTTTCAAATTTCTTCTATGTGAACCTTATTCTTACTTCCTTCCTTTCTTCTTCTTTCTTTTCTCTTCCAGCCATATCCATTCTTCCCGGGCCCGAGGAAGTTTTCCAAACTGCCATGGCTTTCAAAGCTAACTTCCAACATCTCCATCGGCATGAGGGCCATACTCTCGAAGTGGCATCTGCAGGGGCTCCTTATTCACGCCAAACACTATGAGAAGATTCGTATGGACTGGGCGGCTATGGGTGCGCTAGTGGAGATCTGGCATCCCCAGACCCACACTTTTATCTTCCCGACCTTCGAGGTGACCATCCTCCTCGAGAGGTGGAACTTCTGCTCGGGTTGAAGAAATTCAAGAGTGACGGGAAGGTGAAGGCTATGCGGATGCTGACACGGGGGACTTCTGAAAGCGTCCTTGGAAGCTTCATGCCACCCGACGCAGCCCGAAAGGTCCGTACTCAAAAGGGGATCGATCTCCAAAAGCTCGCGGAGTGGGTCATGGACGCCCTGAGAGGGTCACCAGACGATGACTACTTAGAGGAATCATGAAGGGGTTCACTATCTGTCTGGCGGGTGCTCTCTTGTTTCCTCATACCGACAACATGGTGGAGGAAGACCAACTAAGTGCTATCTGTGGGATCTGGCGTGGAAAGGGGGTGGGACCCGCTGTCCTTGCCTACCTGTATAGTGGCCTTACTACCTCGAGCATGGGTAAGCCTCCTTTTGGTTGCGCACTTGTCTTGAATTGCTGGCTTGATTTGTATTTCAAATTCGACCACCGCGAGGGAATGCCGACGGCTTCGAAGCTCTTCCAACAAAGCCCTCTTCATCACATAGCCGACGTGTTAGGCTTCGGTGGTACTGTAGTGAACCGCGTTCCGTGGCTGAAGAAACGTGAAGACTGGCGGTCTCACTTCCGCACCGTGACACAAGGCTTCTTTACTTGCACACCGACATGCTTGCTTTCGCTTGATCTCCTCATGAGGCCTTCTCCTGAAGTTGATCTCCAACTGATCGGTGCAACCGAGTTCGTCCTTTATAACGCGCATCGGTGCTGCCTCCAGGTCGGCATTCCACGCCATTCGTTCCCACTATCGACTGGCATCATTCCTTTGAAGAAGAGAGAGTTGGGTACTGAAGCGGATGCGAAGGAAGCGAAGGCCGTCAAAGCACCCTGGAAGACAAGTGTTGCGGGAAAGGCCTTAGCGCATGTGGGGGAAGAATGCGAGCTGTGGAGAGTTTATGTGACCGAACTGGGGAAGTTAAGGCCTAAGGCGCCTAAACCCCTTATGTAGCATATTCTACTTTTCTGATGGAATAAAATCTGGCATGGATGTTTTGGACCCTTGTCCCCTTAATTATTATTATCTTTTTTGTGATTTTTCTTTTTCTTTGTGTTTTTTCTTTTGTTTGGATTATATACATACTCTTATCTTTTTTTCTCTTTTATTATATATATTTTTGAAATTTTTATTATGGGGGCGTCCAGGGGCCTGGACGCCCCTAATTTTTTATTTTTTATTTTTTAAGTTTTTTTGTTTTGGGGGCGTCCAGGGTCCTGGACGCCCCTAATTTTTTATTTATTATTTTTTTTTGGTTTTTTGTTTTGGGGGCGTCCAGGCGCCTGGACGCCCCTACATTTTTGAATTTTAAAAAAAAATAAAATAAAAGGTGGGGGCGTCCAGGCGCCTGGACGCCCCAAAGAAAGTGAGTTCTATATATATGGGGGGGCCTCCCCCCTTTGCTCATTTACTGTTCATTCAAACGACCTAGTCAATCCAGATGACCCATTCTTCGTCCCAATGGAGCAAGGAGGCCCGAGCCAGGGTGGAGAGAAGCGCAAACGACGGGCTCGTCGTCCGAGGAGGCTGAGGGATGATGCCGAGGAGGCTGCTGCGGTGGAGGAGATTATCGCAGAGGAGGAGGCTCCTCTTTTGGCCGTGGAGGCTGCAATGGATGCTGGCGACGCGGCAGAGGACGATCACGACCCGGTAAGCTCTTCGGAACTTCAATCTGTTGGTTTACTGGGCTAAACGGGCGGACGAGAGGCTGTGTGGAGAACTCCGGGGAGTGAGGGAAGGAGGCGTCCAGGGTCCTGGACGCCTCCACATTTTATTTTTCTCTTTTTTTTATTTATTTATTTACGTAAATAATAAAAATAGAATTAAAAATATGGAGGCGTCCAGGGCTTGGGACGCCTCCATGATAATATATATATATATGTTATTTATTTTGTTTTGGTTTTTGGTTTTTCTAAAATAAAATAAAGAAAATGTAAAGGAGGCGTCCAAGGTGTTGGATGCCTAAAAAAACATAAATATATTTTTAAAAATAAAAAAATAAAAAATAAATAAGTAGTATATACAGTGTTATTGTTTATTACTATTCATAATGCTGATGTGTTCTTTGTTGGTTTTGTGGTGTGCAGGGCGTGATGAAGGGCCGGATCAGCTGGTCCCTAGTGGTGGCAGCATACCGTGGGCTGCCAGACTTTCAGAGGGCGCGTGTGGACGCCATGGGCTTTGGAGCTTTCCTTAGGATCGAGCCCTTTCGGCACGACCTTCCTCTTATCCAGGCATTGAGGGAGCGGTGGCACGCGCCGAGCCGGGCGTTTCTGATGCCCTGGGGGCACATGGTGCCGTCACTGGAGGACGTGGCTCGGATCACCGGGCTACGGGTGGACGGAGAGGCGGTGAGCGGGGTCACCTACCCCGACTACCGAGAGAGTGCCCTGGACCTGCTGTGGTTAGAGACGAGCGTGACTGACAGGGACAGCAGGGTAGTCGGCCGAGTGGAGATTATGGAGGCGCTCGGATTCGTCGACCCGCGCCAGCGGGTTAGCGAGACTGGAGCGGAGTTTCTGGCACGACTGGAGGGAGATGCCCGTGCAGCTTTCACCCAGGACCCGAGCGAGCGGGAGCTGGTGGACCTAGACCTCCGGAGGTTTCTTTTCTTCTTCTTGGGCCGCCTTCTGCTGGGGACGAAGGGGGATGGCATCCACTGCCGTTTCCTCGGGATCCTGGCGGACCTTGACAGAGTGGGGCACTACGCGTGGGGAGCGGCTCTGCTTGCCCATTTGATTGCTGATCTCTCCCAGACTTCAGAGAGGGAGACGACAGTCAGCGGCTTCGCACCTTTTCTCCAGGTACACAATTTATTTATGCATTTTACCGTAGTTAAATATGCAATTACTCGTGCTAATGATGTATGATGGATGCAGGTGTGGAGTTATTACTACTTTCCGATGGAGAGGGCCAGGCAGGGGAACAGGAGAGCCGTTCCTCTAGCGCGACAGTGGAGGCCGGTTGTGGTAGCGGCACCACACAGCTACCAGCTGGCGTCACTTCGTCGGGAGCTGAGCGAGTATCCCTGAGGCCATGGTATGATGTGTATGATTTTTTGTGTTTTCTATGTGACTGAATGGCAACTAATATGATGTATGTATGGTGATGCAGGTGGTGTGGAGACCCTACCTGGGCATGGGCGACGCTGGCCAGCCTTGGGTTGTAGCGGGTCTTCCTCGTTTCAGGCGGGACGTGTGGGTCCATTGCCTGAACGAGATCGAGCCGCTTCGGCTGAGGCTGGTTATGAGGACATTGGGGCTAGCTCAGGAGTGGGTTGATGTAGATGAGCCGGCCCGCATCGGGCGGAAGACCAAGGGGAAGGCGAAGATTGTGGACTGGCGTACGCGCTTCCCAGCACAGTACCAGGACTGGCAGCAGGGCGGGGTCCCAGTGGTGTCCCATGTACAGGACAGTACTGATTACCTGAGACGGTACCGGGCTACGTACGGGGACCGCCTCTTCCTTGGTGGTATGGCAGGGGTAAGTGAAATGAAAATGCTTCACCCTTCTATATGTATATGCATGTGGCACTAACTTATGTGCAATGCAGGATGCTCGTGACAACATGATCGCCGACCTGCGGGCCCAGTTGGCGGACGCCAGGCGGCAGTTGGTGGCCATCCGACAGGAGTTGGAGATCCTGGTGAGTTTATGCGATGCATTTTTTGTGACCTGGATTTTTGATGCTTAGCCTTTGACCGACGTTTGCCCCGTGTTTCAGCGGGCCCACCTGGCAGCGACAGCCGGGATGGCTGGTGGAGCGGGTTCCAGTTCGCGGGGCCCTCCTCCGGAGGTTTCTGCCCTCCAGGAGCAGCTGGCGTATGCGGTGGCTCGGGCTGAGGAGGCCGAGCGTGACCGCGAGGCTCGAGTGAGTGTTTGCTTGACCTCGACTCTCCTTCTGGCTGCTCTCCTTTTATCACTGTTCTCTTACGGTGCATGCGTGCTTTGACAGGTGGCCGAGGTCCGAGAGGCCCTGGCGCGTGCTGTTCGTGCCGAGCAGGAGCGCGACGCTCGGGTGGCGGAGCGTGACGCCCGGATTGTGGAGCTGGAGGAGGAGCGTCGACGGGAGGCTGAGGAGCTCCCTCGTGACGTGCTGGATCTGCGGATCGCCCTCGAGCTGTCGAGGAGGGAGGCGGTGAGAGAGAGAGAGGAGAGGGAGAGAGAGAGGGAGGAGCGACAGCGGGATCAGACCGAGAGGAGGGCTCTGGAGGCCCAGCTGCTGGAGCTCCGATTGAGTCTCGGCACGGCGGAGGGGAGGCTTCGGGAGAGCGAGGAGCGGTACCAGAGGGCGAAGGAACGCGGGGCGCGACTTCGTCAGTCTGGTTCTTTTTCCATGGGCAGCTATCTGGTTTCTTCGGCCGAGGAGCGTCGTCGCGCCTTCAAGGCTGGAGTGCCACCGCAGGGCGAGGCGAGCACGGCTTCTCAGGGTTCGCAGAGGCCCCCTAGGGATCCCCGGTAGAGGAGGGAGGAGAGAGATGACCAGGAGGGTGGCAGCGAGAGTTAGAGAGTTGCTTGTACACGTCACCCTTCTCACTGTATGATGTACTTCGACTATTATATGAAATGGATTTCGTGTGGCGTGCCCTTTTCTTTCCCGCACTTTCTTTTGCACCACGTTGTTTACGCTTCACGAGACTTTTGCCCTGGACAGAAGGGAACTACTTTGCACGGGGGGATTATGTTCCTTTCTCCCTTTTTGGGCGCGTCCAGGCGCGAGGACGCGTCTTAATCCTTGAATTCAAATTTAAAGCGTCGGGTGGCCTTTCTTCTCCCGTGCCTTACCCGCAAACGAGCCCGCCTTCCGCCGAAACTCGCTTGCCCCCTTTTCGTCTTCCTCCTCTTTTGATCGATGGAGTTCGGTGGGCCCGACCATGGTGAAGGTGGAGAGGGACGCGGGACCCCTCGCCCAAGGAGGGACGCGCTAGAGCACGGAACGGCGTCTATGGAGGAGGAAGGGCCGCTTCGGGCCCCCGAGGGACCCTGAGGGGCCCGATGTCGCGGAGGGAGGTGAACACGGTCTGGTAGGTCCTCCGATCTCTTCCTCTTTTGATCCATTTTGAGTTTTGAAGCGAGCCGCGCGAGGGGGAAAGGGTTCGGCGAGTGTTGCACTCAAATGATGGACGCGTCCTAGACAGGGGACGCGTTCTTTGTTATGATGCGAGGCCCTTCTTCCTTGGTGCAGGACATGGCGAGGACCCTGGGCCTGGCCGATGAGTGGGCGAGTGCGGACGAGCCGAGCCGCGTCAGGAGGGAGAGTCGCGGCAAGGCGAGGCTCGAGGACTGGCACGTACGTCTCCCTGGACAGCAAGGGAGTGTATTGGTGCAGGACAGCGCCGACTTCCTGCGGCGGCAGAGAGAGAGTTATGCGGGGCTTCCCCAAGCTGGGGACACGCGTGGCATCGGCGGCTCGCGCGCCCAACTGTCAGAGGCTAGGCGGCAGCTGGCCGTCGCTCAACATGAGCTGTCGCTCCTGGTAAGTTACGTGCCGCACTTTTATCTTCAGATTTTGGAGTTTCACTGACGGCCGTTGTTTATTTTGTTCCAGCGTGCCCAGCAGACAGCGACGGCGGGGATGATTGGTGGCGCATCTTCCAGTTCCTCGGCCCCTTTTCTCGAGATTGCCTCCCTCCGGGAGTAACTTGCCGGTGCGGTGGCCCGCGCGACCCGGGCGGAAGAGGAGCGTGATGCCTGGGTGGCGACTGTAGCGGAGCTGCGGCATCGTGGTGAGGAGAGGCCTTCTCCAGACATCCTGGAGTTAAGGGTTCTTCTGCAGATGATGAGGAGAGAGGCAGAGAGAGAGAAAGCAGAGAGAAGGTCCGAGCGACAGCGGGATCAGACCGAGAGGAGGGCCTTGGAGGCCCAAGTGAGGGAGCTCCAGCTGGGCCTTCAGGCCGTCGTGCAGAGGCTAGGAGGGATGGAGACGCGCTACGAGAGAGCGCGAGAGTTCGGGGAGCGACTGCGCCAGTCTGGTCGCTTTGCCGCTAGTGGCTTCTTCGCCACGCCAGGGGAGGAGCAGCGAGTCACTGCTGCGGAGCAGGCGCCAAGAGGCGAGGCAGGTGCTGCTGCACGAGGATCCCAGAGGCTTCTGAGGGACCCGCACCTCAGGGGAGAGGAGGGGAGCGCCCAGAGAGATGAGTGATGGTGAGGATCGCGAGCTGGTGGACTCGCCTCCTCCTTATGTTTATGATGTTTTTGACAGCTCATGTAGAATTATGAAGGGAGTGATTTGATTTTCTGCTGCTTGTTTGTTCTCTTGTGCGTTCCTTCTTCCCTACACTTCTCCTCCTTTGCACTGTTCCCATGTGATGGGTCTGCCGAGACTCCACCCCAAGCAGAGAATCGCGTCTTGTTGTGACCATTTTCCACGGGAATCTGCCGTCGAAGTCAATAATGACGGCCCTAGTGCCTTTTCCCGGATGTTGTGTCAAATTTTGCGGACGTCCTCCAAAACATGATAGGGTATCCCTAGACAACATAGGGGGCTAGTCGTCATATTCTTCGTCCAATCAATCACCCTGTGCGAACGGTGAAGTGACACACGGGACCGCATGGCAGGTGCCTCATTGCGAGGGCTATCATTAAAGGTGATGGAGGCAATCTTGGCCTGCACTCCTTCCATTTCTATAAATTCTTGTCCCTTTTATCCTCCCAGGTATATCGAGAGCTAACTCGAGGAGCACAAGTTCTCACGGGAGAGGAGGAGTTCAAAATTCTGAGAGTTGGATGGAGGGCGAATCTTCCCACTCCTCGAAGAGAAGCAGGTCCAGTGGTAGTAGTTCCAGGAGGCTTTCGGACCTCGAAGGGCACTTCAGCGAAAGGGCCCAATCACAACTCGTAAGCTGAGCTTTTCCTGCCCTTTTTTCCATTCTTTTTTCTTCTTTCTTTCTGACCAAACCTCCTCTCCATTCTTGTATGCGTAGAGTGTGATGAAATCACAGATCTCATGGGAGTTGGTAGTGGCAGCATACCGAGGTCTCCCAGATTTTCAGAAGGCCAGGCTAGACGTGATGGGTTTTGGCACCTTTCTTCGGATCGAGCCGATCCAGCTCGACCTGGTCCTGATCCAAGCCTTGTGTGAGAGATGGGACCCAGTGAGTCGGGCATTCCTGATGCCCTGGGGGCACATGGTGCCCAGCCTGGAGATGTGGTCCGAATTACAAGCCTCAAGGTGGATGGCGAGGCAGTGACCGGAGTCACTTACGCGACTACCGAGAAGGTGCCCAGAAGTTACTGGGTTTGGACCTAGATGGTCGGAAAAATAGGTCGGTAGCTAGGGCGTCCCTCATGGATGCATTAGGGCTCAATGACACTCGTCGGCGGGACGATGAATCCTCAGAAGAGTTCATGGAAAGGATGGAAATAGGATGCCGTGCCGTGTACTGCACAGATTTCGGCAACTGGGAAAGATGCAACATAGATTTGAGGAGATTTCTCCTCTTCCTTTTGGGGAGATTGGTACTGAGCTCGAAAGGGGACGGTATCCAATGTCGCTTCCTGGAGCTGCTGTCAGACCTTGAAAGAGTAGGATACTATGCCTGGGGAGCTGCCATGCTGGCGCACTTGTTTGCAGGCCTGTTCCAAGAAGCGGATCGTGAGATGGCTGTGAGTGGTTTCACACCATTCATCCAGGTATTTTTGGTTTTGCTTGTTTTGTATTTTTTTTTATGTTTTTGCAAGGTACTGATGACCTGCGCCGAGCAGTTGTGGAGCTATTATTACCTCCCCATGGGGAGAGCTCGACATTGGCGACCCGCGATGGTGCCGCTAGCCAGGCGGTGGGAACCCATCATGAGTGCGGCACCCCTAACCTACCAACTGATGGTGCTAAGGCGGGAGCTACAGGAGTTCCCTGCAGCGATGGTAAACTGGAGACCCTACTCAGACATGGTCGATGCCGACCAGCCGTGGGTTCTAGCAAGTCGTGCCCGGTTCGGACGGGAATTGTGGATGCACTGCCTGAATGAAATCGAGCCGCTTCGGCTACGATTGGTTATGAGGACTTTAGGACTGGCTCAGGAATGGGTGGATACGGCTGCGCCACCTCGTGTCGGGAGAAAGACGCGAGGACCGGTGACCTGCATTGACTGGCGCGTGCGGTTCCCTGAACAGTATGAAGACTGGCAACGGGGTGGCACGATTGTAGAATCACATGCGCGGGATAGCGAGGACTACTTGCGTCTATATAGGACAAAGTACGCAGAGCGGCTCCAACCCCGGGGACTTGTGGAGGTAGGTTTCCCCTTTTTCTCTTTTCTTCTTTCTCCCTTTTGTTTTCTGGTGGAATTGCTGACTCGTATGGCTGCAGGATATCCGTGATACCATGATAGCGAATTTACGAACTCGCTTGGCAGAGATGGAGCAACGGTTGGGCGATGCCCGCGGAGCTACGAGCGCCTTGGTAGGTGTACAGTGCGTTCCTAATTAAAACCGCAGATTCCAGATGTTGGCTGCTAATTCACGTGGTCGTAGCATGCCCAGATTGGCGCGGCTTCCCCAGCGATGGGAGTAGGTGGTGCCTCTTCCAGCTTGTGGATTCCCACCTCAGAACTTGACTTGCTTCATGAGCAACTTGCTCATGCCACGCAGCGTGCTGCGGAGGCAGAAGGGATGCTCTCTATACAGGTAAAAGTTTCAGTGTTGAGTTCTCTTTGTTTACGCCTTATCGCGTATCTGAGATGGTACACTCGGCAGGAAAAGGAGACGGAAGAAGCGCTTGCCCAAGCTGCGCAGAAGGAGGCTAGGATAGCAGAACTGGAGAGGGAACTGCGGCGTCATCCTGATGACGACTCCTCTAGGGATGCCGTGGAACTGAGGATCACTCTCCAGTTGGAGAGGGAAGACCGCGAGAGAGAACGTGCAGAGAAAGAAAGAGACGCAGAGAGAGAAAGAGCCAACAGATTGACTGAAA
The DNA here is from genome assembly GCA_022559845.1 of Amorphophallus konjac. Lineage (NCBI taxonomy): Eukaryota > Viridiplantae > Streptophyta > Magnoliopsida > Alismatales > Araceae > Amorphophallus > Amorphophallus konjac. The sequence continues at coordinate 189,002,398 of CM040126.1, read as the reverse complement.
GGGAGGAACGAAGGGCCATGGAGGCCCAACTATTCGAACTCCGAATCAGCCTTGGTCTTGCTGAACAGTGGCTGAGAGATGGTGAGGAGCGCTACCGAAGAGCACGAGAGCGTGGCTTTCGTGTTGGTAGCTTCTCTGCTGCTTCCGTGGATCAACGCCGGGATGTGGGAATAGGAAGGGGAGTACAGAGCGGTAGGAGTACCGCTTTTCGTAGTTGGGTAGCACCTTTGAGAGCGTTTTGCCCGGAGAGTAGTGGGACGAGTAATGCAGAGAGAGAGGGCGGAACTTGATGTAATTTTTTTGGTTTTTGGAATAAAATACAAGGTTCGGTTTGTTTGTTTTCACCTTTGCTTCTGTTGCCTGAATCCCTGCACACATCACTGAAACAAACAAATCAGAATTTCTGTTCTGACTTGGCCCCTTGCTCAATAAGCAAATGGTCACTGTGACTGTCCTTGATAACTGGTCAAGGGGCCAAGCCTTTATTTAACGAAGGCAAGGGAAAGAAGTGGTGATGATAAATGCGACAGGCAAGCACACGAATGCAAGCGGTATTAAAGTGAGATGCTGCACGCAAATGCAATCATGCAAAATTGATTTGTTTTCTTTTTTATATTTGGCATTTTTTTGTTTTATCATAAAAAAGATTTTTTTGTTTGCAAATATGTACATTTTCTCTTTTCCATTTTTTTGTTGTTTTATCATTTCGATTTTTTTGTTGCTAACGCCCGGCAAGCACCCAAATGGCACCTAACCTACGTGAGAACAGGGTTTCTTACTAACCTCCCAGGTATCCTAAGTGCACATCTAGGTTGATTTGGGCCTCTAGACCCCTCGAATGATGATCCCGCCGGCTAAGACTTACCCTGATGACAATACCGTCATGCCATGCTTAGGCTCCCAGTCGCTTCCGACCACAGGGATTCACCCAAAAGGTGTTTGAGGTAAATGATTTGCCCGACCCGGGTCTGTTTCCTCACAACTCTAGATGGTATATGATGGAACACCCTGGAACCCTAACGACCAACCGCGCGACGCTGACCCGGAATCAGACGCCGTCGCACCCATAGGTGACGCGCTTGCATTGGCCTAAGCCCGAGGTTAAACAAGAAGACATCAAGGTGGTAAACAGGGGTCTTGACCAGCCAGAAACACGGAGACTCCTTCGCAGCGATAGCTTTTGCTTTTCAAAGTAGGCAACCAAATGTGTATATTAAAATAAGGTCGCAGACCCTGGGCAGTTTTCACCCTTCAGAAACTCCATCGAACCTTCATCTTTAGAGGAGAAGGAAGAGCGTGGGGGATAAACCTCCTGAGAGGATCGGCAAAACCGTTAACCCGGCGAGCGAATAAGGGCCCATTAACTCTTTCCTTTCGGACAACTTCGGACCAAATCTCGAGCATTTACATTCCACGGCCCCTTTTGTGGATTCAGACTTTTGCTTTGAGGGGTTCCGTTTATCGCAACAGGCACGGTCACGACCAGGCTTTTCTCTTGATTTTGATTTTGTATTTCTTTTTGTGAGGGAGATATAGTCGTTTGACGTTTGTGGGCTCCCTTTTTGTATGCCTGCGGGGACACTGCCCTCTTCTCGTGCTCTGATCGATGCTCGAGGAAATGGATCCTACTCTTGCCTTTGGGGTTTGAGTTTCGGTTTCTCATGCTCAGCGTTTTAAGGGCGCCGACTGTCTCATTTGGTCGAAGAGAAAAGAATAAAGATTACAGCTTCCGGAGATCTTCTGGGTGGGGCCCCACCGTAGGTGATGCTACCGACTTTTTGAATAAAATACATAAGTGAGCACATGTTAGCTTCCTTCGAGCGAGCATAGGCCGACGTGGCCGGACAGGGATCTCCACGGTTCTGGCAAATCAAGACCCGGTGCCTACCAAGCCTTAATGGGCCCTATCCTAACATGAAGGTTAGATGCAGGGACTTGACTACATGGTGACAGCCAGGCATCGGCATTTTGAATTTTCCATATTTTTAGTGGTTTTCGGTATTTCTTTATTTTTGATGTTTTTATCTTTTCATCATTTTTTTTTGTTTTGTGCTAAGGGTAGTATTTCTTAAGATAAAGCCCATTCCAAGGGTGGGATAACTCGGTCCCTTCGGCGTTGATTAGCTTGTAGGCGTTGCCAGGGTACACGGCTTGAATTACAAATGGTCCTTCCCAATTGGGTTGGAGCTTAGAACGCGGCCCTCCAGGTTTGACAAAAATTCTTTTTACGACCATCTCACCGACTTTGAATTTTCTCTCAACGACTTTCTTTTGGTAAAAGCGAGCGAGTCTATTTTGATACACACGCGCGTGTTCGGCAGCGGCCAGTCGCTTCTCATCCAAGAGTTCCAACTGGGCGAGGAGTGAATTACGACGATCGTCGAGGGGAAATTCCTCGTCCAATTGTACCCTGAGAGAAGGGATCAGAGTCTCGTACGGGACTACCGCTTCCATACCATAAGTAAGGGCAAATGGAGTCTGCCCGGTGGGGGTACGGATTGAAGTGCGATAGGCCCATAGGGCTTCGATAAGTTTTTCTGGCCAGTCTGAAAACTTACTAGACTCGCAGGTTTTTTTGATGATTTTGAGCAATGTTTTATTGGTGGCCTCCGCTTGGCCGTTACCTTGTGGGTAATAAGGCGATGAATGATGCAATGCAATTGCGTACCTTTTGCAGAGGTCCTGTAGGTCCTGAGAAATGAACTGTGGCCCATTGTCGGTGACGATCGTGCTTGGGACGCCGAATCTGGCGAGGATGTTCTTCATGATGAACTTGCAGACTGTTGACGCCTTGATTTCCGCGTAAGCTTCGGCTTCGGCCCATTTGGTGAAGTATTCCGTCGCAGTAAGGATGAAAGATTTCTGCTTGGTGAGGGAATTGGGATCACCTAGGGGACCAATGATGTCGAATGCCCACATGGAGAAAGGCCACGGGGAGGATATTGGATGAAGTGAGGAAGATGGTGAATGGATTTTATCGGCGTGAAGTTGACACTTGACACACCTACGGACATAGACAGCACAATCCTCTTCCATAGTGGGCCAGTAAAAGCCTTGCCGAATGATCTTCTTGGCGAGCATCTGACTATTCACGTGGCCACCGCACACACCCGAGTGCGTCTCCTCTACACATTTCCAAACCTCATCGTCACCAAGACATCTTAACAGAATACCAGTAAGGCTCCTCCTATAGAGTAGACCTCCAACCAATGTGTATTTCTGAGCCACCCTTCTTATGGCTTTCTTGTCCTCTGTGGTGGCCCCTTCAGGATAAGACTGATCTTGGCAGTATTTGACGATTTCATAGAACCATGGTTTCTCTTCATCAGCCAGTTCTTCTTCGGCCTCTGCCAACATGATCTCCCTCTTCTCAAGGATATCTTCCTGCAGGATCTTCCTTGCTATCCTGTCTTTGATGTTTACGTAGGAAGCATCATCGATTGCAGGGGCGTGAAGTTTGTAGATGGAAATGGACTTAAACCATCTTCCTAGAGGGAACCTTATGGATGATGCCAATGAGGCGAGGGCATCGGCGAGAATATTCTGATGACGAGGGACATGAACAAAGATCAGTTTGGTGAACAGTTTGGCAAAGGCAGCAGTGAGTTCTTGGTATGGCTTGAGTTTGGGATCGCGAGTGCGATATTTAGTGAGCACCTGGCGAAGGATGAGTTGACTATCACCTACGACTCGCAACTCAGTGATACGAAAAGAATGGGCGAGTTCTAGGCCAGCTAGAAGAGCTTCATATTCGGCTATATTGTTGGTAACTGGAAATTTGAGCTGGTATGCCAATGGGAATGTGAGGCCTTCAGGCGACAGGAGGGCGACGCCGATTCCTCTCCCTTGAGAATTCAGAGCTCCATCAAAATATAGTGTCCACATTGGCTCATCTGATTGGTTGACGGACATTAGTTCCTCATCTGGAAACTCTGATTGGACGGGATCGAACTTGGGAAGAGGATGGTGAGCGAGATGCTCGGCTATGGCATAGCCTTTAATCACCTTTTGCTGGATGTAGGTGATGTCGAACTGAGAGAGAAAACTTTGCCAGCGTGCTAGCCTATCCGTAAGGACGGCTTTCTCCAGAAGGAATTTGATAGGATTCATTCGAGCAATCAAGTGGACCTCATGAGCCAAGAAGTAGTGCTTCAATTTCTGCACTACCCAAACGAGGGCAGCACAGGTTTTCTCCATGACGGTGTACTTCTGCTCACAGGGATTGAGAAGTTTGGACAAGTAATAGGTTGCCCGTTCCTTGCCTTCTTCATCAGCTTGTGCGAGGACGGCTCCCACGGAGTCATCCAAGACTGAGACGTAAAGGATCAGAGGTTTTTCTGGTTTAGGTGGAATGAGAACGGGTGGACAAGCCAGATATTCCTTCAACCCTTCAAAAGCTTTCTGACATTTAGAATTCCAGTGGAATTCTACTCCTGGCTTGGTCAACTCGTAGAGAGGTCTACACCTTTGTGAATGTTGGGACACAAACCGACGAATAAACTGCAACCTCCCGATTAAACCTCGGACTTCCCTCAAATTCTTGGGAGGTGGCATATCCCTGATAGCCTTGGCTTTGTCGGGATCTATCTCGATCCCTCTTTTACTCACAATGAACCCCAGCAATTTACCCGATGACACACCAAACACACACTTTTTCGGGTTCATTTTCAATTGGAACTCCCTTGACCTCTGCAAGACCTTAGCCAAAACTTCTGGATGTTCCATCCTGGTCCTTGATTTCACCAATAAGTCATCCACATACACTTCCAGATATATGTGCATCATGTCATGAAATATGGCCATCATCGCTCTTTGGTAAGTAGCTCCAGCATTCTTTAATCCGAACGGCATGACCACGTAACAATATGTTCCCCAAGGGGTAGTGAATGACGTCTTTTCCTGATCCTCTTCTGCCAAACGAATTTGATTGTATCCTGAAAATCCATCCATGAATGAGAGGGTTCATATCCTGCTGTGTTATCGATCAACACATCAATGTGAGGCAAGGGAAAATCATCTTTGGACACGCGCGGTTAAGGTCCCGGAAGTCGATGCAAATCCTGACTTTCCCATCTTTCTTCATGACCGGGACAATGTTCGCCACCCATTGAGGATAAAGAACGACTCTAATGAACCTGGCTTTGTGGAGCTTATCGACCTCTTCTTTCATTTTCAAAGCCATCTGAGGGTGGAAACGCCTTAACCTTTGTTTTACCGAGACGGACCCTGGTTTTAGGGTTAAACGGTGTTCGACCAAGGTTGAATCTAGACCCGGCATATCCTCGTAGCTCCATGCAAACGTGTCCTTATATTCCTTGAGAACCTCAATTAATGCCTCTTCTTCAGAGGGTGGTAGGTTGTCACTTATGAGGATGATCCTAGGGTCTTCCTCAGTTCCCAAGTTGACTTCTTTGGTGGATTCTTCTACGGCGGTTGACGGCTCGTCGAATCTCCTCATTCCACTTGCGTATGCGCCCGCCGCATCCTCATATTCTTCACCCTCATCTTCAGTGGGGCATTCTTCATCCGTGATCTCGTAGACTCCATACCCTTCATCAAATGCACAGTCGCCCTCACATTCTATTTCCGGTAGCTGGATGGGATTTTCTAACAACTGGGGGATGGCAAGAAGGGCCTGACACCTGGCGGCCAAATCCAGAAGGAATCGACGAGGGATCTGCCTACCCTTGGATTTCTTCCTAGGTACTACCCTTGGCCTATCATTCCTAGATTGACTGACAATATTTACAGAAGAAGAGGAAGACGAAGAGGATGGTGTAGAATGTACAGGAGAAGACCCCTCAGAGGAGGGGTAGAAAAGGTCACTCATCGGACCTTGGACGGGTGGTCCGCAGGGCGGTACGCACCCGTGGGAGATGTAGGAGGTTTCCTCAACGAAGATGTGTTGTTGGGGAGTTTGAAAATTGACGTTTTTTTTTCATTTTCATTTTTAATGACAAAGCAGTGAAAAGAGATTGGAGGAGAGAGAAAAGTGGTTATGGCTAGAGGATTGTGAGGCTCATAGAGCAGATCATGGTTGAAGACCTGGCGCGGGTTGAAAAGCCCGCGTAGGTATGTAAGCAGAGAAGGGGATCTGGGAAGATCATCAGACAATTGTCTGGCCCAGGAAGAAGATATCAGCAAAGGCTGAGACGAGTGGATGGAGAAGATGGCGGCTAATGAGCCGTCGACGGCAATGTTGAGGACGGATGAAGATCCGTCGATGACAGGGTCCTTCTGGCGAGGACGAGGATAGTTTGGAACCTTGGCAAGAGTGGTAATATTCTCTGGTATTCCGGAGATCAATGGTGGTCCTTCAAGCTGCGGAGACGAGAACATCCTTTCCAGTGCAACGGAAATGTCCCGTATGTCGAACCATTTGTCCACTCGCATTCCGGATCTTTGATCTTGCCTCTTTTGGTGATCCTCGGACATTTTTCAGCCAAATATACAGCATGTGATCCCCCATATGCTTCTCGTGGGTAATCTCCCATCTGAACAACGGGCCCTCTGTTGAAGTGGTTTGATAGAGTCCATGTGAGGGGCTTCCAATCCGCCTTGAACGGTCCTTTGAAGCCTAGGCCAAACCTACGGTTCGGCCTAATTTCCTTTGGCGGTTTGAGCATACCCTGTAATTGTGCGCCCAGACCTTTACCCTGTTGATAGCCGATGTTCCTCATAATCTCCCAACCTTTGGAGTGAAAAGGGAGACATGATGTTGCGGTTGTCCTGACCGGCTCCTTTGGTGCTAGTGGAACGTGAGATGATCACGCACGTCCAGCAATGACAATATGGGCCGATGAGATGGCCACACAGAGGGCAGAGAGGTGTTGATAGCATCCACTGTGTGAAGGACAGGTGTACTGACCACTTTAATAATCCTCCCATTGTAAGGAAACTTCAGGCACTGATGGTTGGTGGAAGGCACAGCGTCCATGGCTTCGATGTAAGGGCGACCCAGTATAGCCTTGAATGTGGGGTCCATGTCGAGGACATGGAATTCCGTGGGAATTGACATGGGGCCTAGTTCTGCCTTCAGAATAATCATCCCCTGTGGCGGCCTTTTGCTATTGTCATAAGCCGTGACCGTGATCGAGGAAGGTCTTATTTGTTCCTCGTTGACCCCACACAACTGAAGGGTGTCCATGGAGATCACATTTATGGACGCACCCGTGTCCACAAGACACGGGTTTATGGATACCCCATTAATTTTTATTGAAATGCACAGTGCATATTTCGAGCTTCCTTGGGAGCGAGCTCGTAGTTGTGGAACATGATGGCCGGTTGTGTGTCCGTTGGGGTCAGGACGGTAGAGATCTTTCTACAGGGAGGTCCTCATTAACCATGACCTTTTGAAGGTATTCCATCAAGGCCGCCTGGTGGGATGTGGATCTTTGAAGTAGCTCCAGGATGGAGATCCGAGCAGGCGTCTTGTCCAAGTGTTTCAATAGATCATACTGTGTTCCAGGGATAGCTCTTTCTGGTTGTTCTCCATCATCCTTCTCTGGCTGAGATTGCTCAGGATTCTGACTGTTGTGGGGGAAAACCCTGTGGAAAATCCTTCCACTCCGGAGCACCATTGCCTGCGGCTTTTGTACCTCTGTGGGGGTAGCAGTGGGTTTTAACAGAGGTTTGAGGGGTAGTGGTGGAGGAATGGTTGATGAAGCAGGGGTGATGACGGGAGCAGGGATTCTGATGAGGGGTTTGTTAGGTGGAGGCATGGTGGAGGTAGAGGGGATATCGCGCGGATTATGAAGGATAAGGGGTCTGGAAGGTGGAGGTGGAGACGAAGTAGAAGTGGGTAGGGCTTGAAGCGAGCAATGATTTTGAGGTGGGTGATGGTTAATGAGTGGTTTTGAAGGCATTAGTGGTGATACGGTGGAGAAAGACGGGGTTATGTATGGTTGACGGATGATAAGGGGTTTAGAAGGCGTAGGGGTAAATGTGGTAGAGGTGGATGGTAAAGTGGGGGAGTGGGAGAAGATGAGAGGGTGTGAAGGCGTAGTGGAGAGTGTCGGTTGATAGGGGATCGGGGTACGGATGAGAGGGCGTAATGGTAGTGGAAATGGTGAAGGTGATACTGACGCGGGTTGATGAGAGAGAGGTGCTACCCGGGCAAGGCAAGGGTGTTGCGTGATGATAGGATTGGCGGTAGAAAGAATGGAGGTACTTTCCTGGTGCCACACCTGCTCTCGCCCGTCTTCCGGGAAGGAGGAGATGGGGTTAACCTGATGATTGGGCTGTTGGTGCTCCGGTAATGGATTCTGGATTATGCCCATGTCGGGCTGTTGTTGTGGGGCCTGCTGAGGCTGTTGTTGTTGTTGTGGTTGTTGCTGCTGCTGCTGCTGTTGTAACTGCTGCTGTGGCCTATGAGGAGGTCTCCTAGCCTTAAGAGCGGCGGCGTATCGTCTCATTTCATCCCAATCTATTTGATGTTCATCATTCATATCGTGGATGTAATCTTTGAAATGGAAGCAGTAATCTACTGTGTGTCCTGGCTGCCTGTGGTAGACGCAGTATTTGGAGGTATCAACATTTGGGGGCCACACGGGCCTTTCTCTGGGTAGGGCGAGTTGGTTTGATGCCATGAGGGCATTAAAAATGTCTGCTAAGGTTTCTGGCAATGGTGGATAGTAGGCTCTCTTGGGACCGACCGGCCTCCTTTGTTGCTGTTGGGGACCATAGTTCCCCGGGGGTGGAACTTGGTTGTACTGAAGTGGTGGTTGTTGTTGCTGAGGTTGTGGTTGTTGTTGCTGGGGTTGACGTAATGGAGGCATATTATCCTGGGGTGGATTATTTTGGGGTGGAGGACGAAGAGGGAAAGGACCTGGTTGGAGGGGAAGTCGGGGCATTTGTGGAGGCCTTGGGTTGACTGCATAGTTGGCATTGTTGACCGCACCCACTTGCTCATTTGTCACGACCCCTTCTGTGGCTCCGCCCGGGACACCAGCGCCTGTCTTTCTGACCACTTTGGGCTTCGGTGACTCAAACATGTTCATAATGGGGGAGTCTTTTAACTGAGTTTGGATGTACCGGGCCCTTTCATAGAGTTCCTCCATTGTAGTAAGTTTATTCATGGCCAGGACGTGTCTGAACTGTGGGGTTGCATTAGACACAATCATCTTCACTTGTTCGGGCTCGGAGAGGGTATCCCTTATTCTTTCCGCCAGAGACCTCCATCTATCAGCATAGCGGACAAAATCCTCGTCGGGCTTCATCTTTTCGGCCACTAGGTCGGTAATGGAGAGTGAGGGACCGACCCTATCCCTATATTTCTGCAAGAACCTTCTCTGGACTATTTCAAAATTCTCGGCCTCGCGGGGCTCCAAAGAATAGAACCACTCTAGCGCGGGACCATCCAATGATCTCCGAAAGAGGTATGCCAGGGACCTCTGATCGTTTTGCCAATAGGAGGATTCATACATGAAATCCTTGAGGTGAATGAAGGGGTTGCCGGTACCATTGTATCTGCGGTACGTGGGCATTTCGGAGGGAGGAAGATGAATGACGGGAAGGATTGGCAAAGCAACCTCCGGGGTGGCTTTCACGTCCACCATCCTTCTCAGATTTTGAAACTGCTCGTCCATGCGATTGAACCTATTGAGGAGCGATTGGGCGAGCTCCTCTGGAGGTGAAGGTGGCACTTGCCACTGGGGGAGAAACTGTCTCCCGGAGACTTGAGGGGGGAACCCGGAATGAGAGGGAGCTGTCGGACCGCCGACAGTTGGCCCTGGCTGAAGCGGTGTGTGGGGAACAACGGGAGTTTGAGATTGTGACGGGAACTGGAATGAGGGTGGTTGTTGGCTCGCTTGTCCTTGAAGCGAGGGAGACTGGATGGCTTGCGCCAATGAAGGAGATGGAATGGCCTGCACGGACTCTTGGAGAGGTGCGATGGCCGGAGTTGATTCCTGGGGCGTGGGGGAAACAGATTTCCCCTTCAGAATGGCCTGGAAGGCCCGGAGCTGTTCAGAGGTAAGCTCCGTGTTGGCGAGGACGCCCAGTAAGGAAGAGATATCCTGCGGTGGGGATGTGTCCCCGGCAATAACCTGCACCTCATGCGAGGGCTCATGAGAAGGACCCGAGTCCATAGCATAGACTCGCGGGTCGGCTGACAAACCACGACTAGGGTGGTTCTCCTCAAAAGACTCGTGAGCCATGCTCACAGTTTTCCCAGAACGCAAAAACATACACTAGCAAGCAGGTAGCAGAGATTATCAAACAAGTGGATGCCTTTACGCCTTTTTTGTGTTTTGATTTTGATGATTTTTTTTGTGTTTTTAGCGAGATCCGAAGTTCACACAAAATAGGGACCCTAGTTTATTTTTGTTTCACCGCCGTGTCAGCTAGGGTCTCTCGTCTCACCACGAATGAAATGACTAACTCCGGGGAACTTCAATGGTACAACCAGCCCAGTGAACGAAGAGGAGATTCTTCGATGTCGGGGACTTACGGAGGTCCTAGTGTAGGAGATTCTAGTCCGTTGAGAGGAATTCCCAAACGGAGAGTCCTTCCTTCACCGGGAAAGGGTGATCCTAAAAAAAAATGAAAAAAGGATAGAAAAGAGGGATGGATGCATGCAATGAAATGCTGACAGAGATATGGAGTGGAAAAACAACAGAAATAACAGACATATAATAAACAAACAACCAATCACAACTGACAGTGATGCCGTGAGCACAACGGGGGCGCGCGCGGGCGCCAAGGTGGAGAGGCACGGATGGTGCCGAACTTGCAAGGGTAGCCGAAAGGAAGCAGTAGAGGTCCCACCGTGATCGCCAATCTGTGAGCGACGTCACGCGGTTCGGGGAGCGGAGAAGACGCGGAGCGCGTGGGCTCCTCTTTTGTTTGCTGCAACACAGAAATAAGAGAAGAGAGAAGGGGCCACCACGAGAGATTACTCCGGCGGGGCGAGCGGGACCAATGTAAATAGCAAGATATGGGGGTTAAACGGCCATAGCGGGAAGTGACTCGCCGCGACCTCGGGGGGACGGGAATGATGCAGAAATTAAATAGCAAGAATTGAAACGGCCATTGGGGAAGTGACTCGCCGCGGCCTCGAGAATATGAGCAGATAAGAAGATAACAGAATATAGAGAGAATATAAAGAGCGGGAATTTAAACGGCTATTGGGGAAGTGACTCGTCGCGGCCTCGAGAACATAAATAGATAAGAATATCACATATAAGAACGGGAATTTAAACGGCCATTGGGGAAGTGACTCGTCGCGGCCTCGAGAACATGAATAGATAAGAATATAACATATAAGAACGGGAATTTAAACGGCCATTGGGGAAGTGACTCGCCGCGGTCTCGAGAATATGAGCAGAATATAACAGAATATAAAGAGAATATAAGAGCGGGAAATTAAACGACCATTGGGGAAATGACTCGCCGCGGTCTCGAGAACAAGATGTGATCGCCAGGGGCCAAAAGACCCCAAAATAAAGAAAGTGATCACGCCTACCTCAAGAGCAGGAGATGGCGGGTTGCTTCTTCCTCCCCCTTCAGCCGGCCGACGGAGAGGGCTTTCCTTGGTTACCCTTGCAAAATAGTAGGCAATAAACGAACGAAATTAGAAAATGGCAGTGTAGTAACAATTCCTTGCAATAAAAGTAACTAGATCATGACCTGACACACACCTGGTTGGTGTGGTTTTAAACCCCTCTCGGACTCGAGTAGGAGGAAAATGCGATGATGAATGCAATAAGTATGCAAGAGACGGCGCCCTTATGTAGGGAGATAGAGGATGCAGTATGATGAATGTAAAGAACTATGGAGAAAAAGGGGAAGAAAAGGCTTATTGGATGAGCCGAGGGTGAGATCCGGCGGAGCTCCGGCAGCGTAGGGACGACGTGGAAGCGCGGTGGATGAAGACGACCTTCCTCTCGCGAGCGTGGGCACCCGAGAAGCCGGCAGAACCTCCACCTACAAAAGACCCCACGGGTTAGAAATGACTCCGGTAGCCTCTGGGCTCCGGCAGCCTATCGGATCTCTTAGAAGCTCCCCCAGAACTGAGGGGGTGGGCCTCTATTTATAGGGCTCCGGAGGGTGGAGGCGTCCAGGACCCTGGACACCTCCATCAGGGCCGAACTAATATTTTATTCTATTTTTATTTATTTTTTTGGAATATTTTTGTGGAGGCGTCCAGGGCCCCGGACGCCTCCAACAGGTCCACCGAACACCACCGACGGCCGCACGCGGTTTGGCACAACGCGTGGTTTTGTGAGCGGCGCCTCGTGATTCAGAAATGGGCGCGTCCAGCTGGCTGGACGTCTCCATAATTTGGATTTTTTCACACACGACAAACCGTCGTTCGGTGGGCGGCGCCCGTGAGGGAGTTGATGGAGGCGTCCAGGGGCCTGGACGCCTCCATAAATATATTATTTTTATTTTTTTTGTTTTGTTTTTATGCCAAAGCTGGCGTTTTAATTTTTTATATTTATTTTTATGGAGGCGTCCAGGGGTCTGGACGCCTCCATTAATATATTATTTTTTTATTTGGTTTTCGGCTTGAAAAATAAATTAAAAGAATGGGGGCGTCCAGGGGCCTGGACGCCCCCATAAAGACCCACCCGGGTCCTCAGTTCAACCGTTGGCGGCCGCCCGGCAGACACCCTTCTTGGTTCCGGAACCTCCTGATGCGTCTGACTGGTGTTGATGCCGTCCGAATGCCGTGACGAGACGATTCTGGATGCCGAAAAGGGCGGAAGAAGACTCAAGAAAAGGAAGCACTCGAGTGATTCAAAACGCGTAAGCCGTTGCGGGGCGTTGTATAGTAACATGAGACTTTCTCAGGAGACGTCAGGAATGGCGTGTCTACACTGACCTCTTGTAAATCTCATTGCTCTTGTTGATGTTTTTACGAATATTTTCATGCATCTTTGTGGATGTTGACTCACTAGTGTATAATGGGGGTCCTGGACAACCAAATGTGGACCTAACATGCAGTGGTGCTACGTAGATTTTGACGGACCTAGGAGGACCGGGACATCCATAGATGAGACTATCATGCAAAGGGGTGTTTGATGCTGGGGGTCTGGGACATCCATGAATGCTTTCTTCCTGTTTTGACTTCACATGGATTGACCTAGGGGGGCCTGGACATCCAGATGTAAACCTGTCATGCAGCGGTCCTAGTGCGTGAGTGGCACAAATGATGTGACTAGCCTGACCACATGATGCGAAAGGTTGTGATACAAGGATTCCTATCAAGATGGTCCCATCTGTGAGATTTGGGGGTTTCCACTCATGGGGATCGAAGCGGTTCTTGGGATGGGTCACTCCCTTATTTCCAAGGTTGATGTTACCCTTGGCATTGACTCTCATAGTGTGGGTGGAATTTCGGAATGGGTGGGTTAGGACTGACATGGTGGGTGAGGGTAGGAGGGAGTGGGTGGTGAGTGATGAGTACTTGGAAGCCCATAGGGAGTGGCCAAACAGATCAAGATGGGTTAAGGGGTGAGTGACGTGGAGGGGGGTTTCAATCCAAGTGATCACCCTAGGGTCCCTAGCACACATAGGGAAGTGGGAGTCATGACCCTGGTGGGACCCGATGTAATGCTCCTTGTAGGAGGGTAAGGGGGTGATGTAAGACTCATTAGGCTCGGGTAGAAATAATAGGAGTTTACTCATGCAAGGACCCTTGGTGTAAATGGAGGTGATGGTCCCGATGGAGGGCAGTGAGAAACTAAGGTACCCCGTATCACTCACTCCTAAGGCCAGCATGTTTGTCACCTCTATTTGCCTTAGTATGCCTTTAATCAAGTCCCTCATGGCTCCTACAAAGCAAAACGAATGATAGGTTGTGTGGAATGGTAGGGTGGGCACGATTGGGTTATGGTTATCCATGGCGGGGCGCATGATGTGGAGGAGGAGGTCTTGCTTAAGCCACTCAATGAGGGGTTCCCCAAGAATCACAATTCTCATGGAGGGAGGGGTGGGGGAACTTGGTTGGTCATCATGTAACTCATGAGGAAGGGTGTACCCAGTTAGGCTCAATGGGTTTTCTTTGGGTAGGGATAGGTTCTCTTGACCCAACTCTTGACATTGGGTTTCATATTCTTCCTCCCAATCTAGGGGAGCCTCATATTCCTCAATCACATTTTTATCCTTTTGGGGTGTGGGGGTTTTTCTCTCCAAGGGAATGGGAAGGTCTTTTGTCGATGGGGTGATGAAGGTTGGGGCATGGTGCACCCGGGGTGGTGAGGGTGTTCAAACTTGGGTTGGGTTTGGGAGTGGAAGAAGTGGAGACCTAAGTTGGGGTAGGATTGGGGTTGGTAGTGGAAGATGGGTGGGGGCCACTTCGGTTTGAATGGTGGTGGTGATTGGGATAGGAATCATTTGGGGTGGTGGAGTTTGGGCCTTAAGGGAGGTCTTGGGTTGACTGGGAGAGAAAGGTGGAGTGGGAGTGCTCCTTGGGTCATGGTTCTCACGGTAGGAGTGGGAGGGTTGGGGAGTGAGGATCTTCTTGATCTCAACCCTTATCTCTTCCAATAATTCTAGGGGTCCTTTGGGTGGTGGGGTTTGGGTCCTAATGGAGGTTTTGGGTTGACGGGGAGGGAAAGGGGGAGTTGGAGTGCTCATTGGGCTATGGGTGCTTGAGTTGGAAGAGTGGGAAGGTTTTGGAATGAGGATCTTCCTAAGTTCTACCTTCATCTCTTCCCATGAGTGAATGGGCTCTTGTCTCTCAATCCCCCTTCGAATCTCAAGCTTTCTCCATTCTGTCTCGCCGAAGGGACCAAGGGTCATCTTGGCGATGCGCACTTTTCTTTCCTCGGTCATGTAGTAGTGGTGGAAGTATCTATCCATGGAGGTCTCCCATTTCCTATATGTGTGAGGGTTTCGGGACCCATCGAAGCGGGGCAACTCCGGCCCGATAATGAAGTAGTCATCGGGGTGCCTGGTGAGATACATGGTTTGGATGCTCGGCTGACCTCAATGCAATGTGCCCTAGGACAAGACTTAGTAGAGACAAGTCTAGAACTTGCTCTGATACCATTTGATGTGACACAAATATGCAGCAAGCAAAAATGAACCCTTGGACTTAATTCACAATCACAACCACAAGATTGGGAGCAACTTGAGAGTCGCCGTCACACCGCGCGCACAAGTTTCCCGGGGTGACTCGGTGATGCCGAGTCGAGATTGTGGAGAAAGCCCCTGGCTGGCTAGAGGACCAGCACCGCTAAGGTTGTCCCTCCCGAGGATATGAAGCCCACAAACAAGGGCGGCCGGGTGCCTTGGGGCACTAGGTCACTCGCTCACTATCATCCACGGTGACCACACAAGGGTTGGTGGCTCCGGGGTCGGGCACTCTCTCACCGACCAGCAGATAAGTTTTGCAGATATGAAATGAACAAGAGTAATGAGCAAGGGTAGAGGCTCACCTGGTTGGTTTGAGGAAACCAACCCCGGTCGGAGACGAGGGCGAGCGGGGAAGTGTGGGTTCCCCGCACACTGCGCCAATGTAGCTTGAACCCTATTTCAAAATTACATTCACTACTCCTCACACAGGAGGGTTGGACTAGGGGTCGGGAAGTAAGTTTTACAAGCAAACACTACCTCCACGCAGGGAGGGGCGGTAAGCCGGCCAGGCGGGGTAGGGAGAATCGTCGGAGAACGGAAGAGGGAAGCCGGGGCTGTTTCCACTTGCAGGCTATGATGACTGACTGCCGGTCGGTCCTGGGGCTATAGTTCGCGTTCCCTAATTCTTCCGGAGGCAAGACCAGCGTGGGAATCTTCGTATCTGGCATACGGATGGCCCAGGATTTTCTCAATTTCTTCTACTGCAGCTGCTAGTCCGGGTTGAGCTTCGAACAGGGTGACTGAAACTGGACGCAGTAGCTTACTGTTTCTGACAGCAACTTGCAGAGGTTGCCCCGACCGCTCCCGGACTCCAAATCATGAGCCGTCAGAGTTTCTGGAACCGTGGACGAGCCCTCTGCGCGGAAAAACTGACAGAGCGGCCGTCTGACGTCGGAGAGGATGGGGAGACTCAGAAGAGTGAAGAAAGGTCACTGCAGGCTGTGGGAGGCAGACCCGACTAGTCGAGGGAGAAAAATAGGAACTTTGGCCTCCGGACGCCGAATGCAGTTCTGCTTCTTGCTCCTTTTTTTTTAAAATCAGGAAACCCTGCCTAGAGATCAATGGGAGAGTGCACCCCTTACCAGGGGTAAGGGACCACTCCACCATCGAGTCACTAGGAGGAATATTTTATTTCTGTTGCAAAAAAATAAGAATTACATCAAGCGGATGCTAGGCATACCTAGTTTATCAAGCCGAGCAGCACCTTTTATAGAGGAAGGTAGCTCATTGAAAGAAAAAAAGGAATTACATTTAGAGGTGCAAGCTAAAGAGGCAAGTAGATCCACAACTGTATTTCCTTCCCTGTAGATATGATTAATTGAGTGATGGTGAGATGTTAGGCTCCATATCTCCCTAACATAACTGAGAATGGACCAAGGGCAATGTATTTCTTTCTTGACAATCCGGACTAATGTGAGTGAATCACATTCTAGAATAGCTGGCTTAGTATCCACTATATGCAGGTATTTAATTCCATCTAGAAGAGCGCGGACTTCAGCAATAAGGCTATTTGATTGCCCATAATAATGTGAAAATGCAAGGAGAACCTTGCCTTTGCAGTCCCTAATGGTGCCACCTCCTCCCGAGTCTCCAGATTGCTTGAAAGCACCGTCGGTGTTAAGTTTGAGAGAAGGCCAAGGGGGATGGATCCACTTTACAATTTTCAGGTTTTGGCTGCTAGGGAAGTTGGTATTGATAGCAAGGAGCTCCATAACTTTCCTGTTATTGTAGTTGCATTCCTTGAGGTCAGCTATTTCACATACCTTTCTCACTTGAGAGCAGACATGATGGACAATGCTATGCTTTGATAATGAGTTGTCTTCATATTTACTAGAATTCCTAGCTCTCCATAATTCCCACATTCCAAAACCAATAACTGCAAGACAGAAGAGTCCATAAGCTGAACGAGATTGAGTTTGACAAGCTGATTTTAGAATAACTTCTCTTACAGTTCGGCCTTCAATTTGCATACCAGCAGCTTTGAACTTGGACCATACATGAATGGCATTATCACTGCATAAGAATAAGTGGTTTGGATCTTCCACCTGCGGGTTCTTGCAGCAGTTACATTTCGAACAAAGGTAAATCCCAATTCGCTGGATGTTTGTATCAATAGGGAGGCAGTTATTCATGATCTTCCATAAGAGTACTAAAATTTTGATAGGAAGCCAGTTGGACCACAGCCGGGACCAGGGAACAGTAGACCAGGGTTGATTGTCAGCTGATAAGACTTTATAAGTAGAGGCCACTGAACATTTACCAGATGAGGATAAGCTCCAAATTCCCAAATCAGATTCTTGATTCATCTTCACATGAGCAATGGCTTGTTGGATACAAGTGGGAAGCATTTCTTTGAGCTCGGTTTCCTCCTCACTTGGATGCAAAAGAACATCACTAACTGAAGCTTTAGTATTTGGACTGAGGTTGGCAGGGATATAATCAATAAGACATTGATTTCCCAGCCACTTATCTTGCCAGAAATTAGTATTTGTACCGTCCCCTAGGACAACCAACTTATGTTGAAGAATGATATCTTTTGCCTTTATCCAACTCCTTCTAGCATTACCCTTCATGTTTTTAAAATCAATGTCCCGGAGGTGACATTGATGCATGTATTTGGATTTGAAATAGGAGGCCCATAAAGATTCTGTGTGAATAGCTTGCCATAACATTTTAACCCGCAAGGCAGTTTCCATTTGCCTAAGGGATAAGATACCAAGGCCACCCTTTGAAGTTGGCCTACAAAGGGCCTGCCAAGACTTCCAGTGCCTTTTTTTTCCATTGGTGGAAGACCCCCAAAAAAAATTAGCAAAAGCCTGCTCAATCAGGTGGTGAATACCAGAGTGCAAAGGTGTAGCAGATAGAGAGTAGATTGGGAGGGAAGTGAGAACATGCCTGATGAGGATCAGCTTGGCTCCTTGTGATAATAAATTAGCTTTCCAGCCTGCAATCCGCTTTTGAATAGAATTTATAATCCCAGCAAAGTAAATCTTCCTGCTTCGACCAAGTATCAGGGGAAGACCAAGGTATTTTTGTGGAAAATGCTGCCGGGTGAATCCAGTAAGACTGTGGATCCGAGTAGCAGCAGAGTTCTGGTTTTTTGGATGAATGAAAAAGCCACTCTTGCTGACGTTAATGAGCTGGCCGGATGCAGATTCATAAGTGTTGTGAACTTTAAGTAGACTCTTGATAGAAAAGGAGGTGGCTTTGCTAAAAATGAGGGTGTCATCAGCAAATAGTAGGTGGGAAATTTTTGGGCATCTCCTATACCCAGAAAACCATTCCACTTTACCGCTATTGTAAGCTTCCCTTAGAGATCTACTCAATGCTTCTTTCGCAATTATGAACAATGAAGGAGCAATCGGGTCACCTTGACGAACACCTCTCGAGGATTTGAAAAAACCAGCAGAGTCTCCATTTAGCAAGACTGAAAACCAGCAATTGCTAATCAACCTTTCAATAAGAGAAATAAAGTTATTGCTGAAGCCAAATCTAAGCATAACAGCATAGAGGAAATCCCATTCTAGCCTGTCATAAGCCTTTGCCATATCAAGTTTAAACATAGCATTAGACCCTCTGGTTTTTCTGCCAAGCTCTTGTGTGAGTTCCTGAGCAAGAGCTATATTTTCAATAATGTGTCTCCCTTTAACAAATGCTGATTGTTCCGGTGAAATAATCTTGGGTAAAATTGTAGCTAATCTTTTGTTGATGATGGAGGAAATAATCTTATAAAAGAAGTTACACAGACTGATTGGCCTGAAATCTGATATATCAACTGCATTAGGCTTCTTGGGGATTAAGGCAATCAAAGTAGCAGTCACACTTCTTGGCAAAGGATTACTGGAGGAGAAAGCTTCTTGAACAGCACTAACAATAAGTTTATCAATGATCAGCCATGCCTTTTGATAGAAAGCTCCAGTAAATCCATCAGGCCCCGGCGCACTATCTGCTGACAAGCTGAAAACAGCATCATAGATTTCTACTTCCGTTGGAATGGCACATAAACATTCATTCTCATCATGGTTTATCAGCTGAGGAATGCAATCTAGGAAGTTAGCCTCAATAGAATGATCTTGGGAGGTGAAAGCCTTTTGAAAGTGAGAAACTGCAATCCTTTTCATATCTTCATGATCTGAGATAAGATTGCCAGCATAATTCTTAAGATGGTGAATTCTATGTTTACGCCTGTTAGTTAGTGTAGACATATGAAAGAACTTTGTGTTCCTGTCTCCCTCTTGAAGCCACCTTATTCCGGATTTTTGTCTCCAAAAACATTCCTGTTGTAAGAGTCTTTCAGATTGGATGTTCTCTTCTAGTAAATTATAGTTTGCAGATGTTGGAGAGATATCATAGGCATGTTCAGCCTTTAGAACAGCATCTTCGGCTTCAGTTAGATTCATATGGACATTACCAAAAGTCTGTTTGTTCCAAATTCGGAGCATTTTCCTCATATCTTTGAGCTTGAGGTACAGAGTAGCCATGGAGGAAGAGGCAAGGGGACTACAGTGCCAGCAGTTTTGAATAGCCTCGAGAAAATTGTTATGCATAGTCCACATTTTCTGAAAACAGAACCTGCTAAGTCTTTTCTCTTGGTTTGTCAGTTTAACAAGGAGAGGGGCATGGTCAGATGCCTCTCTAGACAGGTGCTCCACAGAAATAGGGAGGGATTTCAGCCAGTCTGCATTAAGAAGAACCCTATCCAGCCTTGCCCATATGCCTTTTCCTCCACTTTGATTATTATGCCAAGTGTAAATTGAACCCATGTAGCCCGCATCAACCAAATCACAGTCAGAGACACAACCACGAAAATCAGAAATAGCATTCAGAATTGGATGATTACCACCAAGCTTCTCGGTCACATTTAAGATGCAGTTGAAATCCCCAGCAACCATCCAGGGTCCTGATATTTGCATGTGGCTAGTAGATAGTGAGGCCCACAGATTTTGTCTTTCAGAAATACTACATTTGGCATAAACAAAAGTAGTATGAAATTGAAGGCTATTAGTCTGCAAGAGAGTAATTTGTTGGTCATCTCTATAGCTAACAGTGAAGTTTAATGGATCTTTCCATAAAACCCAGATATGAGCCAGATCATCATTATTTGCAACATAATTGTCCATACCCAATCTTCTGCAAATGCTGTTTGCTTTGCTAACCTTTATTTTTGGTTCCAAGAGCACAATGCAATCAATATTGTGAGATTTTATAAGGAACTTTGCTCTGCCAATCGAGATTTCGTTCCCTATTCCTCTTATGTTCCATATAATAAAATTCATGAGGAGTGATGGGAGTTTGGAATATTGCCTGTAGAGCCTGACCTCGTCATAGCTCTGGTTATTACCCCTGGGCGCTCATTGTGAGGAGCAAGGATATTATCAGTTGCAACAGAGTTTGCGATAACCAGTCTTTGGACAATGGCCTCATCAAATAGAGGACCTTCATTAGCTTGCTGCGGTAGAAGAGCTGGCTTTGATTGATTGGGCATGGCATCAACAACTTCTAACTCCGGGACAGGAGCAATTATGCCATCATGTACATTGTTTTGGGTTGAAGGGAGCTCCCGATGAAGGGGGCCTAAGAGCTGACTGGAATTTGAAGGAGGTTCAGATATCGTAACTGATTCTTGAGGTCTGATGCAATCTTCCACCGGCGGAGTATTAGCTAAGATAATTGACTCCGTAGAGAGTAAACTATGAGTCCCACCATTCAGATGAGGCACAAAGTTAGAAGAAACCACAATCACAGAAGTATCCAAGTCTGAACTCAAACATGGGTAGTCTTCACAATTTACAATCCTATTGTTGCCCGACTGCTGCTTTGATGAATCGCCAGGTTGAAATAACTTTGGCTCACTTTGTTTAGGGATCCTAGAGAGAGCGCAAAATCCGGAAATTGAATCTGTCATATTTGCATTATCCTTTTTATCATCTGGTATGTCTTTATTTTTGATAATGGGTTGCCATGTAGCCTTCGCCTTGCTATCCAGTCCATACGTGACCTGAGTGGAGGTAATCTGATGGGGCATCCGAAGTTGTTTCATATACTTTGAGCCTTTACAATTTTCCACATTGTGACCAATCCGAGAGCAAACAGAACAATAGAATGGCAGATTGGGGTAATGAATTTCCTGCCAAGAACCACCCCCCGGGAAACCAATCCAAACTCTTGATGGTCGAGGCTTGGATATATCAAGCTCAATGCAGACTCTTGCAGCATTTGTTTGAGATAAATTCAAAGTAGACTGATCGATTTTTAGGACATGTCCAATGTTCCCAGCAATGGACCGCAGCAATGGCTCAATATAAAAATTAACTGGAAGACCTGGGAGAGATATCCATACCGGAAGGAGGGGCGAATCAGCTGAAGGGGAAAAATCCATGGTCCATTTAAAGAACCGGAAGAGGCGTCCATGAACAAATAGGATTTCCTTGAGCAATAATAGCAGGTAATCTTCGTAGTTCCTGAATCGCAATAGGAGATGCCTATTATCAAGAGCACTAATCATATAATCCTCTTTAAACCCACATCTGCTGGTCAAATGGGCCCTGATATCAGAGAACGCCGGCCTCCCCTGCGGTGTGCGAGCAACCAGGGAGAATGCAAACGGTCGAAGAGAAGCCGATATTTCATCCTGACTAAAGAAGACAGCAAGTTCCCCATTATCCGTCGTTGCTGGAGCGTGAACTGATCCCCGAACCACCGGAGGCGGCATAGAAGATGTTATGACCTCAGCAAAAGTGTGCGCTTTGGAAGCTTGAACAGAGTCAATGGCGACAGGGACAGAGGATGGCAACGAATGAAGGTCTGCAGCGGAAGAGGGGGGGTCCGGGGGGGCCACCGGAGGCCCCCCGAGGACAGCCATGGACGGAGTCCACACGCCGCCGGAAAGTCTAGGTCAGAGGGGTGGGACCATCGCTCTCTGGATTTGGCCTGCATTGCTTCTTGCTCCTGATAGAGGACTGGAGGAGGAAGAAGTTTGTTGAAGGGCTCGTGGTCTGAATCTTCTACTGTTTGGCGTGGTGCAGTGTCGAACCGGGTTCTGGTACTCTGCAGGGGGAGCCCAGCGTAGTCGGGGGAGAACGGCTCTCCTGGACAGCCCCGAACTCGGAACGAGATGAGATCACCTCGCCTGCAAAGCTAACTGGACGACCTTTCCAGATTGGTATGGTACACCTTCAGACGACGCCGTATGAATCCGTGGGTGCTTCTGCAAGACAGCCCTCTCTCTGCCACCTGCAGACTGGACAGAGTGAAGATAATGGTGGAGGAACAAGGTTGATGGAAGGGGAGGGTTAGCAATGGTGGGGGGGTAAGGTGTAGATGGTTGATGGGGAGGGATGTTTCAGGGGTGGTGAGGTGGAGGCTAGGGCGGAGATAGCAGGGAGAGGGATTGGGTGCGCAATGGTCAAGTGGGGGGGAGTGGTGGAGTGATGGGGGCGCAAGTAGCTTGGGGAATAGGGAGGGCTTCCTTTGGAGTTGGTGAGATGGGTTAATGAGGGATGTTAATGGTGGTCTAGGGAGATGGAGGGGTAGTCTAGGGGAGGGGAAAGGTTACTTGGGAGAGGGGAGTCTTCCTTGGGAAGGTGAAAGGGTGTATAGGGAATAGGAAGGGTTGCTTGGGAAGTGGGGGAATTGAAGTGGAGTTAAGGGCCTTGGGAAGGTGAAGGGGTGGGAGGGTGATGTGGCAGCTGAGGTGGCAAGGTGAGGAGAGAGAGAGTGGTGCACAATTTGGAGAGAGAGGAGAGAGGAGAGAGAGAGGGGTTCGCCACCTTTAGAGAGAGAGAGAGAGAGAGAGAGAGAGAGAGAGAAAACACTTCAAATGGCTAAATTCTTCAATACTTCATTAGCCTTCAAAAGAGGGATTGGGGTCCTATTTATAGGAAACCCACTTTTACATATAAGACCCTGACTTTTAACATACTAACAGATAACCAAGGAAGGGGGGTGCGCCCATGGGCCTAGCCCAACGAAATAGGCCCAATAGCAAGCACCATAGCCTAATGAGACTCGAACTTAGGGAAATGACTTAATAACCTAGGTACAAGACTCAAATAAAAGGCAAATTACATGGTTATGACTCAAGTAAAAAGGAGAAAACAACAAGATGACCCAATGGTAAACACTAAGGTCCAATCCAGAAGAAGGGCTGCTCCCTAGCTGCCTCCGGGAGGGAGAGAGGTGCCAAGCCAGAGGGAAGCGTGAGTGATGCCCTCATCACGTTGCCTTTTCATTTTGAGACTACTCATAGCGTTACGGTGCGTACATATGGGCCCATGGGGTGGGCCGAGTATGACCTTATTCGGGTAGACTCGTGTATTATCGGGACAATGTATGCCAGAGTATGGCAAATTTAATATCTGAGAATTGAGGGGATGCAGTTAAAACCCGATTGAAACAAATTAAATTTAGCAGCTTCTCTGCCCGAAACAAGGTCATGCGATGGCCATAATGGGGGATGAACCCGAGGTCCAGGCACGACTTGTCGAGACATCATTAATGTTCCCATACGTAGGGTCTGGAGGAGGTGAGAGTGCCGGGGCGGACACATTCGTATTTGTTATTCTTTATTTATTCTTATTATTATTCTAAATGTGTGAATTCACTTTATTTATTATTTATTGATTTCTTTTGTTTTATTTTATCATTATTTATTTTTTTGGATGCATGCGTCTTTTATTTTCTTTATCGGTATTTGTTTGACATTTATTCATTTATTATCCATTTTTGCTGTTTATTTATCACTTTTACTATCTTTTGGTTGTTATTTATTTGACCACTAGTTATTTATTATACATTTTTTTTACTTCTTATTATTTTATTCCCTTTTATGGTGTGCTCATTTTATTTTAACCGCTTTCTTTATTTCCCCATTTTTGGATGAGGGTGTGTTTGGAAGCATGAGTGAAGACCTGGAAAGACACGTGAATGGATAGTTAATGGGTATATTTATTGAGAGGGGTTTAAGGTTAATGAGGGTATAACGTGGGTAGATTAGTGTTAATTGGGTAGATGCATATGTGTTTTTGTGTATTGTCTGTTCTTTTGTTTTATATGGCCAAAACCGAGTCAAACTTTCACGTGGGTTTTTATGGTAATGTTAACGTGAATTTGGGGAGGTGGCAAAGGCGTGAGAAGCACGAGGGGTAAAACGGCGTGAGTATGCGCATATGGTTAAAACGGCGCGGCCGTGCATGAAGGTTAAAACGGCGCGCATTTGATGTTTTATGGTTATTATATTTTTTTTATACGGCTTAAACTGACGCGGATAGATGCAGAGGGGTTAATCCGGCGTGGGTGGCTTGGGACGCGCCGGCATAGACACCATTTGAGAAAAATTGTTGGTTTGAGTGTAGGGTTAATCAGGCGCGGGGTAACGGTGTGATTTTTGTTCTGTTTGTTTCGTTTTATTTTGTTATTTAAATTTTGTTTGTTTTGTTTGTTATTATTATTATTATTATTTTATTCCCGATCTTGCAAATGGCCTGGCCGAAAATCTGGCAGCATCTCCCCTAGACAGGAGTATTCGGGGGAAAAGTGGAGGTCCGCCCTCAACGACGGACTCCTGAATACCGAGAGGCCAAACACGGTGACCGGCGGACCCGAATGGATGGAGACCTCGAGGGCCAGCCTACGAGGGATGCCGATGTGTCCATGGGTTATCCAAATTGGGGCAGTGTTCGCCATTAAGGTGGTTTAATATTCACTCGGAGAGTGATCATTTAAAACGGCATGAGAAACAAAACCTTAAAACGGTACGGTTTCAGTTAAACTGGCGTGGAACGCTTAGTAAAAGGGGGTTAAAGCGGCATGGGAACCGTAGGTGAAGAGGAGCAGGTTAAAACGGCGCCACGAAAGGTGGAGAAGAGGAGGTTAAAATGGCGCCATGAACGGTGAAGAGGAGGAAGTTAAAACGGCGTCACAAAAGGTGACGAGGAGGAGGTTAAAACGGCACCACGAAAGGTGAAGAGGAGGAGGTTAAAACGGCACCATGAAAGGTGAAGAGGGGGAGCTTTAAAACGGCACGCTCACCTTATGAAGCGCCGGAATAGGGCGCGCCGTATTAAGGCGCGACGGATGATCGTCGCGTCGGTTTAGCCCGCTTTCATGGAAATTGAAGTTTTATTAGTTTATTTGGACTTGTTAAAACATTTTTTTTGAAGATTTCAAAAGTTTATTAAGTTATTTATTCAACAGATCGGCCTTTCAGAAGTTGAGTCACAGGCTCGCACGAGGTTCATACTCGAGTGCAGCGATCATTCCGAGTCAAACTCGTTCGAGCGAAAATTTCGGCAGCATCAACCCATCCCGGAGGATTTGTTGGGAAGAAGCGGGGAGTACTCACGTAGCGGAGCAACCCCTGAGAGCCAGGTGGCACAACGGCGGCCAGCAAACCCGAACGGATAGGAAAACCCCGAGGGCTAGCCTACTAGGGGCACCAAGTCCGTGGGTGAGAGTGAACGAATGAGGCGACCCATTATGCGAGCGAAAAACCCCGAGTGCTAGCCTGCGAGGGGCACACAACCCGAGTCGACACAACGCTCGAATCGGGACGACCGGTAGAGGGAAGGAAACCCCGAGGGCTAGCCTACGAGGGGCACGCAACCCACAGCCACCACAAAGTCCATTAAGGACCATGGATTTGCATCTGTCGGGATAAACCCTGTCGTTATTCACCCATTGGCCTGTGGGAAACTGATCACCAATAGATGAGTCCCCGCAGACCGAGTGGTTGGAATGAAACATTGGGAGATGCCCCCCTCCCTGATTCAATGGAGAAGTGCTATCGAGCGCGGTCGCATACCCTGATTGCTAGCGACATGAAAACATGGACGAACAGTAGCGCACAAGGGCAAGAGAGTTAGCAGATAGTCAACCATCGGCTAAAACACTAATGACCACATGTTAAGGGAATTGGGGATCTCAGGGGAAATGGATGACTGATATAGCAGTCAAGGGGGCTTATTGCACCGGCGCCTACAAATCACTATTCACTCATAGGACTCCTATGCCGGCGCCGTCCAGATATATGGATGGCTTCGTTGATACGGAAAGATCATGCATGCTTCAGCAGCAGCCTTGCCCCTTCGTGAGCAATGAAATAATGCAGGAAAGGGGGAAGGAGGAAAATGATCTTAAAACGGGGTGAGTCGAAGTGCATACACGAGTATGCCCCCCAACCATGAGATTCACATAAGCGATCGAGCAAGGCTTGGCCACTACGTCAACTCGAAGGCCCCGGGGAGGGGAGTATTCCTATAGCCCATGGCGTTCCAGGGGCATGTTCGGCATCAAATAACCGAGACCCAAAAACCATATGCACAGAGAGAGGAAACAAATATACAAAATGAGAGGAGGAAGAGAGAGAGACAGCATGGTATCATTCGGATCATCAACATATCGTTCATCCCACAACGGGGGCAAAAGACAGAGTACATTAGCATTCGGCGCCGGCGTTGTCACACGATCGCCATCTCCTTAGTTGTAGAGAAGGGATTACAGAGGCCAAAGAAATGAAGAGATGGTGAAGGGGGGAGATGGGCTCATGTCATCGCCCCTCCCCCCCTCACTTACATTATATCAGAAGAGAGAAACCAGAGAGAATCGTCGGAAGAAACCCGTGGAACCCACCTAAGCTTCTTCTCCAAAATAGAGTATCGGATGGCGGGACTCTCTTCTCCAGCTCCGGAGATATTCAGGCGAGCAAACGGGGAAGATGGCGGCGAGAGCCCTCAGTGGAAACCCTGCTTCTCCTCCAAGGTTCCCCCCTCCCTCGGACGAACGGGTTTTGATTGGCTCTCTTCCGATCCTTCTCTTGTATTGGCTCTTTCTATTTTTTTTCTCCTCTTCCTTCTCTCTTTAGTTGGTCGAACAAGTGTTACTTTATAGCAACCAGTTAATCCGGCGCCACGGAGGGGCGCGCCGATGAACATGGCGCCGGGGAAGGAGCTTCTGCAAAGCTTTTGCGCACCGGAATTGGTGGCACCGGGGAAATGTTCCCCAATTGGTTTTGGCACGCCGGGATTGGTGGCGTCGTTTTAAGCGGCGCCGATGACCTTTCGTGCGCCGTTTTAGCTTGTTTGCTCGGCGCGGGTCAGCCGACAGGTCCGGGGATGGCTCCAGAAGTTGACTTGGTCCTTCATCTCATCGCGGCTTCGTGAAATCGCAACGAGAAGTATTGGTAAAGCCTTCAGGCCAATGAACGGCCGATTCCGGAACCTTTTGTGCCTTTGGTTCGGACACTCAGTTTTTCCGCTGACATGGCCTTCGGAACTGTAATTTGTGATGCCGGGCCGGCTTCACATGTATTTGTAGCTTTGATTGCTTCTTCGGGGATGGTCCCGACTATTCTCCCGAGCTCTCAGGTCTTGCTTTGGCGGCTGTGGCTTGAGGCCAGGCATCTTTCCTTTTCTTCTTTTCTTTGGGCTCACCATTTCTTCAACTTTCACCATTCTTTTATTTTTTTTCTTTCTTTTATTTTATGTCGGCACAAGAGCACTCGATCAGAACTGAAGACCTGTCGAGGCAGAAGTTAGGAAACATTAGAAATATTTTCAGTGTCAACAAATGTCCCCCACCCACGGGTGTCGCGGCAGAGGGATGAAAGAGCAGGACGTGCAGGTGTAGCCCATGGCCCGTTTTGAAAACATTGCATGTATCCTTTTATTATTCATTCTTTTTATTTATTCTATTTTCATTTATCATCATTCATTCATTTCTTATTTCATCATTCATTTTTACTATCTTTTTTTTATATATATATAACCTCATCCAAGCACGCAGGCACTCATCGAATGCAAGCATAGAGTAGATATATGTAGCATAGTTCCCCCATAACAGGGATGGGATAAGGACAGCGCCCACGATTCACAGACAGAGTGCGGCTCACGAAGCACAACTAAGGGAGATGTGCATACGTAAAGGGGACACCACGTAGAACATATGCATAGCATAAATCACAATCTACACCCAGGACTATTCCTCCATAGTGTGAAAGTGTAATTATATGGGTAGTGAACCCTAGACATAGGGACGTGCAGACATTCTGAGTAACACTCGAGGATTATTTTATCGCCTACACATACATTCGGGGCTCTCGGCTTTTGCTAGCTTCGCACAACCCCCTTTTATTCTTAATTTTGAACTTCACCATTCGACGCGAGTTTCCTCATGTGTCTCAATGGGGATTCCCGGCTACTAGGATTCATCCTTTATTATGATACTATTGTGGATTTCATCGTTTAACGCGAGTCTCCTCATATGTCTCAATGGGGATTCCCGGCTATTAGGATTCATCCTATATTATGATATTATTACGGATTCCACCGTTTGACGCGAGTCTCCTCATATGTCTCAATGGGGATTCCCGGCTACTAGGATTCATCCTTATTTTAATCGTGGAGTTTGCTGCACCGTTTTCGCACGAGTCTCCTCATTTGTTTCAGTGGGGATTCTCGGCTACTTGGATTCACATTCCACTTACCATTATCATCATTTTTTTAAGGGGGCAGGCAGCTTTTTTTTCACGATCACCCTTTACGCGAGTGTAGAGATTTAAGCGTCCATGAAGTGTTAAGAAGAATTTATGCCGTCCCTATGACTAAGGACCATTGCTCATATTATGTGCGAAGTGTGGGAGTTTCGTCTAGGATATATCACGTGAGTTGTGCTAGCAACATAGCTATGACTCTTCCCCTAGTCGTATGCACTCACCGAGAATTGACTTTTCATTCCTTAGTGTATGCCGTGACGCACACATATCCTGAATCAGGACAGCGTTATTTAGCAAGGAAGTACGCGGCCTTAGAAATTTGAAGGAAGAGTATTAATACTATACTTTCAAGCAGACATGCACGTGAGGCAAGCAAGCACATAAATCACGTCATGATCATCATCTTTTTTTTTCTTTCTTCTTTTTTTTTCTTTCTCTTTTTTTCTTCTTCTTTTATTTATTTATTATTTTTTTTCTCTTTTTTATCCCCCCTTTTCTTCTTTCTTTCTCTTTTTTTTTGGAGGGCATAGTAAGTACATCCGCAGGCCGACTCTCTTACAGGTGGGTGGATGATGCCACGGCGACGGAGAGAAGGTGTTACATGTTATAGTGAATCCCTGGAGAGATCAAGGGTTGGTATGAAACAAGAGGAGGTCTTTTCGTTCATTGGTTCGGATAGCAATTCCAGGCTAATGGTAAGAGGTTTGTCAGCTTAGACGGAAGGTCATGACGCCGAATGACTTGGCGTAGGCGTAAGGCCATGACACCAAGAAAGAGCATCCGCCGGCTTAGGCAAGGAGCCTTGATGCCGGACCACTTGGCCTAGACGGAAGGTCATGATGCCAAGGGAGAAATATTTACTGGCTTCAGCATAGAGCCATGCCGCCAGACAACTTGGCCTAGACGGTGTGTCATGTTGCCAAGGCAGAAATATTCACCGGCTTAGGCGGAAAGCCATGACGCCGGACAAGGATATTTAACGGCTTAGACATAAAGTCATAACGCTGCACAGCTTGGCTTAGGCAGAAGGCCATGACTCCAAGATAGAATATTTATCGGCTTAGGCAAAAGGAGCGATGA
Source organism: Amorphophallus konjac (assembly GCA_022559845.1). Taxonomy (NCBI): domain Eukaryota; kingdom Viridiplantae; phylum Streptophyta; class Magnoliopsida; order Alismatales; family Araceae; genus Amorphophallus; species Amorphophallus konjac. Next base: position 188,972,745 of record CM040126.1, on the reverse strand, counting down.
CGCCGGACAAGGATATTTAACGGCTTAGACATAAAGTCATGACGCCGCACAGCTTGGCTTAGGCGGAAGGCCATGACGCCAAGATAGAATATCTATCGGCTTAGGTGGGAAGCCATGACGCCGGACAAGGATATTTAACGGCTTAGACATAAAGTCATGACGCCGTACAGCTTGGCTTAGGCAGAAGGCCATGACGCCAAGAAAGAATATTTACCGGCTTAGGCAGAAGGCCATGACGTCGGACAAGGATATTTAACGACTTAGACGTAAAGTCATGACGCCGTACAGCTTGGCTTAGGCGGAAGGCCGTGACGCCAAGGCAGAGCATCCGCCGACTTAGGCAAGGAGCCTTGATGCCGGACCACTTGGCCTATACGGAAGGTCATGATGCCAAGGGAGAAATATTTACTGGCTTAAGCATAGACCCATGACGCCAGATAACTTTGCCTAGACGGTGTGTCATGTTGCCAAGGTAGAAATATTCACCGGCTTAGGCGGAAAGCCATGACGCCGGAGAAGGATATTTAACGGCTTAGACATAAAGTCATGACGTCGCACAGCTTGGCTTAGGCGGAAGGCCATGACGCCAAGATAGAATATTTACCAGCTTAGGCAAAAGCCATGACACCGGACAAGAATATTTAATGGCTTAGACGTAAAGTCATGACGCCGTACAGCTTGGCTTAGGCGGAAGGCCATGACGCCAAGATAGAATATCTACCGGCTTAGGCGGGAAGCCATGATGCCGAACAAGGATATTTAACGGCTTAGACATAAAGTCATGACGCCGTACAGCTTGGCTTAGGCGGAAGGCCGTGACGCCAAGGCAGAATATTTACCGGCTTAGGTGGAAGGCCATGACGCCGGACAAGGATATTCAACGGCTTAGACATAAAGTCATGACACCGTACAACTTGGCTTAGGCGGGAGGCCATGACGCCAAGGCGGAATATTTACCGACTTAGGCGGGAAGTCATGACGCGGGACAAGGATATTTAACGGCTTAGACATAAAGTCATGACGCCGTACAGCTTGGCTTAGGCAGAAGGCCATGACGCCAAGATAGAATATTTACCAGCTTAGGCGGGAAGCCATGACGCCGGACAAGGATATTTAACGGCTTAGACATAAAGTCATGACGCCGTACAATAATATTTTTTGTTGGTTAACGTGCCAGCCTAGACGAAAGGTCACATCGGCCTAGACGGCAGGTCATGATGCCGATGATAGAAGGGGTCTTTTGTTCTCCAACTGGATGGAAGGGCAGAGCCACAGGTAAAAAGGGCCTTTTTGTTTTCGGTCGGACGAAAGGCCCAAGCCGATGGTGAAGGGGTCTTTTTGTTGTATGGTCGGACGGAAGGTCTGGACCAAAGGTGAAAGGGTCTTTTTATTGACCGACTAGACGAAAGGTCCGAGCTAGAGGTGGAAGGGTCTTTTTATTGACAGACCGGACATGAGGTCTGTACCAAAGATGAAATATTGACGTTGACCTGTCGAGATGTCGGAGTCAACAAACCTTGCCTAGGCGATATGTCTAGGAAAGGGTAGAAATAAAGCATTGTTGTCGTCTCGACGTAATGTCGAACACGACAAACCTGGAAGAGACGAAGGGTCTGGGCCAGGGCAGAATATGGTCGTTGACTTGACAGACTTGCCAAAGTTAACCAACTTGGAAAAGGCGTGAGGCCTGAACCAAAGGCAGAATATAACACAGGTGTTGGCTTGACGTCCTGTCCATGTCAACGAACTTGGCAAAGGCGTGGGGCCTAAACCAAGGGTATAATATAGAATAGGTGTTGACTCGATGTCATGTCGAAGTCAACGAACTTGGCAAAGGCGGGAGGCCTAGGCCAAGGGAAGCATACAGGATAGGTGTTGACTTGACGCCATGTCGAAGCCAACAAACTTGGCAGAGGTGGGAGGCCTAGGCCAAGGGTATAATATGAGATAAGTGTTGACTCGACGTCAAGTTGAAGCCAGCGAACTTGGCAAAGGCGTGAGGCTTGGGCCAAGGGCATATTGCAGGATAGGCGTTGACTCGACGCCATGTCGAAGCTAACGAACTCGGCAAAGGCGTGAGGCCTAAGCCAAGGGTATAATGTAGGATAAGTGTCGACTCAACATCATGTCGAAGTCAACGAACTTGACAAAGGCGTGAGGCCTAGGCCAAGGGCAGCATGTAGAATAAGTGTCGACTCAACGAAATGTCGAAGCCAACGGGCCCTGCCCCGATAGAAGGTTCGTGGCGAGGGTAGACCAGAACGCAGACATATGAGAGGCCCAGACCCAGGGCTAAATATCAATGTCAACCCTGACGAAGTGTCGGAGTCAACCAACCTCGCTCAGACGGAAGATCTGCAACAAGGGTATAATGTGTAGATGAAGATGTCAACCCGATGTCATGTCGAAGCTGACCAACTTGGCGAGGACGTAGGGTCTAAGCCAAGATAGAATATGGACGTTGACCCGTGGAGATGTCGGGATCAACAAACCTTGCTCAGATAGAAGGTCTAAAACAAAGTACAGGAATCTTATTGGTTTATTAGTTTGGATTGGTTGAGTTTATTGATTTGATGAGTCGATTGACCTGTTGGGTTTATTAGGTCTGTTCGATTTTATCGATTCCATTCGGTTTATTTATTTGTCTGGTTTTATTGGGTTTGTCGGGTTTGTTAAGTTTATTGATTTACTGAGTTTATTGAATTTTTTTTGAGTTTATTGATTTTTTTTTGGGTTTCTCGATTTATTGAGTTGATTGATTTTGCTTAGCTTATTGGATTTATTGAATTGTGTTGGGTTTATTAAATTTATTTTAAATCATCATTTTCCTTTTTTTATTCATTTTCATCATTCATTTTTTTTATTCATTTCTTTCTTCTTTTCATTTCCTTTTTTTGTTATTATTATTTTGTTATTATTTGTTGTTTTTTTTTGTTGGGCTCCCGACGCAGTCTCGTCTGTGATGTGGGATATTTTGTCCGGTGGGACTATTGATGAATTTGACTATTTATTCTATTGGTGGGGCTTGGGATTGATGTCCAAGTGCCCGGCGGGCTTGGCGAGGGCGGAGTGCCACTAGGCCAAGGAAAGGGTAGCTCGGTCAGGGTGGAGTGCCACCAGACCGAGGAAAGGGTAGCTCGGTCAGGGCGGAATGCCACTAACCCGAGGAAAGGGTAGCTCGGTCAGGGCGGAGTGCCACTGGACCAAGGTGAGGGTAGCTCGGTTAGGGCGGAGCACCACTAGACCAAGGAAAGGGTGGCTTGGTCAGGACGGGTTGCCACTGGACCAAGGAAAGGGTAGCTCGGTCAGGGCGGAGTGCCACTAGACCAAGGTAAAGGTAGCTCGGTCAGGGCGGAGTGCCACTAGACCGGGGAAAGGGTAGCTCGGTCAGGGCAGAGTGCCACTGGACCATGGTGAGGGTAGCTCGGTCAGGGCGGAGCGCCACCGAACCAAGGTGAGGGTAGCTCGGTTAGGGCGGAATGCCACCAGACCAAGGAAAGGGTGGCTCGATCAGGGCGGAGTGCCACTAGACCAAGGTAAAGGTAGCTCGATCAGGGCGGAGCGCCACTAGACCAAGGAAAGGGTTTTATGAATCCTGCCCAGTAGGACAAAGGATAATTTTGGGGCTCGGCGTGGGCGGAGTGCCTCAGGCCAAGGAAGAGGGTTTTATGAATCCTACCTAGTGGGACGAAGCTTATTTTCGAGCTTGGCGAGGGCGGAGCACCTCAGGCCAGGGAAAAGACTTTGTGGACCCTGCCCGATGGGACAGAAGGTAATTTTCAAGTTCGGCTAGGGCAGAGCACTTCCGACCAAGGGAAAGCTTTTGTCGGCTCGGCCCGACGGGGCTGATGGGAAAATTTTGAGCTTGACAAGGGTAGAGTGCCTTATGCCAAAGAAAATAGGAGATTTTATTGGGCCGACATTGGACAAGGAATCCAAACCGGCATTGATAGGAGAGTCCCATGGGACAAATATGGCACTGTTGTGGCTGAATGCCGAAAGGCCATGAGAGTGCATTGGCTGAGAGCGTAGGTCCCAGATCAAGGGTGGAATGTTAGTCCCAGTGGGACGAGTGGCAAATATCTCCACGGGATAGGAGGGTGGTAAGGCATCATGAATTCTGGTAGGACCAGGGGTGCTGAGATAGGTTGTTAGAAGCCGAAAGGCATTTATTTGTTGGCTTGGTAAGGAGTCGAGGGTGTAGCTAACTCAGTAAGGATTGTTCTTTTCATTCCCCAACAGGGTTTAGACCCGTATTTGAAACGGGAGGCCTAGTGGCCAATGAAGGTTCTTTAGCGTCGGTGGGACTATTGTTAACATGATCCCCCTAGGAGATATTGAGTGACAGCTATGAATTAGATCAACAGCTATCTTCTTTGTCATTGATTTCTTTAGGAGGCGCTTTGAACAACTTCAGCTCGTCCCTCCGGTGCTTACGCCAAATGCCATCCTCTTGACGCTTGTTCTTAGAGGCTGCAGTTGTAGGGTCTTCCTACCTCCACAGATGATGTAGTCATTTTATTGTCCCCTTGGGCATTCACCATGCATTTTATAGTCCAAGGTGGGTGCACAGGAGAGCGCTCACACCCTCAGAGAGGGAATGAGTGGTTCACTCCACCATACCAACCCCACAATGGTATTTTTTTTTATTTGGTGTGGACCAGGACATGAGGGGAGTGACATCTCCCTCGACGGATGTAGACATTAAGGCCTCCTCCATTTTACTTCGATTTTTTTTTGGAAGACCCGACCTTCTGAGGGACGACATCTCAGATTCAATAGGCGGAGCCCTGTGTCTATATGTGCAAATTTCATTTGCCCTCCTTTTTCTTGCTAATTTTTTCTTCTTTTTTTTTTGGTGCCTGCCCCCAGAACAGGACCTTTCCTTTCTTTTTTTTTGCTTCATTTGCCATTCTTCTTTTTGTTGGCAAGCATCCGCATTCAAGCTACGCGGGCTTGCTAGACATCGGCTTCAGCCAGATTTGTGAGAAGCAGTTGAGGCGGTAACGTCGCACGAGGTTGCTCTTTTGAGGACAGATATTTGATGAGGGCACGGTGGGTCCACCTTATACTCGCCCATCTGTGGTTCACCTTTCTTGATCATGCCTTCAATAATGTCCTTGAACACATAGCAATCCTCAATGGGATGCCCCAACATTTGGTGATAGGGGCAGAAGCGTGGATCGTCTTTTCTTTCGGCATCGCCTGCCTTCTTTGGCTCTGGAAGAGCTACTTTGCCGTATTCATGGGCCCACTCAAAAAGTGCCCTAGTCTTGTCCTTTGGAAAGGAATACAGTTTCGTCATTTTGCCTCTTAACGGGGGCCCTTGTTTTGCTGGATCGGCGGAAGATGCCTCTTTCATCTTCTTCTTCTGTTGCTCGAAGGCTTCAAAACTTGAGGCGCAAACTTTTTCTTGTGCCGGAGGTTTGTTGATTGGTTTATTCTTCTGGCTCGAGGCCGTAGAGGACGAGCAAAGCCTTGCCCGAACTGCTTGAGCATTGGCTGCAATGTCGCCCAGTTGTTCAAAGGTCGTGACTTCAATGTCAATGACCCATCGTAGAATTTCTATTCTCAAATTTTCTTTGCAGATTTGAACAGAGTCCCCGTAGCTCGGTGGATGTCTGCATCTTTCACGGAGATTCCTCCACCTTCTTATGTAGTCCATGACAGACTCATTATCTTTTTGTTTGGCTGCTTGTAATTCGGGCTCGGTGACTTCCTCTTCGGCTGTCTCCACATTCATTGTTTGTTTTGCCTTCAGCTCGTCTGACTACATGCGTGGTCTCATTGGCACCATCTTCAGAGATGCTTTAGTTGCCCCCTGACGTGCTCGGGAGACTATATGTTTGAGTGGTTGAGGGAGGATATCCCCTGTAAGATCATGTGCTATTCGGGGTATGACTGGTCGTGCTGAAGCTTCAGGTGAGCTAGCACCACCTTGTGTCGCCTCATATAGATGTCCTACTAGTTGCGGCATAGGTGGACCTAGATTCATTTCATTCAGCTGCCTTTGCAGCATTTCAATTTCCTACTGCTTCTGGTTTAGTAGTGCCACTACAGCGGGGCCTTGCCAAGAGGGGCCGAGAGTGCTATCTTGCGCCTCCGGTCTGACTAGGGTGAGTGGCATTCCGTCATTGTTGCTGGATGCGCCCGATTTCTTCGAGATGAACTCCCTGGGTTTTATACCTTCGAATGGAATAGGAACGTGGTATTGCCCCCCCTTGTTGGCTGACGGGTGTCTTGATATCCTCCCGGGTCTAGCAGCATGATAGGAGGCAGAAGCTTTAGCCTGATTTGCTCCTTTTGGCATAAAGCAAATTTCTTCATCTTCTTCATCAGCAGCTTGAGCCACACTGGACGGTGCTGACAACATGTTACAAGAGAGAGCAACATATCATATTTTAGCTTTTGTATTCTCATTTTCCTTCTCCCATATGGCTGGCCTCTACCCCCGCAGTGGGTCGTTCGGTGCATTGAACACCCTAGCCTTTTCTTTAATTCCTTTTGTTAGCCCGTGAGACTTATTGTGTCCTTGAAGGGCATGCTTCTTGACCTGCATAGGCTGGCTCTTGAGCTGCTCCTGCTCGTCTAGCCTGTCTGTAATAGTTTGTAGCCGTTCCACGGTTGAGTTGATTTCTTCATGCGCCCGTGCCGGGGCTTGTTTCTTTGTGTTATCCACTGGCCTTCTGATAGCCACATGAGGGGCTATTTGTTGCCAAGCCGGAGCTATAGGGGGCGGAGCGGGCCGGCCCATGGCTCCACTAACATGGACTCTTGGAGTCGAAAGGGATGTTGATATTGTTCTTTTCTTTATTGATGATGCTTGCCAATTTCTTTGCTTTTCTTCAGGCGCTAGGGCAAAGTCTTCATTGGTGTGTTGGCTGCAAGCCTCTGGCACTTCTTCAGGCAGTTGCTGACATATAGATATTACATTAATTGATGCCCCCGGAGTAGGCACTTCATGAGGGCGCGGAGGATCGACTCTGTCCTCCTCCATTTGTAGCTCCCCTCTTTTTATTAAGCCTTGGGCGATGTCTTTGAATATTTGGCAATCCTCAATAGGATGCCCCAAGATTTGATGGTAGTGGCAGAAATGAAGATCATCTCTTCTTTTGACGTCATCAGGTCTCTTTGGCTTCGGAAGCCTGATTTTTCTACATTTGACATCCCACTCGAATAATGCTCGAGTTCGGTCCCGGGGGAAGGCATAGAGCTTCTTTACTTTACTCTGCAGAGGATGCCTCTCTCGACAGTCAACAAGTTCATTGAGAGGAGGGTTGTGCACCCATTTGTGCCTTTTCGCCGTGAGGCTGATAGTATGGACTGCTTTTAGCATCGGTCGTTTATCAACCTTCATGACTTGATGACTTGAGCCGGCAGAAATGGAGGGATATCTTGTGAAGAAATCTTCAACCTCCGTGGCAATATCACTTAATCGGTCAAATGATCGGATTTCTATTCCGATCATCTTTTCCAGAATCTCCTTCTTCAGATTTTGTTTGCATATTTGTATTGCATCTTCTGGATGCGGAGGGCGCCGACACCTCATGCAGAGATCCTCCCATCTCTTGATATATTCTGTAGTTCTTTCATCATCTTTTTGCTTGGCTGCCAACAGCTCAGCCACGGTCACCTCTGCCTCGATGACGTGGAATCTTTCACTAAATTTTTGCTGCATGTCTGGCCAGTCGTGGATAGACCCGGCTGGCAGGTCAGAGTACCATTCAAAGGTAGGTCATGTCAATGAAGACACAAAGAACTTGAGCAGGTACGACTCGTCCACCGCCAAGTCGCCCATGACTATCATATAATTTGCAATATGCTCTTTCGGGGAGCCTTGCCCGTTGTATTTGTCAAATTTTGGGGGTTTATTGACACCCGGAGGCAACCTTTTTGCAGCATGGTGGGCTGGATATGGTACTTCATATATGTCAAAGGGGCATAGTCATCACCACCCCTCTTTGGCAGTCTTGCCTCGATCATCTGCTCCACCATCAACTTATTTAGCATAGATGGCTCTTCTAGTTGAGGGCAGAGGTGGGTGGGCTGCATCAATAATGCGGCCGAAGTCATAGCATTGGATGGCAAAGGTTCTGACAGGGGAGCCTGCCGCTGCATCTGAAGGGGCATTGGCCCTGCTGGCTGGAGCCGTTGGGAATAATGCTGAGGAGTAGCCCAATTCTGAGCTGTAGTTTGTAGAATGGCCTGTGAAGGAGCACCCCCAGGGTTGAAACCTCCATGTGATGGCTCGGCTTGTGCCCTCGGTTCCTCGGGCGCCATAGCGTGCCTAGTCTTTTCATTCAATTTTCCTTTCAGCAGTTCTACCTCCTGCTGGTACCTTTGCAACGTCATCAGCACTTCAGGGTCCATAGCTGTTTTGCTACTGATGCCCTCGAGTGCTTCACCAAAGGTGCATCCAGATAGGGGTACCCCTTCTTCTTCAGATGCCATTGTCTTGGTATTGAGAGTAGTGTTATTTTCATCAGCAACCCACTTGTCCTTAGAGACTTGCAGTAACTCAACCTCAATTTTGCCCCGTCCTATCACCGGGTCTTCTCTTTCGGCAACCTCGGCCAGTCGTTCTGGTTCATTTAGCAGGGCGCCATGCCCGCTCATCACCCCTGTCATATTACAGGTGAGGATTTGCATTCTTCTACTGTACTTTCTGACTCCCCTTTGGGCCTGACTAGGGAGAGTTGGCCCTTCATTTATTGAAATTCTTTTCATCTTTTCATTTTGTGAAGGCCTTTCAAAGCTTGCAGCCCCACCTTGCTTCTCTTTTTCATTCGCCACCATGGGTGACATTTTGTCTTGTTCTTCTTCTTCGGCCCTAACGACACGAAGCAATCTTTGCTGGCCCAGGGAGGAATTCTAGAAGTTACAGAAATATTCCTGGACCCTCTTTGTCATGTCTTTCTGATGACACTCTCGAGAAATGGCAGGAGACATCACTTGGACTCGGACAGACGGCATATGTGAAAGCCGTATCAGCTTGGCAGCTTGATTGAAGTTTCTTGGATATTTGGAAATATCAGCCTGCCTTGCACCGGCCCTGGCGGCGGGTGGAGGAGTTGCAATCATGACTTCTTCCGTATGCATATTCTCTTTGTCCCCTCTATTAGGAACATCCGCAGAATCTTTGAAGCCTTGTAAGGCTGGTGCAGGGCCTCGGATCCTCTTGGGAACCCAAATTTGCTGAAACTTTGGTAAGTTCAGGATTGGCCTCCCTTGCTTGTTGTCATTAAAATCCACCATCTGGCTTGCTAGCACTTGGAATGTGTTGTGAGTGGGCACAGTCGGGATGATCCAATCTGGAAGAACTTCGGCACCGTGGCCATTGAAGTAGATCCGGACGCCCCCGATCAACAAGGACTTCCCGGATGTCGAAAGTTGGCTTCGGAGAGCAGCAAAAACTCTTCCTATGGAGCTCTTCTTGTTGCCCCCAGTGGGCTTCTTCTCATGTACCGCAGCTGGGCAAACAGTATGGTGGACGTTGCAGCTCACGATCACTGGAGTTTTCGACAGAGTTTCGTTAATTTGGCTCTCACTTCGGTGGGTCGCAGCTTTGTTGTTCTTCAGTTCTACAAGTTCAGGACTCTCCACATCTAGGAGACTCGCGAATGCAACTCCTAGGAAGTTGGGGAAGCCAACGACCGGGGAAAAGTTACCGAAGGTAGTGGGTATGGCAAGGTAGCCGTATGCAGCATGGTCTGCCATGATTTGAGGACCGAAAACAAGCCCAGATAGTCCGCTCGCCATCACTTCAACCTACAAAGAGGAGAAACAAGACGAATGAATAATTAACATTTGAAATAGTTGAATGGGGCCCCCATGGTCCTTCTATTTTGGCGAAGAGATGAAGGGAGGCGGAGTCCCACCGGGCGTGCCAGCTTGTGGGAGATGGATTTTATTAAGAATATATATTTTATTATGGGTTTATTTGGTTTATTTATTAAAGATTTATTTACGCAAGGCGTGCCAGTCACTGAGTGACAAATTTATTATGCACACCGTCTGACTAACCAGACGATTATGGGTGATCGTGCCAGGACCCAAAAATCCGCCGTACCATGAAGGCTACGGCGTTAATTACATCTCTCCAGAAGAGAGAAAATCCTTGATTAATCGCCAAAATAGAGAGGCCATGGGGCCCGCAGAATATGTAAAAGATGTGATTGCATGCAAGCATACAATATGGTAGTATTTATTTATTAGACCGGCTCCCGGTACGAGGCAGAGAACCTAGGTCTGAGGACCATCATCACACATAGTGAAAGCCTCCGGCCGGGCGTAACCCGACTTTTAGCTAATCACCATTCGATATACCGGAGAGTCAGATCATGTAGGCATGCAAGGTGGTTAGTGTTATTGTTTATTGCTTATTTGGTCATTTATTTGTAAATTTAAGAAAGACTTTGGCAATCCTTGTCACTCGCAGGGCTGTCGATTAGTCGTTGCCTTTTCATTTTGAGACTACTCATAGCGTTACGGTGCGTACATATGGGCCCATGCGGTGGGCCGAGTATGACCGTATTCGGGTAGACTCGTGTATTATCGGGACAATGTATGCCAGAGTATGGTAAATTTAATATTTGAGAATCGAGGGGATGCGGTTAAAACCCGATTGAAACAAATTAAATTTAGCAGCTTCTCTGCCCGAAACAAGGTCATGCGATGGCCATAATGGGGGATGAACCCCGAGATCAAAGTACGACTTGTCGAGGCATCATTAATGTTCCCATACCCAGGGTCTGGAGGAGGTGAGAGTGCCGGGGCGGACACATTCGTGTTCGTTATTCTTTATTTATTCTTATTATTATTCTAAATGTGTGAAGTCACTTTATTTATTATTTATTGATTTCTTTTGTTATATTTTATCATTATTTATTTTTTCTGGATGCATGCGTCTTTTATTTTCTTTATCGGCATTTGTTTGACATTTATTCATTTATTCTCCATTTTTGCTGTTTATTTATCACTTTTACTATCTTTTGGTTGTTATTTATTTGACCACTAGTTATTTATTATACATTTTTTTTACTTATTATTTTATTTCCCTTTTATGGTTTGCTCATTTTATTTTAACCGCTTTCTTTATTTCCCCATTTTTGGATGAGGGTGTGTTTGGAAGCATGAGTGAAGACCTGGAAAGATACGTGAATGGATAGTTAACGGGTATATTTATTGAGAGGGGTTTAAGGTTAATGAGGGTATAACGTGGGTAGATTAGTGTTAATGGCGAAGATGCATATGTGTTTATGTGTATTGTCTGTTCTTTTGTTTTATATGGCCAAAACCGAGTCAAACTTTCACGTGGGTTTTTATGGTAATGTTAACGTGAATTTGGGGAGGTGGCAAAGGCGTGAGAAGCACGAGGGGTAAAACGGCGCCAGTATGCGCATATGGTTAAAACGGCGCGGCCGTGCATGATGGTTAAAACGGCGCGCATTTGGTGTTTTATGGTTATTATATATTTTTTTATATAGCTTAAACTGACGCGGATAGATGCAGAGGGGTTAATTCGGCGTGGGTGGCTTGGGACGCGCCGGCATAGACACCATTTGAGAAAAATTGTTGGTTTACGTGTAGGGTTAATCCGGCATGGGGTAACGGTGTGATTTTTGTTCTGTTTGTTTTGTTTTATTTTGTTATTTTTATTTTGTTTATTTTATTTGTTATTATTATTATTATTTTATTCCCGATCTTGCAAATGGCCTGGCCAAAAATCTGGCAGCATCTCCCCTAGACAGGAGTATTCGGGGGAAAAGTGGAGGTCCGCCCTCAACGACGGACTCCTGAATACCGAGAGGCCAAACACGGTGACCGGTGGACCCGAATGGACGGAGACCCCGAGGGCGAGCCTGCGAGGGATACCGATGTGTCCATGGGTTATCCAAATTGGGGCAGTGTTCGCCATTAAGGCGGTTTAATATTCACTCGGAGAGTGATCATTTAAAATGGCATGAGAAACAAAACCTTAAAACGGCACGGTTTCGGTTAAACTGGCGTGGAACGCTTAGGAAAAGGGGGTTAAAGCGGCGTGAGAACCGTAGGTGAAGAGGAGGAGGTTAAAACGGCGCCACGAAAGGTGAAGAAGAGGAGGTTAAAATGGCACCACGAAAGGTGAAGAGGGGGGGCTTTAAAACGGCACGCTCACCTTATGGCGCGCCGGAATAGGGCGCGCCGTTTTAGGGCGCGCCGTATTAAGGCGCGCCGGATGATCATCGCGTCGGTTTAGCCCGCTTTCATGGAAATTGAAGTTTTATTAGTTTATTTGGACTTGTTAAAACATTTTTTTTGAAGATTTCAAAAGTTTATTTAGTTATTTATTCAACAGATCGGCCATTCAGAAGTTGAGTCACAAGCTCGCACGAGGTTCATACTCGAGCGCGGCGATCATTCCGAGTCAAACTCGTTCAAGCAAAAATTTCGGCAGCATCTCCCCGTCCCGGAGGATTTGTTGGGAAGAAGCGGGGAGTACTCACGTAGCGGAGCAACCACTGAGAGTCGGGTGGCACAACGGCGGCCGGCAAACCCGAACGGATAGGAAAACCCTGAGGGCTAGCCTACTAGGGGCACCAAGTCCGTGGGTGAGAGTGAACGAATGAGGCGACTAATTATGGGAGCGAAAAACCCCGAGGACTAGCCTGCGAGGGGCACGCAACCCGAGTTGACACAACGCTCGAATCGGGACGACCGGTAGAGGGAAGGAAACGCCGAGGGCTAGCCTACTAGGGGCACGCAACCCACAGCCACTACAAAGTCCATTAAGGACCGTGGATTTGCATCTGTCGGGATAAACCCTGTCGTTATTCACCCATTGGCCTGTGGGAAACTCATCACCAATAGATGAGTCCCCACAGACCGAGTGGTTGGAATGAAACATTGGGAGATGTCCCCCTCCACGATTCAATGGAGCAGTGCTATCGAGCGTGCTCGCATACCCTGATTGCTGGCGGCATGAAAACATGGACGAACAGTAGCGCACAAGGGCCAGAGAGTTAGCAGATAGTCAACCATCGGCTAAAACACTAACGACCACATGTTAAGGGAATGGGGGATCTCAGGGGAAATGGATGACTGATATAGCAGTCAAGGGGGCTTATTGCACCGGCGCCTACAAATCACTATTCACTCATAGGACTCCTATGCCGGCGCCGTCCAGATATATGGATGGCTTCGTTGATACGAAAAGATCATGCGTTCTTCGGCAGCAGCCTTGCCCCTTCGTGAGCAATGAAACAATGCAGGAAAGGGGGAAGGAGGAAAACGATCTTAAAACGGGGTGAGTCGAAGTGCATACATGAGTATGCCCCCCAACCATGAGATTCACATAAGCGATCGAGCAGGGCTTGGCCACTACGTCAACTCGAAGGCCCCGGGGAGGGGAGTATTCCTATAGCCCATGGCGTTCCAGGGGCATGTTCGGCATCAAATAATCGAGACCCAAAAACCATATGCACAGAGAGAGGAAACGAATATACAAAATGAGAGGAGGAAGAGAGAGAGACATCATGGTATCATTCGGATCATCAACATATCGTTCATCCCACAACGGGGGCAAAAGACAGAGTACATTAGCATTCGGCGCCGACGTTGTCGCACGGTCGCCATCTCCTTAGTTGTAGAGAAGGTATTACAGAGGCCAAAGAAATGAAGAGATGGTGAAGGGGGGAGATGGGCTCATGTCATCGCCCCTCCCCCCCTCACTTACATTATATCAGAAGAGAGAAACCAGAGAGAATCGTCAGAAGAATCCTGTGGAACCCACCTAAGCTTCTTCTCCAAAATAGAGTATCGGATGACGGGACTCTCTTCTCCGGCTCCGGAGATATTCAGGCGAGCAAACGGGGAAGACGGCGGCGAGAGCCCTCAGTGGAAACCCTGCTTCTCCTCCAAGGTTCCCCCCCTCCCTCGGACGAACGGGCTTTGATTGGCTCTCTTCTGATCCTTCTCTCGTATTGGCTCTTTCTATTTTTTTCTCCTCTTCCTTCTCTCTTTAGTTTGTCGAACAAGTGTTGCTTTATAGCAACCAGTTAATCCGGTGCCACGGAGGGGCGCGCCGGTGAACATGGCGCCGGGGATGGAGCTTCTGCAAAGCTTTTACGCGCCGGAATTGGTGGCGCCGGGAAAATGTTCCCCAATTGGTTTTGGTGCGCCGGAATTGGTGGCGCCGTTTTAAGGGGCGCCGATGACCTTTTGTGCGCCGTTTTAGCTTGTTTGCTCGGCGCGGGTCAGCCGATAGGTCCGGGGATGGTTCCGGAAGTTGACTTGGTCCTTCATCTCATCGGGGCTTCGTGAAATCACAACGAGAAGTATTGGTAAAGCCTTCAGGCCATTGAGCGGCCGATTCCGGAACCTTTTGTGCCTTTGGTTCGGACACTCGGTTTTTCCGCTGACATGGCCTTCGGTACTGTGTTTTGTGATGTCGGTTCGGCTTCACTTGTATTTGTAGCTTTGATTGCTTCTTCGGGGATGGTTTCGACTATTCTCCCGAGCTCTCAGGTCTTGCTTTGGTGGCTGTGCCTTGAGGCCAGGCATCTTTCCTTTTCTTCTTTTCTTTGGGCTCACCTTTTCTTCGGCTTTCACCATTCTTTTCTTTTTTTTCTTTCTTTTATTTTTTGTCGGTACAAGAGCACTCGATTAGAACTGAAGACCTACCGAGGCAGAAGTTAGGAAACATTAGAAATATTTTCAGTGTCAACACCCGGAACGGGTAATACTTGACTTGTGGCCAGAGAAAGGGCATATTACCTTCTTGATTGAAATAGCCAATTCTATTGACATGTACTTGATATTACTTGCTTGAAATGAATTTTACTTGCTCGTACATGAGATTTACTTGTACATGAGTTCATACTTGTACATGAGTTCCTGCTTGCCCAAAAGTGGCATCTACATCTATAAGTTCTTGAAATACTGCTTGTCAATTACTTGAAATCTTGCGATACTCTGTGGATGCATAATTTTATATTTATTTATTTTTGTTTATTATTTATTAGTTTATTTATTTATTTATTGATTTATTGGCGTGCCAGTCACCAGGGTGACAATTTCATTGTGCGCTCGATCTGACTTGATCAGTCGATTGTGAGTGATCGTGTCTGGACCAGAAGTCCGTCATACCATAAAGGCTATGACGTTAATTACGCCCTTCCAAGGAAGGACAACCCTTGATTAAACGCCAAAATAGGAGGCCTCGAGAGGCAATCATATGTTCGCGTGCGCAAATGGAACTTCATACCGAAGCCAGGAAGGCGGGCAAGATAAAAACATCAACCATAGAAACAGATGATATCGTTAAGTCAGCGGTTCAAAGACCGGGCTTAAGGGGGGAGGAGGATCTCAGTCACAGGTAGACTGAGCCGTGACCATGATGGGGTTTAAAGCATCGATCAGTATTTCGACAGCATTTCCCCTTAATCTGGATTATGCCCAGGGGGAAATAGACTATCACCCATGGAGTGCCAGGATGAAATCTGAGAGAAAGAGAGAGGCCAAACCTCCCGACATATATATATCTGCCACAGGGCAATGTTTGATATTGCCTGAAGAAGCCAGTGGAACTCATGCAGTGGCAGAGCCCTCCCGAGCTAAAGGGGTTATTCGTGAACCCGCTACGGGACGACGGAATGTAAGTGAACGCTTAATGTTGCGCCCTCGCACGTGGATCGACCTGCGCGGTCAGGTCGCGGGGATCGACCTGCCCGGTCAGGTCGCGGGGGTCAAGGGGGCAGCGCCCCTTGCGGGGGTTTCCGGGGGCAGAGCCCCCGGAACAAAATTTGGATTGAAGGCCCAGTAATAAATTTGGTTAGGCTATCGGTGTAGCTGGGAGGCAGAAGGGGATTCCCGGCGCAAGGGGCTACTTAGTGCGAAGAGGAAATGGCCAGACAGGTTCCCGGCGTGGGCTTCCCGGTGCGCAGAGGAAGTGGCCAGGAGGGTTCCCGGCGCCAGCTTCCCGGCGCGCAAAGGAGACGGCCAAGGGGGGGGGGTCTCGGCCTGGTCCTTCTTTATGGCTAAGGAGGGGGAGCTCTCGGCGCGCTGACAAAAGGGGGGGTTCTCGGCGTGAGGGTTCCCGGCGCGCTCAGGGCCGCGCCGGGAGCCATGGCGCCGAGAGAGTATTGGTGTTCTGGCGCCGTGAGGACCCGAAAGGGGTTCCGAAGGCTCTGCTTTGGGTTTCTTGGCAATTCAGGACAAGCCAGATAGGTTCTGTGAAGTCAAAGTGGATCAGTTCATCAAGTCTGAGCTGGATTGGATTTGGGCTTTACAGGAGCATCAGGATAGAAGAGGGATTTAGGAAGACTAGGGTCAAGGGAAACCCTGTCACCATTATCATGCAGAGCCCGGGGGACAACCTGATATCGACTTTCATCTTCCTGAGAGAATTTTGGCAGCACCTCCCCTGGACCGAGCATTTGCTAGAGAATGGTATAGGCTGACATCCACGGAGTGCCGGGATGAAAGCCGGAAAATGAGTGAGCTCTAAGGCTCGAAGAGACTATCCATGTCTCTGGCATCGGTCACTATTCCGCTTCTCGGAGACTGACAAAACTCATGTAGAGACAGGGTTCGTCAGACCCACGGGGTTGCATGTGAATCCAGTTAGGGACCTCAGAATATAGGGGAGGTCAATCCCCAGTTAATTTACCCCCTGGGGTACATATGACGACTCACGAACGCCCCAGAATAAATGGACGAAGAGGCCAAAGGAGTGGACGAAGGAGGGGCTCTCGGCATGGTTTTCGTTGGCAAGAAGATGGCTCTCGGCATGGATTGGGTTGGCCTGAAGAAGCTCTCGGCATGGATTGGGTTGGCCTGAAGAAGCTCTCGGCGTGGGACTTCCCGGCGCGCCCATTACCGCGCCGGGAAGGTGGCGCCGGGAAGCTAAGGGCTGGGGGGGTTCACGTGGAAGTGGCTTCTTGGCCAAAGGGGGATCTCGACGTGGAGCTTCCCGACGCGCTCCTCGCCGCACCGGGAGCTTGGCGCCGAGAGCTTGTGGGCTGGGAGGTGTGTATGAAGGGGTTTGAATGCTTTTTGTCGGTTTGCTGAAGAAGGAGGCCTCTCGGCAGGCTAGTTCTCGGCGGGAATTTTGTACGCCGAGAAGGTGGAATTGCTACAGGGTTTCAGGGTTTACAGAGCTCACAACGATACTCTGTTTAGGGGTTTCCTGAGATTTCAGAGGGAGTTTTGGGGATTCCAGACCTGCCAGTCACTTGGATTTGCATGGACATGGGTTTAATTCATCAAGGATGGGCTGGGTTCGAAGGGAATCGAAGAAACCAATTGCTGGAGGGGGTTTTGAGTCGTCATGTGCTATGGACCCTCAGGGGATTATCTGCTGGCATCTTTGGCCGCCTGGGAGCCAAGAGATGGCCATCTCTGGCCCCAGGGACGATCCTGATGGAATTGTCCGTACTGGAATCAGATCAGAAACCCTCGGTATCAATTTATTGAAGCAGCTTCCTTATTCACGTGAAAAGTGGCTCTCGAGCAGGCCGTCGGAGCTATTGCCGATATCGGTAGCAGACTGCCCCAGAAGCCAAGAGATGGTCTGTCTCTGGCCCTGGGGCAAGCCTGGGAGGCTTTATGCAAACGACGAAGACTGTGGAGGACATCGGTTCATCTAGAGCTACATTTATTCTACTGAAGACAACTGAGCCTGAAGACCCACCAGAGAATCAGACGCACTTCAGTTGAGCTTAAAATAAAAACATATAAGGGAAAGAAATAGCAGCAGACGGAGAGATAGCTGGCGGATGTTTCAATCGCCCAATGCCCAAACGGGTCATTGAAGCATTTCATATCATTTCAATAGATCACCCCAGAACTCACACCAATCACACGGAGGGAATGAGGGAAAGGGAGATGAACATACATCGGGATATCCCGGTTACATCCAAAAGAAAATCGAGATAAACTCGGCAGGATTACATGAAGAAGAAAATAAAACCATGGGGGAGGGCGGAGCATTGACTCCTCTCCCTCCCCGGCTGCCCACCTGGAGCTTCTTCTCCTTCTTTCTTTTCTCAACGGAGGTGGCTCTCTTTCTCTGTTGATCTCTTCTTTTTTTTTGGTGGAGGAGTCTCTCTCGAAGCCCCTCTGTTTCTTTTCTATCGCTTTCTTTTCTCTTTTTGCCCCCCTCAGCCGCCCCCCTTTTCTTGTGGGAGAAGTAATGGGTTTTATAGGGCCATGTTCACGGCGATGGCATTCGGCGTGCCTGCAGCACTAGTTCCCGGCGCGCCCATTCGAGGGGTCTCCCGGCCGTGGGGCTCTCGGCGCCATCGTTCTGGGCCATGGTGAAGAGCTCTCGGCGCCGTGATCATAAGCCCATTTAAGGCTCTTGGATGCTTTCAACTCTTTCTATCAGTGGGCTCCAACTATCAAAGCCGTTAGCCCTGCTTCTTTACTTGCTAGTCCCTCGAGTCTGTCAGGCCAGGCGAGGGTGAGATGACATAGTCTTATCAGAATACCTCTGGAGTTTTCATCGGTCAATAGACTAGAGTTCTTATCAGTACTGCCATCGGAGGGATGGCAACACCGGACATCAGCTTGGCCGTGGAGGGCTTCAGCCGGGTGGTAGCTTCAGTGGCAAATTTTCCATAATCTTGGTTTTGCAGGGCTCTCCGGGATCTTCATCCTTGACTCAATCTTCTCTTCGGTCTCATCTTTGTTCTTGATTATATTTCGGGTGTCAACATACTCTCTTTATACAGTTCTTGATCTCTTATTGTTCATCATGCATAGATTTACCTATATACCTGATTTTCTTACGCGTACATCATGCATAGCCATACTGATAATACATGTAAACTGTAAATCACTTAAAGATTGCTCGAACTTGAGATGTAATTCCTACTGAGCGATTCACTCATCCAGTTGCTTCCTAACATTTTCAGGTGATTCGGATAGTGACGTCCACAAGAATGAGTTTGAGACCGAGTGAAGAGTACTAGAACGCCAATCGCCTATCATTAGCTAGTCGCATCTTTTGAATTTAATTGAGTCTACCTTGTACTCCCAGCTATGTCAGTTTAGTGGTATAAACTTTGTTAAGGCATGTAGCCTAGTGTTTGAATTTTTAATTTGGAATTATCATGGACTTTGGTTAATCAGATAATTATCACTTTGGACTATTGGGATCATTTAGATTTTTATTAGTCTTTTGCGCACTCTGTAATTATGCATGTTAAAAAATTTATCGCTCTAATGACACGATCTATATAGACGCGTCATGCATCCGGGTATCTTCCGTGCTTGGGACGTGACAGTCTTCGTGGTATCAGAGCCTAGGATTTTAGTTTCCTAGGTAAAACATGAGTCTAAGGATAGGAAAAACCTGAGTCCAAGGATATATATATATCTTACCCGGTGAGACGGATAGAGCCATGGGTTAAGATCTATAATGACTTTTGACCTTGTAATTAAACTTGATCTTTATTATGCTTAAGCCATTTTGTAGAATCATGGCTGCTGAAAGAGCACAATGGCGCGAGATGCAGCGCACCGTACAAGGCCTTACACAGGCACTACAGCAAGTGGCGCAAGGAGGTGCCAACCGTGGAGCTGGTGATCTCCACAGGAGTTTTCGTAACATGAACCCACCAAGGTTCACGGGTTCATCTGACCCCGAGGATGCCGGGAATCGGTTAAAGGAGATGGAACGAATCTTCTGTGTGATGCAATGCACGGACGAGGAGAAGGTTTTACTGGCCGTATTCCAACTAGAGCGGGACGCTCGATGTTGGTGGGAATCCGTAGAAGCAACACTACCAGAAGACCATGTCACATGGGATGAATTCACGGAGCATTTCAATAACAAGTACTTCTCCGACCATATCCAGGAAAAGAAGGCCGCGGAATTCGCTGTTCTAAAATAACGGGGCTTGAAAGTGGTCGAGTATGAGGCCCAATTTTCAAGATTGTCAAAGTATGCACCCCACTTGGTGTGTACGAAAAAGATGAAGGCGAGAAGGTTCCTTAACGGGCTTCAGCCCCACTTTATTACACAACTTGCACCGATGGACATTCAAGTCTATTCGGAGATGGTTCGGCGTGCTCAATTACTAGAAGATGCCACCGAGTTATCTGAAAGAATCCGAGGAAGGGACAAGAAGGAGCCTGTCACAAGCCCAGGAAAATTCAAACAATCATTCATTAAGAAGCGGTTCTCCATGGGAGGGGAGCCCTCCAAGGAAAATAAATTCCAGAAGAATGACATGCCATTCTCCACCGCCACACCCTCTAAAGAGATTAGCAAGTATTGTGATAAAGCTGGTCATAAGACGGAGGAATGCTGGAGAAAGTTAGGAGCTTGTCTTCGATGTGGGAGCTGAGAGCATCGAATTCCAGACTGCCCATTGATGAAGGAGCAAGCCATTAAGGATGAGAAGCGTCCGGCGAAGAAACAAGGTTGCCTGCAAGCTCTCCAAGAGACGGAACCCACAGAAGGTGGAATTGTGGAAGGTGCTCTCACTATTTGTTCTAAAACTGCTCAAGTTTTATTTGATACCGGAGCGACTCATTCATTCGTTTCTATGAAATTTGCTGCTTCATTTTCTAAGAACCATGAACTATTAGATTTGGTCATATCTACACCTCTTGGGAATGCGTTTGATATCACTTATCACTATCCAAACTGTGAAGTGATGATTAAAGGAAACAATTTATCTGCTGACCTGATATGCCTAGATATGAAGGGTTATGATGCCATACTAGGTGCCGACTGGTTATCCACATACCAAGTAACTGTAGATTGTCGGCATGGCAAGGTAACTTTCGTGGATTTTCTAGAGCTGGTTTACAATAGCCCTCGGAGTAAATCACCTCTTATATCAGCCCTCCGAGCTAGTAAACTTATGAGTAAAGGATGTATGGCTTTCATAGCATTCGTGACTGCCACGGAAGTCGAGGAGATTAAACTTGAAGACATCCGTGTAATTCGGGATTTTCCATATGTTTTTCCAGGAGAATTGCCCAGTTTACCCCCAGAAAGGGAAGTGTCGTTCAGAATCGACCTCGTCCCTGGTGCTGGTCCTATTTCCAAGGCACCGTACAGAATGTCCCCTACTGAGCTGAAAGAGCTAAAAGAGCAGCTAATGGAGTTATTGAAAAAGGGTTTCATCAGGACAAGTACTTCCCCATGGGGAGCACCCGTGCTATTCGTAAAAAAGAAAGACGGGTTGATGAGACTATGCATTAATTATCTGCAGCTAAATCACCTTACAATCAAGAACAAGTACCCGCTGCCGAGAATTGACGAGCTGTTTGATCAATTATCTGGAGCTTCATATTTCTCCAAGATTGATATTTGTTCTGGTTACCACCAACTGAAGATCAAAGAAGAAGACATTCATAAAACTACATTCCAAAGTAGGTATGGGCATTATGAATTTACTGTTATGCCTTTCGGACTAACGAATGCCCCCGTAGCTTTTATGCAATTAATGAACAACATATTTAGGCCTTACTTAGACCAATTTATTGTGGTCTTTATCGATGATATTTTGATTTATTCAAAGTCTGAGGAAGACCATGAAGAACATCTCAAGAAGGCGCTATAGATATTGAGGGAAAACAAATTATATGCCAAATTCAGCAAATGCGAGTTCTAGCTCGAGGAAGTGTCCTTCTTGGGCCACATAATTTCGAGGAACGGAATTGCTGTTGACCCATCAAAGGTCGAAGCCGTGAAGAACTGGGAATCACCCACAAATGCAACAGAGATTCGAAGCTTCTTGGGTCTAGCTGGTTACTACCGGCGTTTTATCAAGGACTTCTCCAACATTGCTGTTCCTCTGACCAGGTTAACCCGCAAGGAAGTGCCTTATGAGTGGAATGAAGACTGTGAAAATAGTTTCCAAGCTTTGAAGGATCTCTTGACTACTGCTCCAGTCTTATCATTACCAATTGAAGGGGAGAAATACGAGATATATACCGATGCTTCTGGTATTGGTCTCAGATGTGTATTGATGCAAAACGGAAGAGTCATTGGATAGTCTTCCCGACAGCTCAAGAAACATGAAGAGAACTACTCGGTGCATGACTTAGTACTGGCCGCAGTGGTGTTTGCCTTGAAGATCTTGAGACACTATCTCTACGGAGAACAATTCACTGTATACTCCGATCATAAAAGCCTCAAGTATTTATTCTCCCAAAAGGAGCTGACCATGCGGCAAAGGCGTTGGCTCGAATATCTCAAGGATTTTGACTTCACTATACAACACCATCCTGGTAAGGGTAATTCCATAGCTGATGCCCTTAGTCTGAAGTCAAGAGCAATTTTGGCCAACTGTATGATACAAGAATAGAAGTTGCTGGGGAAATTCTCTGAGCTTGATATCAGCACAGATGAGAAGAACATGTGTATTATTCTATCTCACATGAGTCTACATCCAGATTTGCTACCTGAAATTAAGAAGCTACAAGAAGAAGATCCCGCACTAGTGGAGATAAAAAGCAAGCTAGACGAGAGACTTGATTTCAAGCTAGAACCTGATGGCAGATTACTATTCCATTAACGGACATGTATGCCCGACTGTCCCGAATTGAAGAAGAAGATTCTTGAAGAAGCTCATAGATCGAGGTACACGATCCACCCTTGAGCCACTAAGATGTACCAAGACTTGAAAAGAACTTTCTGGTGGCCTAACATGAAAAGGGAGGTAGCAGACTTTGCATCTCGTTGCCTCACATGCCAACAAGTAAAGGCAGAACATCGGAAACCTGCTGGAAAGCTACATCCGCTAGATATTCCCAAGTGGAAGTGGGAAGATATTGGCATGGACTTTATCATGGGTTTGCCTAGGTCTAGGGGGAGATATGATGGAATTTGGGTAATTATCGACCGGCTAACTAAATCGACCCATTTCTTATCCATCAAAAGCCGATGGTCAGTCGATGTACTTGCTGCCCTATATATTAAGGAGATGGTTAGATTGCATAGAGTCCCTGTGTCAATTGTATCTGACAGAGACCCATGCTTTACCTCTCATTTCTAAAAAAGTCTACAACACTCTCTGGGGATGAAACTCAACTACAGTACTATTTTCCATCCCCAGACAGATGGACAGACCGAAAGGATAAATCAAGTTGTGGAAGATATGTTGATAGCATGCATTATAGACTTCGACGGAAGCTGGCATGACCACTTGCCCCTAGCCGAGTTTGCATATAACAACCGCTATCAAGCCAGTATACAAATGGCACCTTTTGAGGCACTGTATGGCAGGAGTTGCCGATCTCCAATATGCTGGGATGAAGTCGGTGAAAAACAAATTCTAGGCCCAGACATGGTACGAGATTCTACCGATAAGATACACCTCATTAGAGAAAGGTTAAGGATAGCACAGTCTAGGCAGAAATCTTATGCTGATAACAGAAGAAGAGATCTGGAATTTCAAGTTGGAGATCATGTTTTTCTCAAGGTATCTCCCGACCGAGGTATTAGAAGATTCGGTGTTAAGGGCAAGCTAACACCAAGGTTTATTGGTCCATTCGAAGTACTGGAAAGAGTAGGTGAGGTGGCTTATCGCATCGCCCTACCTCCGCAACTATTAGAAGTGCACAACGTATTCCATGTTTCTATGCTGAAGAAATACGTGCACGATCCCTTCCATGTCATTGACCACAATGACTTAGTGATATAGAAGGACCTTACCTACGAGCAGAAGCCAATGAAGATCCTCGACCGAGATGTTCGAGTTCTAAGGAACAAGATGATCCCTACAGTAAAAATCCAATGGAATCGATGCTCAGAACAAGGAGCTACATGGGAAACTGAAGAATCTATGAAGAGAAGATTTCCAGAGTTATTCTAGTTGTAAGTACTTTGCACCCTTCCTATTTCCGCATAATACAGTTGAATTTGGGGACCAAATTCTTTTAAGTAGGGGAGGGTGTAGCACCCCAATAAAAGCAATAGAGAAATCAAACTTCCTATATGAAGGCCTTATATAAGGAACCCAACCTCATGAGGGCTATAAAATAAATATACAAGCCAACATCACTTTATGCCATAAAGAATCATGAAGACTTTATGTAAAGAACCAAACCTTATGAGGACTAGTATATAAATGTATAACCCAACACTTTATGCATAGTACGCAAGGAACTTCTTCCTAAAGAATCCTATAATGAAAGGCCTTGTATAAAGAACCAAACCATGAGAGGGCTATTATATAAATGTACAAGACAACTTTAACACATGGGCACATGGGTAGTACGTAAGTGGGTTTCCACCTTTTCCAAGCCAAGGGAATGGGCTCCCCTTTACCAGGGCACCAGTCACCAAATTGAAGGCCCTTTGAACAGTCGTCAATTCCCTTGGGGCCACCATCCCACTATAGTATTAATATATACACCATGAAGGCCAACACGTGAAAGTGGCAGTTTTGTCTAAAAGTTAACGCCCTCTTGCAAGGGCGTCATTCTCATGAATAGGGCCACCCAGATTAATAGACGTCCTCATGCAGAGGCGTCATTTACATGAATAGTACCACCTAGATTAATGGACGACCCCTTACAAGGGCGTCATTTAATCTGTGTTTCTAGAAGGATTGAGGCAAGAATGACCCCATTTAGCTGGCAAAGCACCACGGACTGCAATGATCTAGGTTCTTGTCCCTCAACCAGACATGCAAGGTAATAAACCAATGCTTTGCAATTCCCTATAACTAATTCCCTCCGTAGCACTCGCAGAGGCTACTGCCATCATCAGTGCTACTTGCAGAAGGGAATATTTCCCTTCGTTCTCTCGAAAAATGTGAAGTCTTTGTCCAGCTGCTAGAAGCTTTATGACGGCGGAGAACGTGTGGCTTCATCCTTGGATTTCTATTCTGTCATCTATACCTCGTAATCACACCAAAAAGGTAGGTGTTCTCAAGTCCTTGCCTAACTAGTAGCTAAATAGGTTAAGGTAACATGCATGCTTATGAGTTAGAATAACTCGTTTTCCATGTTATATTACCTGGCTTTATTGTGACCAAAAATGATCAAGTGTATAACATGATTACACAGATTTTTAAATAGCCTGTTACACCTGTTATACATGGTTTTATATACAATATGTTACACTGATTTTCATGAGTTTTGAACGTATCTTTTTATACTAGTTTTACAATCTTAATAATCATGTTTTAGCCTTAGTATATAACCTCTATTACCTGAGTTTTAATAACCCATAAAGCCCAACCCTCAGGTGAATAGCGCCCCCAGCCAGGGCACCATTCACTGAAGGGGTGCCCCCAACCAGGGCGCCAATTAAATGAAGAAACTGTGAAGTGTCGTCAATTCCATTCTATTAATTTCTAACAATTAGTAATTCAACGCATTCAAAAATCCATGACTATTGAACTAAACCATGAAAATTCTTCATGAATATGTTTATGTGATCCTCACATTTTTCCCTACCTGAACTCGTTTTCCATGTTATATTACCTGGCTTTATTGTGATCAAAAATGATCAAGTGTATAACATGATTACACAGATTTTTAAATAGCCTATTACACCTGTTATACATGGTTTTATATACAATCTGTTACACTGATTTTCATGAGTTTTGAACGTATCTTTTTATACTAGTTTTACAATCTTAATAATCATAGTTTAGCCTTAATATATAACCTCTGTTACCTGAGTTTTAATAACCCATAAAGCCCAACCCTCAGGTGAATAGCGCCCCCAGCCAGGGAGCCATTCACTGAAGGGGTGCCCCCAACTAGGGCGCAAATTAAATGAAGACACTGTGAAATGTCGTCAATTCCATTCTATTAATTTCCAACAATTAGTAATTCAACGCCTTCAAAAATCCATAACTATTGAACTAAACCATGGAAATTCTGCATGAATATGTTTATGTGATCCTCACATTTTTCCCTACCTGCACGTACCCTTACTTCCTGATTCAGAGAACTTTTCTACTGATGAATAGTGAACCACCCAGGGTAAATAGCGCCCCTGACCAGGGCGCCAATTACCCAATTGAAGACTTCGTGCATGGTCGTCAATTAATTGAAGACCCACTGTGTAGGCGCCAATTCCAT
Source organism: Amorphophallus konjac (assembly GCA_022559845.1). Classification (NCBI taxonomy): domain Eukaryota; kingdom Viridiplantae; phylum Streptophyta; class Magnoliopsida; order Alismatales; family Araceae; genus Amorphophallus; species Amorphophallus konjac. The sequence goes on along the minus strand of CM040126.1, from coordinate 188,946,705 downwards.
TTTTGAGAAATTAAAAATACAACATTAGAAAATTCATATCTGTGAAACTAAAACCCAACAATTATACATGAACATATTTCTGAACTCTCGAGAATTTTCACTACCTGTTCACATCCTTACTTTCTATTTTCGAGAAACTTTTTTGTATGAATAGTGTTTTGAGTCACAGACGTACCTGATGGGTAAAAATGACCCAATGAAATTAGCGCCCCAAGCCAGGGCGCCAATTCATTGAATAGCGGCAGTCAGGTCGTCTTCAATTAATTGAAGACTGTCTGCAGGGGTGCAAATTTTCTTATATATATATATATATATATATGTATTTGAAAAATCAAAAATTTTAAGGATTGGCCAACCCCCAAGCGCCATTTACCTGAAAGACCCCCTATAACCCAGCGCCATTTTACTGAAAGACCCCCTGTACCCCAGGCGCCAATTCACTAAAAGACCCCCTATACCCCAGGCACAAATTGGCTGAAAACCTGCTCAACCCTAGGGCGCCAATTCAGTATTAGCAGGTTCTGATTCTGATCTGTCTCGTGGTTTGTACAGACACAACCATAATCCATTTTCCTGCATATTATGAGTCATTGAACTCCATTCCAGGAAAATCTACCTTGTGTATATCCTACATGGTTAAACCTTGAACCTCTTAAAACTACCATTTGAGAGTGTGGGAGCTAAGTGCCATGCGGGGTAAAGTGCTATGTTGTGGGAGCCACCTCTTGAGGCCATACGACGCAAAGTGCTACACGACGGGAGCCACCTCTTGAGCCTGTAGGGGCCACCTCTAGAGTCCTCCATGACCAAATGACTAGTTAATCTTTGTCTGTGATACTACGTTTCTTAATTTCTTGAAATTCCATATTGGCTATAAATGAGAGTGGATGTCAAAAGTAATACATGAAATGATGTGCATATAGGGCTTGGTCTGGTCCTGGGAGGAGCACCCGAAGGTACTTTTGCCCATGGGAGTTTATTGACCACGGTGTTTAACATTGCACCGAAGTACTTGCTTGACTGGAGACACTCCACACTTACTCTCTTTACTTACTTGACTTGACTTGCGTGGCCCGGAACGGACAATACTTGACTTGTGGCCCGAGAAAGGGCAGATTACTTGCTTGATTGAAATAGCCAATTCTATTGACACGTAATTTATATTACTTGCTTGAAATGAACTTTACTTGCTCGTACATGAGATTTACTTGTACATGAGTTCATACTTGTACATGAGTTCCTGCTTGCCCAAAAGTGGCATCTACATCTATAAGTTCTTGAAATACTGCTTGTCAATTACTTGAAATCTTGCGATACTCTCTTTATATAGTTCTTGATCTCTTATTGTTCATCATGCATAGATTTACCTGTATACCTGATTTTCTTACACATACATCATGCATAGCCATACTGATAATACATGTAAACTGTAAATCACTTAAAGATTGCTCGAACTTGAGATGTAATTCCTACTGAGCGATTCACTCATCAAGTTGCTTCCTAACATTTTCAGGTGATTCAGATAGCGACATCCATAAGAATGGGTTTGAGACCGAGTGAAGAGTACTAGAACGCCAATCACCTATCATTGGCTAGTCGCATCTTTTGAATTTAATTGAGTCTACCTTGTACTCCCAGCTATGTCAGTTTAGTGGTATAAACTTTGTTAAGGCATGTAGCCTAGTGTTTGAATTTTTAATTTGGAATTGTCATGGACTTTGGTTAATCAGATAATTATCACTTTGGACTATTGGGATCATTTGGATTTTTATTAGTATTTTGCGCACTCCATAATTATGTTTGTTAAAAATTTTATCGCTCTAATGACACGATCCATATAGACGCGTCACGCATCCGGGTATCTTCCGCGCTCGGGAACTGACAGTGATCATTGACTGATTGACAAAATCCGTACATTTCTACCTATTAAAAGTCGATAGTCCGTGGATGTTCTAGCAGCATTATATATCAAGGAGATAGTCTGATTGCACGGAGTCCCTATCACTATAATATCTGATCGAGACCCTCGTTTTACATCACAATTGTGGAAGGGTCTACAATATTACTTGGGGACCTGGTCAAATTTCAGCACTGCATTTCATCCCCAAACAGATGGCCAAACTGAAAGAACCAACCAGGTAGTTGAAGAAATGCTCAGGGCTTGTGCAATAGACTTTGGTGGAAGTTGGCACGACCATTTACCTCTAGTCAAATTCGCCTACAACAATAGCTATCAAGCTTGTATTCAAATGGCACCGTTCGAGATATTATATGGAAGGAGTTGCCGTTGACCAATCTGCTGGAACGAATTTGGGGTGAAACAACTTCTAGGCCCTGAACTTGTCAAGGATAACACTGAGAAGATTAACTTATGAGGGAAAGACTCCAGATGGCATAGTCTAGACAAAAGACATATGCTGATATTAGAAGAAGAGACTCAGAATTTCAAGTGGGAGACCATGTGTTTCTCAAGGTTTTCCCAGGTCATGGGATTAGAAGATTCGACATCAAAGGCAAGGTTATTCTGAAATTCATTGGCCCTTTTGAAATTCTTGAAAGGGTTGGCGAGGTCGCATATCAGATTACTTTGCCTGCTCAATTATCTGGAGTTAATGATGTGTACCATGTCTCGATGCTTAAAAGGTACGTTCATGACTGTTGACACCTACTTAATTTCTCGAATTGATCGAGGATTAAGCATAGGGAAATACTCCCTAAATAGATCAAAACGGCACAACACCAAAGGTGCTCTGCCAGTCGAGTTGAGCTCAGAAATCGAGAAATTTCGTCAGGTCAAATGGTACACCATAACAAGCGGGGATCGTCCCTGAGCAAAGGGCACTATACCAGCCAGTTTCCTGACAACCGAGTCAGATCCAAGGTCCAGGACAACCTGCCGTACCAAACGGCACTCTGTAAAGATTCGGGGATCACCCCCGAATACCCTGAATATGGTATCACACTGTCAACACCTCAACGACGGGGTTAACCATGGACTTAAAACAGCCTGCCCTACCATACGGCTCTTCACCAAAGAAATGGGGGTCACCCCGACTACCAGACAAACATCATCATCATGCCGACACCCTAGTTACCGGGCCAACCCTAGACTCCCAGCAACCCATCGCGTCACGCGGTGCATGACGGAAAGGCAAGGAACAACTCCTGGCACACCTTATGCAAGCACCTTGAAACTGGTGACTCCAATAGTCAAATCATACCTGGGTCCACCGTGTTCAAGACAGAGCTTGGACGAATACCGAGTTCAGCCATTCTAGGTCCAGATTCAAAGCCAACTCCAGCATCCCCCCCGCAGCACTTCTGGGTGAACCCAGTCCATAGTGGATTCCACTTTGAGTCCTCTCCGCAATGAGTCCAAGCTCGTCATCATTTGCCCCCAGATCAGGTCGGAGCGGCCCTTTTCGTTCGACCTCGTAGATCTGCGTCGCCAAACACCCGAAACGACATGACCTCCAATGTGATCTCTTTCTATGGGATTCTTATGGGAAGGACGACCAACCTCTATCCATCAGACATTCTACTTCAAGTCCTCTTCGTAACAAGGGCTCACCCACTCTGATCCGACATCGGAGCTGATCACGGCACCCATTCTCACCAGGCTGCGCGATTGGCCCAGACACGCCCGACCTGAGGATGATCTCCTTATTGCGGGAGTTCTCCTTGTCGCCTTGCTTTGAGTTATGGCCTGGCCTTCTGTGTCATCATACTACGTCAAGTCCACTTCGCAATGAGGGCTCACTCGGCCTGATCTGACATTGGAGCTGATCGGGGCACCCATTCTCGCCAGCATGCGCAGGCTGTGACCTGCATGCCTGCAGACCGGTGTTAAAGTGACCGCACATTCCAGAAAAAACAACAAAAAATAAAAAAAAATAAACATAAAAAAACCCATTTCTCTCTCTAGAAAAAATTCCCACTCAGCCCCGCGTTAACCCCCCAGGGGGGATTTACGCGAAACAGCCCCCCCACGAGCTGGTCTACGTAAACCCCTGGCCCACACAAGAAAAAAATGGGTTTCTGCCCCACGTAAACCCCCCAAGGGGGCGGGGGGGTATACGCGGACCAGCCCGTAAAAAAAAAATTAGAAAAAAATGGAGATTTCACCTCGCATAAACCCGTGCAGACCAGCTTGCCCCCCCCCCCCCCCCCCCCCGAGCTAGTCCGTGTAAACCCGAGCCCACACCCTCTAAAAAATAAAAAATAATAATAAAACAAAAACAAACAAAACAGGGGTTTTCACTCCGCGTAAACCCCCCAAGGGGGGGAGGGGGGCTTACACGGATGCGGACCTCCGCGTAAACCCCCCTTCCCCACTCCAAAACAAAAAAAACATTTTTTTAGGGAGGTTTACGCAGACCAGCCCGGCCCCCCCGAGGCCAGCTCACGTAAACCCCCCCATGACCCTTCAACTTCCTCTATAAAACCCCCCATTGGATGGCCAAAAAAAAAAGAGATGCATGGAGCTCATCCCTGGGGCTACAAACAACGCGTGAAAGACTTGGTTGGCTGGTTTTGTGTTTGCTAGGCCCACGCCGAGGGCATGTCGCATGATTATCCCTCATACGACGTTTAGCCAAAACATAAACCTCCTCAAAGGTGGCCCTTGCTTTGATGAATGCACCCTATCTAGATGTCGTTGGACTATCGTATGTTTCCCGGATGTTGCTTGATGAAAGCACCTTGCTCGAGCCCTACCTCAATATTCGTGCACAACCCGGACGTTACTTGATGAAAGCACCTTGCCCGGGCCCTACCTTGATATTCATGCACAACCCTGATGTGGCTTGAAGAAAGCACTCTACCCAGGCGTTGCCTCGATATTCATGAACGGCCCTGGATGTGGCTTGATGAAAGTAGTCTGCCTAGGCTCTATCTCGATATTCATGCATGACCTAGATGCTGCTTGATGAAAGCACCCTGCCCGATTCCTATCTCGATAATCGTACAACACCAGATGTTGCTTGATGAAAGCATCGTACTCGATTCCTTGCCTCGATGATCATGTGCCGCCCAGGTGTCACCTCGATTAGTGCGCCCTTAATGTTGTTACCCGAATAGTGGGCATACTTCATGAGTCTTGATGCAAGATGAAGTGTCAAGCCCCTGCCTCTGTGAACGCATCCCGAGCACGACCATCGAGGTCTCACGACGCCTAGCTCCTTTAGTCACAGCGGTGCCCCCAGCACCCGACTGCCAGTCCAGGCGCGCCTGACCGCGAGGGTCACACGGCGCCCAGCCTCATCAGTCACATCGGGGCCCGGGACACCCGATCACCCAACTACTCCAGTCTTAACGGTGCCCCTGGCACTCGACTTCCAGTCTTAGACGTGCCCCGAGTACGACCATCGAGGTCTCACGGTGCCCAAAAACTTCAATCACAATAGTGCCCCCGGCACCCGACTACTGAGTCCACACGGGGTCGGGCTAATCTAGCCCTAACGACGCTCAACAACTTTAGTCACAACGGTGCCCACGACACTCGACTGCTCAGCTACTACAGTCACATAGGGGCCTGCGGTACCCGACTGCTCAACCACTCCAGTCACAACGGTGCCCCCAGCACCCGACCGCCGAGTCCAGACAGTCCCGGGCTACTCTAGCCCCAACGACGGTCAACAACTCCAATCGCATCGGTGCCAATGGCACCCGACTGCCCATCTACTCTAGCCATAATGTTGCCACCGACACCCGATTTCCAGTCTCAGCTGTGCCCGACCATCAGGGTCTCCCGGCGCCCAGTTCCCTCAGCTACTCCAACCACAACGGTGCCCTCGGCACCCGACTGCCCAGCAACTCCAGTCTCAATGGTGCCAATGGCACCTGACTGTCCTGCTACTCCAGTCACAATGGTGCCCACGACACCCAACTATTCTAAGCTCAACGGCACCTAGTTGCTTCTAGTCATGGTGGTACTCATGCCGCCCAGCCGCCCCTGCCTCAACAGCGCCCGACCGCTCTAGTCAAAGTGGTGCTCAAGCCACCTGGTCGCCCCTGTCTTAATGGCTCCCAGCCGTTCCAGCATAGCGGTGCGCATGGCACCCCAACTTCCTCGATCTCAACGGTGCCCCGTATCGGGGATACATCGTGACACCCTTCGGTTGGAATCCTGTCGAGTCATAAGTCCTTTAATGGACACTATGTACAAATGCGGAAATACCAGCACAATAACGCAATGACTCGGGGATAACAAATGATAGAATTTTCCCGTGGCTTGCACACATATGTAATCATGCTTTCACGCCCCCATATAAATGCCTTTTATGGCATATAGTTATGTAATCCAATCAGGGAATTGATCCCCATCCTCGCCAGCTACCAGTCTCAATGCCGTCCAACAGACTGCCATCGTCTCCCAGCTCGGTCCTAACCCCTCTACCCGGATAGACCCTATACTCGAGCCAGAACCTACCTGCTCCTTACCGAGCTAGTGTCCGCTGCTCCTCTGTCCGAACCAATACCTCATTCTCATAACCTAGAGTTCATACCCTTCCTAATGTATACACTAGAACCAGGCTCTCTGCCCCCAGCTATCCCTACTACATTGCAGTTGCTTTGTCACTATTGCATGGACTAAGCCCTCCCGATGTCGCGGCTCCCAGGGTCCCTGACTCTCTTCTTCAGCAGTAGAAACAAAGGTATTTAGGTTCCGCCCGATGTAAAATAAACACCGATTGCTTGCGATCGGTGGGGAAGACATCCAGTACACGAGATCCCACAATCACCTACACTCGTACCAGCAGAACCTCCTTCTCTCCATGTGGCGCACAACATTTCATGCTCACCTGCCATGCCCTGGTGGCACATCCCCAGTCAAACACTTGGTTCCGCAGGTGATCGTCGAGGAATCGACTAGCACGCCCACATTCCATCCAGCCATCCTCGTCCCAATCTTCCAGAATGATTAACAATATGCCATTCTTTCCGGGGCATTCCTATCTTTCTTTTCACCTTCTTTTCAATACCCCCAAAATTCCCGCCTGCCAAGTCGACCTATCTCTGCCATCTGTAATAGGCGAGTGTGCGTCACCGCCGTGGGGGATAAAACAAAAGGGACTCCTCGTGAGCGAAACAAATTGGCACACCCGGTGGGATGTCTCCTACCTTTATTCTCTCCACCGAAGAAGAGTTACACCTACCAAGTATACGACGCAATGCCCTCGCCTTTTCTTATCGGAGAGGAAGAGGAGGCCCCCCCCGTCCAGGCTGCAACATGTGACCGGTCAGCGTCGAGCGACCAACCTACAAGCAGCAACAGCAGCAACCAACCTGTGGCGATGGTGACCTATGGTCTATTCATCATCGCCATCTGCACCGGGCACGTACAGTTGGTGGTGACAATCGTGTTCGTCAACTTTACTTCGACCTTTGGCTTGCCCTGATCCTCGGGCGCCATTACCGTGGCTGACGAGTAGCCCAGTCCAGCAACTGCCTATATAAGTAACTGGTCCCTTTGCTCCTCCAGCAATGAAGACCCATGCGGTCATTGACCCCCAGGTCCCCAGCTCCACCAGCACTCGACATGGGTCTCTGATGGGACATCATAGCAAGGCATCTAACATTTTGTTTGCATTTGTATCCTTGAGTCAATTAGGTTTTCAATTGTAAGACAATTATAAGCCAATGGGATAGTCATTAGGAATTAATGGGTTTCTTTGTAAAAGGTCACGTAGGCCCGACGGGACCCTCACCCTCTCTCTCATTGGGTCACCTAACTTCTAGGGCCCATAGGGCTGGTCCATGGTCCATGGGAGAATATTGACCAAGACAAGTCCAACTTGGACTCCTTATGGAGGGCGCCCCCTTCCTTTACCCATTTTTATATTGTTTGTATTATTTTGAACACATGGGTAAGAAATTAGAATTCTCATCCCTTAATTGCCCCTCCCTAACCCTAGATATGAGGGTAGCAATGGCCATTTAGCTAGGGCTATAAAACTCATGTATTTTCATTATTTTGAGATAATTAATGCAAAGAAAAGAGATGCCATGGGCGCCCCCTCCCTCCTCTAGTAGCTGCGATGGCTGCCCATTTCAGGGTGTGACTCCCTCCTCCTTGGTGTGATTCTAAGGATTATCACCTCCGCTGGATGCGACTTCCAGCCACCACCTCCGCCGCCACCGTTCGTGCCGCCAACTAGCCGTCACAACCCCATCTTCATCTTGCTGTCTAGACCTATAACCTGCAAAACGGAAGCTTAAAGAAGAGGTTCTATCTCCAGATCCAGCCATCCGATTGAGCTGAGGTTTTGAGGGTTTGTTCCTCTTATTTTTCCCTTCTTCCAGTTTAATTTTCACCTCAATCAGCCCCCATTTGCCCATCCTCCCAGTCACATCTCTCCACCTTTACAGTCTGCCAATCAACAGATCTGTGAGACAGAAGCCATATCCATGAATTTTTCCACCCTTTAAACCATCTCAGAAAAATACCAAAATATTTGTGCGTGATCCCAACTTCCCCCCCTCTCACCCATAAAATTTCCAAAGTTCAGATCTTCCAAATTCCCTTCGGTCAAAATTCTTTTTTAGGTAGATCTCACTCTATCCTGCTTGATCTGTATTCCGAGCCAGAAACAATTACAGAGTACAGAGTTTTTCATTTCGATCTAGACCGTTGGATAGATTTGAAATTCACATATGTCGAAGCTCTTCGCAACGACGCTAGTTTCATCCCAATCCAACACCGGATCTGGGTGTGGTGACCGTTTTTGTGGAAGCGCGCAGATCTGTCCCGTGATAGGCCAGCAAGAGTAGTCCACCAAGTAATTCCTCAAAAAATACGCCGGCTACGATTCAGCCGCCGCCGACTTCAGTCATCGAAGAGGAGCCTTACACCGACGTCCCAACCAGCTCCCTCGACTAGAAGTCAACAGGAAGCTACCGTCCCACGTGCTGAACTCGTTTACTGCCCAGTGAGTTTGAATAGCGCTGAGTCGGACCAGCAACCCGCCTCCGCCCAGAAAGCCCTTCGGCTTGCTACCCGTCAACCTGAGATCGGTACTCCCGGGTCCCACGTGTGTTGTTTCGGATGACTAATAGATATAGAGGGGGGGTGAATAGATCTACCGCTAATACTAGCCAATTTAAAGCACTTAAAATGCGGAATTAAGATGCTATGGCTAACACAACCAATTTAACGAAATTTCACTCAAGATGAAGAAATAGTCAACCAGATGAAGCTGTACTTGGTGGAGGTTGGAATCAGAATCTCCTCACATAAGGTTAAGTATTCCAGATAGGTGTACCCTATCTTTCGGACTAAACCTTTTGATATACAGCACTGGTAGAAAGTTCAAGCAGAAACGGAATATCAGGAATTCAAAAATCTGTAATGCGCATTCAATGAATTGCAATATAAGGAAGAAGAAGAGCACAATAAGATCACACACATTGCAAGAATGTTTTTAAGGTGGTTCGATCTCAATCCAGAGATCTACATCCACCCCTTACTCAATTGAGTAAGGCTTCCGTTGGCACACAGCTTAAAAACTGCTGATCCACAGCTTTGGGCTACAACCTATTGATCCACAGCTTTGGAGAATATATAACAGACAGCTGAGCCTCACAGCTTGCTCTGCTGAGCCTCACTGCTTGTTTCCAAAGAATTACTTCCTTGCCGCTGACACACAGCTTACAGAAATTGTAGCGAATAGAAAATATCTATAACAAAATCAAATGAAAAAATCAAAACAATCTGTAGCTCACTTCGAGCAGAACGGCTTCTGAATTTGATCTAGAGATTGAGACATACAAGACTCCACTTACAGATCTCTTGAACGCTCACAGCTCTCAGAGTATTCCTCCACTTTACGATCCCCTGTTTCTATCTCAACTCTTCACTCTCACTCTTTTCTCTCAACTGAACTCTAGAGACACTCAGACCCTCTCGCTTCTTCACTATGCTTCCATTTTTCGTTCTTTTCATCATTGTTCCTCAATTCAAGAGATCTAGCTCCTATTTATATCCTCGTAGGAGTTGGGCGGGTGGGAAACACGTTCCCGCCCAAGGAAATTCGAAACAAGGTGCTCCGCTGGAAGTGCACATGTCATGATATAAAAGTGAGCTGTCCACATGTTTGAATCTCCAGGCACGGCTCCGTCTTGGATCATGTGCCCATTTAAGTTGAGCCTCGAGGCACGTGACTTTGATATGCACTTAAAGTGTTCGATCCTTAGTTATGTAGTGAATTAACCCTTTGCACACTTACGTTTCTATCAAAAGAATAAAAGGCATTTTGTCAAACAGATTGTAACAATGAGTGAATAGTCAATGTGCTCTAACTTATAAGAAAATTTGATCATGGTATTGATCATGGTGTAAGTTAGACAAGTATGCATCAATGTATTTTAGGTCAGTGTAAGAGATGCACTGATCTGTCTGAGCAAAGCAGTGCATGTGCACCGACTTGATTTTGCAATTTATACATATGCTCAGACTTGTGTATGCACATGCTCGGACCTCATGCAAGTTGGTAATGCACAGACTTGAAAACTACATATGCATAGACCTTAGTCACCAGACAATGCATGGACTTCTATACATGCGTAAACCTTAATACTCAATGTGCACAGACATATATGTGCACGAGCCTTACATGTGCACCGACCTTGCTCTACGCAAGATGCAAATGTGCATTGACTTTCCAATGAGTGTTGTCATACTAGCATTTACCTTATGGTGCGAGAAGCCACATGTGCATCGACTTAAATATGCACGATGCAGTATGTGCATCGACCTTAATGTGCACAATACAATATGTGCATCGACCTTAGAATGCACAAAATCAAATGTGCACCGACCTTCTATGCAGGATGCAAAATGTGCTCTGACCTTATGATGGCTAATGCAGGATGTGCATTGACCTTAGTATGACTAAGGTAAATGTGCATCGACCTTAGTTATGACTAAGGTACGATGTGCATCGACCTTAGTATGACTAAGGGACGTTGTGCATCGACCTTAGTATGACTAAAGGATGATGTGCATGGACCTTATATGCACTACAGTAAATGTGCACCGACCTACCTTTACCTAGAAATGCAACATGCATCGACTTTATGTGTGCTACAATAAATGTGCACCGACCTGCCTCTACCTATATATGCAACATGCATCGACTTTATGAATGAAATTGCACCGACCTAATGTAGCGATAGAAATGTGCACCAAACTTATGTAAGGCAAAAACACAATAGCCAATCATCAAAATTATGAACACAATGCATTATTACATATATCAAAATTTAGCATAGTATATACTATTGCCAGCATCAAAACATATTAAATTCAGAGGATCATAAATCAGAGAAGACAAAACATTCTTCCCCACAAACTCCCCTCAACAATCTCCCCCTTTTTGATGATGGCAAAACCCTGTAAATTTTGATGGCAGCTGTCACGCCCCGAGATTATGCAGCAGAAACAATCGGGAACGTATACAGTCTGCTAGTATGCCTCGAGCAAGCAATATAATCAGAGCGCAAGATAATCACACTAAAGTAATTACACAAGTAAACTTTTCCAAACTTCACTTTATTCGATAATAATAATGTCAAAGTACACAAGATCCTTGACTCTTAACACTCTTACATCATAGACTCAAGAAAAATAGAAAATTACAACAAGACTCGACTAGACATCTGGTACTATGGCTTCTCTCGATTCGTTTTGACCTTCATTCACCCTTGGACCCGTTACTTGTATATTCCGAATCCGACTCATCTGTACTTCCTGAAATATTTAAGAAAGTAGGTAATGAGCACACTTGCCCAGTAGGTATCTTCGTATCAACATGAAGGTAAATTTAAGTGATTAACATTTTTAGCTCTAGAGAATAAGATAAATCATGCAAATATGGTAAAACATGTGAACAAAACCAAAGTAACAAGTTATGATCATGACGGGATACAAGAATATGATTGATCAAGTATATGACAAGAATCTAAGTTTGGCCTTTCCATGAACAAGAATGTAACAAGAATGTACTTTGCATAACTATGAAGGCTATGCACTAGAAAGTCATGTAACAAGCAAGAAAGTACTTTTCGCTTAATAGCAAGTACTTCGTGAATTTACGTGGATCTTTATCCATGACCATGGATTTGTACTTATTTATAAAGAAAGTACTCCCAGCGCAATACGACGGCAGTAGCATCATACCCCATGATTTATAGTATGTTTTCGACAATAAGCCTAGGGGACTAGCATAGAGCCCTTGAACACAATCAGTGCTCGAACTACATCTTCAAGTATAAATCAAGCTACTTCCACGATTATAACAATAATGTGGCCAATAATGTACAAGTTCAAAAATAATTCCATGATAAAGTAACCAAGGTATAGAACGTACCAATAATTGATCATGAGAATTCAAGAAATGCATTAATAACTAGGTTATGCTATGAAGAAAATTTGACAGTATAACGGTTCATTTGTTATCTTTCATATTGTAAACATTGACTTATTAACATAGGTTCAGAGTCCAGATAATTCTAAGACCATCCAGGAACTCAAAAAAACCAACCCCAAAGGTTGAACCTTGGGTTGGACACAATCAGGAACCAAGCGGTCATTTACTGGATTGTTTCTTGAGACAAGCGGTCTAGTGCAGGACCGTTTGATGTATGAAACAGAAAAGTCGACATAGTGAAATCTCCTGGATCCTGGCGGTCACGGTAAAAGCCGCTTAGTGACTATAGCGGTCTAGGACATGGCCGCAAAGGTCTAGATCTCACAAACACCGGTAAAAGTGATCTCTAGAGAATGGGCTTTTATGGTACAACCAGCTCGGCGTCCTAGTGGGAATCCCAGACTCGCAGAGTCTTATGGAGACCTTGAAATAAGATTTCTTAGTCTGTTGGAAGGAATATCCAATGGAGAGGTTATCAAGTCCAATATTATGTACTTAATGTGCAAAGGTGTAACTAATGACAACATACCGGGATATGTGTCATGTACTTAAGAAAATGACTCTAGAAGAGAAAGATAATGGTAATCCGCGATCAAATCATGACTAGTCCATGAATCATACAAATTTAAGTTAATTACAAAAGTATATGTGAGACCCGTCCTTTGACGGATCTTTACCAGTATTAGATTAGAATTAATTCCATGAATTTTGGCTATTTTTATGAGATTTATGGGCCTGTTCTAGTTTTAAATATATTTAGATTAAAGCCTTTAAGTAAATTAGTGGGCATATATACAATTTCACTTCATAGGGGGTTTAGAATGCAATTAAGGGTTAAAAATAATAAAAAGATATTTTAACCTTTTTTTAACCCTCTCGATCTCCCCTCTCTCTCCCACTTTCCCAATTCTTTCTCCCCCCCCCCTTTCCTTTACCCGTGGGCGGTGAAACCCACAGGCGACCGCGGGCGAACCCGCGACGGCGACTCCGCCTCCCCCCCCGTTCACCTCTTCTCGGTGTGGCGACTGGCCTGCCGCGGCGGAGGACGGCGGCGGCGACCCATGGTGGCGGCGACGGTGACCCAAGGCCGCAAGGGGGAGGGACGCGGTGGCGTCCTCACCCCGTGGACCCGTGAGACCGACGACTACCATCTCTCTCCCGTTCCTCCACTTCGGCGTGCGGCGACCCCGGCCACGACGGTGGCCACTGGCGGCCTCATCGGTGGCTTGGCCAAGGAGGAGGACCACGACTGGCCTCCCCCTCTCTTGCCCCCTTTCTCCCTTCACGGCGCGCGGAGGTGGGACGAGACCGGTGACCCCCTCTCACTGTCCCTCTTCTCGGCGGCGCGGTGGCCCGGCGGCCTTGGCGGAGGAGCCGACGACCTCACCGGCGGAGGTGGAGACCGTGTAGTACCCTTGATGAAGCAACACCTCGGCGTGGAGATGCGGTTCCACAGTGACATCAACGGCCTTCTAGCCTCATTTGGAGCGATGAGGAATGCTGTGGCATCACCTCGAGCCAAACTGTGGAGTGAAGAGACGACTGGGCAAAGGACGAACCGCGACGACCCTCGGCTTGCTCACTGCCGAATCGGGCGTTTTTCATCGCATTTAAGGTAGGGGGGTCATAGCCCTAGCCCGTTAAATTGTTCCAAAAGCATGTCCATCATCTTTATGTTTTAATAGCATGCCCATCGTCGCTGAGTTCATAGATTAATAACAGTATGACCATCATCTTTATGTTTTCAAAGCATACCCATCGTCTTTATGTTTTAATAGCATGCCCATCGTCGCTGAGTTCATAGATTAACAAAAGCATGCCCATCATCGCTGAGTTCATAGATGATAAATTGTTATATTGAGATGATGGATTGGCAGGGAACATGTTAAAAAATAATAACTCCCATCGATTTAAATCGACCGATAATGGATCCAGTTCTCCGGTAAGGACTATGTTTCAGTTATTTTAGATTTTATAACGGTCCGCCATAACCTGTTTGTTGACCCGAGCGGCTGACATCTCGACTGCGTAAATAAATTAAATTGGAATGGTGGTAGAAAATTCACGGTTAGTCCGTTGAGAAGCACGCGGCGGTTCGTCGTTCGACCGCCTAAAACCATAGCGGCCCTAGTCCGACCGCTTGTTCTATAATGATGCGTGTTTGCCATTTCAATATGTTCAATAGTCATGCATTTAGTTATGGAATGATTGCTATTTTAGCATGTTCAAATTATTCAAACATTGAATTATTGAATAATCTTCTTAGCATATTCAGTTAATTATGCATTTAATCTTTCTTAATTACCATGTTTAATCCTTATCAGAAATTATGGCATATTTTCAGATCCCAATAGAGCTTTATCCTCTTTCCTAGTGATGGAACCACCAGTCGTAGCCTGACAACTTTCAGTGTTGATCCCACCCGGGAGAGGTGGCGGGGTATCCAAGTTTCACGGTTTTTAAGTTAGTTTCGTGGGCCCTAATCCAACCGTAGCGTCCTATGGAGGGGAATACTAACTAGAGTCCCGGCTCTAGGCACGAGTCGGTGTGTGCACACGTGGTCAGAGACTTGGACTGTCACTGACGAGTATTGCTCGGACTAGTTACTTGTTCTGGTACGGTTACACGTCTCGCTTGCCATGATCAGGCTTGCGTAGATGCTTGAGACGCAGTGTAAGCCGTCAGTGGACGCATCTGGTTTCTCCTTCTGGTGGATCTCCTCTCCTTCTCGCTCTTGTCACTTGGAAATGATTGAGTTATTGTCTATTGGTAGATTTCAAGTACTTGCGTTTAAATTCAAATTGGCATGCTAGTTAGTTGTTCATAAATTGTTTAGTTAGTTTTACAGCTTTAGTAGATTGTCATTTATTTATGCCAATGCATGCTTTACTACTTTCCTTTAGTTAGTTGTGAGTTAGGGATTTCTGTGAACCCTACTGAGTCTCTGTTGTGAGACTCACCCCTTCCTTTTACAGGTGAGGCGGAGCAACCGGCTGCGGGATTCTCTCGCACTTTCGGCGAAAAACCTTAGAGCCAGTAGTGGTCTGTCAGTGGTCGGTCAGTGGTCAGTCTGTCATCTTTACACTTTTGGCCGGGCTATGTCCCATGTAGTTATTTATTTTTGGACCATTGTACAATGCGGGATTGTGATATATGGATCTGGACTACTTGTATAAATTTACCACTCTGATATATGTAATTGCTTCCGTTAAAAGTTCAAATGAATGCTTTAATTAATATTGCGCGTGTAATTTCTATTCGTTATGCATCCCCTCGACAAACACTCACTAACCCTTACAGGGCCTCATCAGCCTCTTGGGTGGCTTCCCCGAGCTCTTGGTATCGGTAAATCGATGATATCGGGTTATAGGTATCCGGATCTCTCAGGTCATCACAGTTGGTATCAGAGCGGTGTTGAGGAATTGTATAAGGAATTGAAATTACATTAGTCCAGAACAAGTCCATGTGAGTCTACTACTGGCTTAGGATGTTTTCCGTGATTACTGATGCATTTTCTGTTATTTGGTGTTTCCTTCTAGATTAAAATGCCGCCTCGTAGAAGGGCACGCTTCCAGAGGGTAGGAAGTGGCACTTCTCCTCCGACTCCCGCTAATGTACTAGCCCCAATTCAAGCCGACCCTGCTCCTCAAGCTGAATTGCCTCCTGGTGGCCGTGGTAGAGCTTTAAAAGAATTTTTATTGTTCCACCAACCGACTTATGAAGGACAGGCAGATCCGGAAGCAGCCAGAGTGTGGATAGATGCAACTGAACGTGTATTCCATTCCATGGAGTGCACGGAGGATGAAAAGGTCATGCTGGCTACTTTTCAACTTCAAGGAGCAGCACTCACGTGGTGGACCACGGAGTGGGAGGTCACTTTCAGATCCCGTCCTCTTCGTCAGATCACGTGGATGGAGTTTGTCACAGCCTTTGCATGCACTTTCAGTCCAGCATATCTCAGGATGGATATAATGCACCAGTTTATGGAACTAGCTCAAGGAGATATGACTGTGCTGGAATATCGAAACAAGTTCATGGAATTGGGTCGGTATGCGCCCCACATTCGTGCTGATGAAAGCTTAAAGACTGAGCAATTTCTACGTGGATTAAAACTAGAGTTAAGGCAGCCTTTGATAGCGACTAGGCTTGCAGAGATGGACGTAGCATATCAAGCAACTGCGGCTTTAGAGCTTGACTTGGCAAGATCCTGAGGGCATACTCAAACGGCGTCAATCCAGCCGAGTGTGCAACGTCAACAGTTCAGTCAGCCATCTGCTACAGGAGTCCCATCTGCTATTCCTGCTGCCAGTGGCATTCATGTTACTAAGCCTAAGTTCAAGAAATTCAAGAAGTTTAAGAAGCGGTATGGTAGTCAGGCATCTTCGGGTACTGTTCAGCAGCAATGGGCACCTTCTTTCCAACAACGCCAAGGTTCAGTGGCAAGTCAGCCGAGGCAGTGTGCAAGATGTGGTGGGAGCCACCCAGGCAAGCCGTGTTCAATGCCGGTGGTTTGTTTCCGATGCGATTAACCGGGACATGTGGTTCGAGACTGTCTGCAGAGACCAAAGCCAGTGTAATTTTCTCAACCACAGCCGTCTCAGTTCAGACCTCCTCCACCACCTCAGGCACAACAATATTATCCTCAAGATTCAGTGTCTTCTTTCCAACAGTCTACTGCAGCGGGCAGGAAGCAGAAGGGAAAAGTCTCTCATATTACCCGGGCTGAAGCTGTGGCGTCTCATCTTGTTGAAGGTACGGTTTCGATTTATGGTCATGCAGCTCGTGTCTTATTTGATTCAGGCGCTTCTCATTCATTTATTTTGGAAGACTTTATTGCTTGTATTGAGGAGCCGACTTCTAAAATTACTTGTGAGTTGCTTGTGGAACTACCTTCTGGGGATTTCATGTTCACTCCTCTTTATCTGGAAGAGTCACCTATTATGATTGGTAATCATAAGTTGCCGGCTAGATTATATGCGTTGTAGTTGGTTGATTATGATATTATTCTGGGCATGGATTGGTTAGAAAAGTGTGGAGCCGTGGTTGATTGCAGATCAAAGAAAGTCTATTTTTAGCCACATGGGAAACCAACATTCTATTTCCAAGGTATTCGATCTCGTTCTTCTCCCTTGCTTATTTCTGCTATTCGAGCCTGTAGATTGCTTAATGCAGGTTGTCAGGGATTCTTAGCTTTCGTGGTTACTGTTAAGGCACCATAGTAGGATATCAATGATATTCCTGTGGTCTGTGAATTTCTTGATGTATTTCCTGATGAGTTACCAGGCTTACCTCCTCAGCAAGAAATAGAAATGGTGATTGAGTTAATTCCAGGTACGGCACCTTTGGCAAAGGCACCATACCGCATGACTCCAGCTGAATTGAAGGAACTGAGGGCACAATTGGTAGAATTGTTGGAAAAAGGCTATATTCGTCCCATGTTTTCTCCATGGAGTGCTCCAGTTTTATTTGTGAAAAAGAAAGATGGAAGCCTGAGGCTGTGTATTGATTACAGGCAATTAAATCAGGCGACTATCAAGAATAAATATCCTCTGCCTAGAATCGACGATTTGTTTGATCAATTGCAGTCTGCTACTATCTTTTCACAGATTGATCTTCGATCTGGCTATTTTCAATTGTGAATTTTAGAATATGATGTGGAAAAGACTGCTTTTAGCATGCGTTACGGTCATTATGAATTTTTGGTTATGATGTTCAGGCTAACCAATGCTCCAGCAGCTTTTATGGACCTGATGCAGCGTGTGTTCCGTCCATACCTGGATCAATTTGTAGTGATCTTTGTCGATGATATTCTGGTTTATTTGGCTTCTGAAGAAGAACATGTTCAGCATCTCAGGATTGTATTGTAGACTCTACGAGATCACGAGCTATATGCAAAATTTAGTAAATGTGAGTTTTGGCTTCGGGAAGTTAATTTTCTCGGCCATGTGATTTCTGGTGACGGAGTTGTAGTTGATCCGGCAAAGATTGAAGCTGTTCTTCAATGGCAGAGACCGAGGACTGTGACAGAGATCAGAAGTTTTCTGGGTCTTACTGGATATTATCAAATATTCATTCAAGACTTTGCACGGATTGTCGCGCCGATGACTAGACTGACACGAAAAGATGTGCCTTTTGTCTGGTCAGATCAATGCGAGCAGAGCTTTAATGTGTTGAAAAGGATTCTCACTTCTTCTCCAGTGTTGGTATTACCTTCTGGCTCGGGTGGATTCGTGGTTTGCACGGATGCTTCTCGAGTAGGTTTATGTGCAGTGCTTATGCAACATGGTAAAGTCATAGCTTATGCACCCCGACAATTAAAACAGCATGAAGAGAATTATCCAACTCATGATTTAGAGCTTGTAGTGGTGATCTTTGCACTAAAAATATGGAGACACTACTTGTATGGTGATAAATTTAAGATCTTTACTGATCACCAAAGCTTGCAGTATGTGTTCTCTCAAAAAGATTTGAATCTCCGACAGCACAGATGGATGGAATATATGAAAGACTATGATTTCACTCTCTCCTATCAGCCAGGAAAGATGAATGATGTGGCTGTTGCTCTGAGCAGGAAAGTGCAAATTAGTCATTTGCTTGTTCATGAATGGAAATTGTGGGAACAGTTTCCTAGTGAAACTTTTAGCGTGGACATTCCTTCTGATCCGATGGTGGCTGTGTGTGCTAGTCTTGTGATGACTCCAGCAATTTATCAGTAGATCAAGGAAGCTCAGCAGGCAGATTCTGATTTGTCCCGCATTATAATGATGCATGATGTTGAATTTGATGATGAGTTGGTTGTCAACCAATGTGGTAGGTTGTATGTTCTAGCTGTTGATGAATTGAGAAATACCATCTTGCGTGAAGCCCATAGATCCCGTTATGCTATCCACCCCGGCACTACCAAGATGTATCAAAATATCAAAAGGCAATTCTGGTGGCCAGGGAAGAAAAATGATGTAGCTGCATTTGTGTCTAAATGTTTGACATGCCAACATGTTAAAGCCGAGCACCAAAAACCTGGAGGGATGCTTCAGCCTCTAGAAATTCTGATGTGGAAATGGGATCATGTCACGACAGATTTTGTTGTGGGTTTACTCCGAACTTCACAGGGCTTCGATGGAATCTGGCTGTTAGTTGATCGGTTAACAAAGATAGCAAGATTATTGCCAATTAAAGTTACCTGGAGTGTTTAGAAATTGGCCGAGCTTTATGTTCAAAAGATTGTGCCATTGCACGGAATTCCAATATCAATTGTGTCAGATCGCGACCCACGGTTTACTTCTGACTTCTGGCGCAGTTTTCAAAAAGCATTGGGCACAGAGTTAGCCTTTAGTTCAGCTTATCATCCGCAGTCAGATGGTCAGTCAGAAAGGACTATTCAGACTTTAGAAGATATGCTGAGATCGTGTTGCCTAGATTGGCAAGGTTCGTGGAGTCAGCATTTGCCACTTGTGGAATTTGCTTATAATAACAGTTATCACCCCAGCATTGGCATGGTACCGTATGAAGCTTTATATGGGCATCCTTGTCGTACACCTTTAAACTGGTTTGAGGCCGGTGATAGATTATTGACAGGACCTGATTTGGTTCAGCAATGTGCTGATGTAGTTCGCTTGATCAGGCAGAAAATGTTGACAGCTCAGAGTCGACAGAAAAGCTATGCAGATTAGCGCAGGCGACCATTGCAGTTTGAGCCTGGAGATATGGTGTTTGTAAAAATATCACCGATGAAAGGCGTTATGAGGTTTGGGAAGCGTGGAAAGCTCAGTCCCCATTATATTGGTCCGTTTCCTATTCTGGAACGTGTGGGACAAGTGGCTTATGATCTTCAATTGCCAGCGGTGATGCGAGCAATCCACGATATTTTTCATGTGTCCCAGCTGAAGAAATATGTTTCGGATGCATCTCACGTGCTTGATGACTCAGTTTGCCCTGAAGTGACTACAGATTTATCCACACCAGAGTATCCGATCAGAATTGAAGATCGTCGTGAGCAACGATTGAGAAATAAAGTAATCTCTCTGGTTAAAGTTGTCTGGCAACGTCACTCTGGAAATGAAGCTACATGGGAACGTGAGGATGAAATGCGTCGGCAATTTCCTTTCTTGTTTGAATGAGGTATAATTCTTTCAGTTCGCTCCTTGTTCTTCCTTTTAAATTTCGAGGATGAAATTTTTACTAGGAGGGAGGGACTGTGAGACCCATCCTTTGACAGATCTTTACCAGTATTAGATTAGAATTAATTCCATGAATTTTGGCTATTTTTATGAGATTTATGGGCTTTTTCTAGTATTAAATCTATTTAGATTAAAGCCTTTAAGTAAATTAGTGGGCATATACACAATTTCGCTTCATAGGGGGTTTAGAATGCAATTCAGGGTTAATAAAAAAAAATATTTAAACCTTTTTTTAACCCTCTCGATCTCCCCTCTCTCTCCCACTTTCCCAATTCTTTCTCCCCCCCTTTCTTTCACTCGTGGGCGGCGAAACCCAGAGGCGACCGCGGGCGAACCCACGACGGAGACTCCGCCTCCCCCCCCCCCGTTCGCCTCTTCTCAGTGCGGCAACCGGCCGACTGCGGTGGAGGACGGCGGCGGTGACCCAAGGCGGCGGCGACCCAAGGCGGCGGCGGCGGCGACCCAAGGCCGCAAGGGGGAGGGAGGCGGTGGCGTCCTCACCATGCGGACCCGCGAGACTGACGACTACCCTCTCTCTCCCGTTCCTCCACTTCGGCATGCAGTGACACCGGCCACGGTGGCGGCCTCCGACGGCCTCGCCGGGGACTTGGCCAAGGAGGAGGACCGTGACCGGCCTCCCCCTCTCTCGCCCCCTTTCTCCCTTCACGGCGCGAAGAGGTGGGACGAGACCGGTGACTCCCTCTCGCCGTCCCTCTTCTCAGCGACGCGGTGGCCTTGGCGGAGGAGTCGACGACCTCACCGGCGGGCCTGCGGAGGTGGAGACCGCGTGGTACCCTCGACGAAGCCACACCCCGGCATGGAGACGCGGTTCCACGGTGACATCGACGGCCTTCTAGCCTCGTTTGGAGGGACGAGGAACGCCGTGGCATCAACCCGAGCCAAACTATGGTGTGAAGAGACGACCGGGCAAAGGACGTACCGCGACGACCCTCAGCTTGCTCGCAGCCGAATCGGGCTTTTTTCATCGCGTTTAAGGTAGGGGGATCGTAGCCCTAGCCCGTTAAATTGTTCCAAAAGCATGCCCATCATCTTTATGTTTTAATAGCATGCCCATCATCACTGAGTTCATAGATTAATAACAGCATGCCCATCATCTTTATGTTTTCAAAGCATGCCCATAGTCTTTATGTTTTAATAGCATGCCCATCGTCGGTGAGTTCATAGATTAACAAAAGTATGCCCATCATCGCTGAGTTCATAGATGATAAATTGTTATATTGAGATGATGGATTGGCAGGGAACATGTTAAAAAATAATAACTCCCATCGTTTTAAATCGGCCGGGAATGGATCCAGTTCTCTGGTAAGGACTATGTTTCAGTTATTTTAAATTTTATAATGGTCCGCCATAACCTGTTTGTTGACCAGAGCGGCTGACATCTCGACTGCATAAATAAATCAAATTGGAATGGTGGTAGAAAATTCACGGTTAGTCCGTTAAGAAGCACGCGGTGGTTCGTCGTTCGACCGCCTAAAACCATAGCGGCCCTAGTCCGACCGCTTGTTCTATAATGATGCGTGTTTGCCATTTCAATATGTTCAATAGTCATGCATTTAGTTATGGAATGATTGCTATTTTAGCATGTTCAAATTATTCAAATATTGAATTATTGAATAATGGCCATCTTAGCATATTCAGTTAATTATGCATTTAATCTTGCTTAATTGCCAATTTTAATCCTTATCAGAAAGTATGGCATGTTTTTAGATCCCAATAGAGCTTTATCCTTTTTCTTAGTGACGGAACCACCAGTCATAGCCTGACGACTTTTAGTGTTGATCCCACCCGGGAGAGGTGGCGGGGTATCCAAGTTTCACAGTTTTTAAGCTAGTTCCGTGGGCCCCTGTCCAACCGTAGCGTCCTACGAAGGGGAATACTAGCTAGAGGCCTGGCTCTAGGCACGAGCCGGTGTGTGCACACGTGGTCAGAGACTTGGAACACTGACGAGTGTTGCTCTGACTAGCTACTTGTTCTAGTACTATTACGCGTCTCGCTTGCTATGATCAGGCTTGCGTAGATGCTTGAGACATAGTGTAAGCCGTTAGTGGACGCATCTGGTTTCTCCTTCTGGTGGATCTCCTCTCCTTCTCGCACTTGTCACTTGGAAATGATTGAGTTATTATCTATTGGTAGATTTCGAGTACTTGTGTTTAAATTCTAATTGGCATGCTAGTTAGCTGTTCATAAACTGTTTAGTTAGTTTTACAGCTTTATTAGATTGTCATTTATTTATGCCAATGCATGCTTTACTGCTTTCCTTTAGTTAGTTGCGAGTTAGGGATTTCTGTGAACGCTACTGAGTCTCTGTTGTGAGACTCACCTCTTCCTTTTACAGGTGAGGCGGAGCAACCGGCTGCGGGATTCTCTCGCGATTTCGGCGAAAAACCTTAGAGCCAGCAGTGGTCGGTCAGTGGTCAGTCTAACCTCTTTCCTCTTTTGGCCGGGCTACGTCACGTGTAATTATTTATTTTTGGACCATTGTACAGTGCGGGACTTGTGATATATGGATCTAGACTACTTGTATAAATTTACCACTCTGATATATGTAATTGCTTCCGTTTAAAGTTCAAATGAATGCTTTAATTAATATTGCTCGTGTAATTTCTATTCGTTATGCATCCCCTCGATAAACACTCACTAACCCTTACGGGGCCTCATCAGCCTCTTGGGTGGCTTCCCCGAGCTCTTGGTATTGGTAAATCGATGATATCGGGTTATCGGTATCCGGATCTCCCGGGTCGTCATAGTATATGATTTGGTTATGAAAATAACGTAAGTTTAAAAAAAATTCTAAGTGCATAAGAATCATAAAATCTACTAGAATGTTCTGTTAATATAACTAGGCATATGAAATCATCACTTGAAACAGGAGTAAAACCTACTTAACTAGGCTTAACATACATTAATTAGGGCTAATCTGCATTAAGTTTTGGGTTAACTTAAATACATAATTCAAAAAATGAAAACGGTCTAGTGTAGGACCGTTTCACTGGGCCAAACGGTCTATCATACGATCGCTAGGGTTTCTGGCGGTCTACAGGAGGACCGTTTCTTCCCGTGTTAACAGAAACTTAATAAAATAAAATACTAATCTAAGGCATATCATGCATGGAAATCAACATGAAGAAATTCTGTAGCATGATAGAATGAGTATAGGTCAACAATATGCGTGGGTTTGTGTGATAAACAAGAAAATTCTCCTTTTAACTTAATTGGGCTAAGAATTATACATGAATATCATACTCGATGCATAGTCCTAATGAAAACATGAAATTGTCAATGTACAATGCATGAAATCGACTGAAATCAGAGGGGTTTTATCCCTAATGTCATTTTTAGGCAGTTCATGAGATAACCTACCTTAAATAGTGCTCCTAGACTGCCAATTTCTGACTGGAAGTAAGCCGTAGTTCTGCACGTTCCGTGCTAAACCAGCAACTTCACACCCTTGTATCTCCTAATCCCCTTGACCTGAAGACGTGAAATTTTGAGGGTAAGAAGAGGGTACTAACAGGACCAATTTATTCTAAAGAACGTCTATCTAATTACCTCATTTGGGGCTTCTATTTTCCTCATCTTCCTGGGTCAGTCGCACAGTTCCCTGAGTTGTTTTCACTGAACCAGCGTCTTTGCAGGCTTCTATCTCTCTGTAGGCTTGATCTCCTAGATTGAAATTTTGAGAAAAGTTAGGTCTAACTAAAATGAACAAATTCTTAGAAGAAACATACCTCTAATTCTTCCTCTTTGCCTTAGTTTCACGCGAGCCAAAAGTAAGGGTCGCACACGTTGGTTCTGGGGTCTATTTATAGGTTTAGCTAGGGTTTTGAGGATTAGAATGAACTTAGAATCCCAATTAGATTTTCAATTCGATCTTCTAGCCTTCTAGACTTATCTAATTAGTAAATAGCATCGATCCTAGGCGATTTGGATGCCCAAGTTCCAAGCTTTTCACGTTCTCTTCCTTTCACGGAATCTGTAGAGCCTAGCGGTCTAATGCTAGACCGTTTCCCATTGCTATGCGGTCTCGCGATAGACCATTTTTGGTCTGGGTGCCGAATTTGAATAGTTTCAAACTCTTTTGATATTATCCACCTCTTTATCCTACTTATCTCCTTAATTCCGTGATTACACTAGTTTTAAGCTTCTAGAATATGTGCTAAGGTCCAAAATAGTCTTTTTGGGCCAATTGGGTTTATTATATGGGCCTAATCCTCTTGGATCAGTGCAGGGCCATAATAATTGGATTCAATTAACCATAATTCATTTAATTACCCTTTACGCCCATTGAATAATTAATATAATTATATTTTAAATCCTAAAATTTTCTCGGGCGTTACACCCTCCCCCACTTAAAAAGAATTTTTCCCCAAATTTAGTATATGGATTTATGGAGAATGTACTTACATTCAAATATCTCTGAAAATCTTTTACGCATGGCTTCTTCAGTTTCCCATGTTGCTTCATGTGGCCATGACTTGGTCCATTGGATTTTGACCATAGGAATGGTTTTATTCCGAAGTTGACATACTTCTCGTTCAATGATCTTGACTGGCTTTTGTTCGTATGTCAAGTCCTTTTTAATCTCCAGGTTGTTGTAAGTAATGACATGGAATGGATCAGGTACATACTTTTTGAGCATTGAGATATGAAATACATCATGAACGTCAGATAGTTGAGGGGGTAAAGCTATTCGGTACGCAACTTCACTAACCCTTTCGAGAACTTCAAAGGAGCCAATGAATCTAGGAGTAAGCTTACCTTTGATACCGAATCTTCGAATACCTCAACTTGGAGAAATTTTAAGAAATACATGGTCTCCTACTTGAAATTCCAGGTCGCACCTTCGGTTATTAGCATATGATTTCTATCTATCTTGACCTATCTGGAGTCTTTCTCGAATAAGCTTTATCTTCTCAGTAGTATCCCTAATGATGTCGGGGCCAAGAAATTACCTTTCTCCTACTTCATTCCAGCAAATAGGCGATCGATATCTTCTACCATACAGAGCCTCGAATGGTGCCATTTGTATACTAGCTTGGTAGCTATTGTTGTATGAAAATTTCACTAGAGGTAAGTGATCATGCCAACTTCCTCCAAAGTCAATATCACATGCCCTGAGCATATCTTCCACCACCTGATTTGTCCTTTTGGTTTGACCATCAGTTTGTGGATGGAATACAGTGATAAAGTTAAGTCGGGTTCCTAATGAATGTTGAAGACCCTCCCAGAATTGTGATGTGAACCGAGGATCTTGGTCGGATATAATGGTGATAGGGACACTGTGTAGTTTGACAATCTCCTTCATGTATAATGTTGTTAGTACATCGACAGACCATCAACTTTTGATTGGTAGAAAATGTACAGATTTAGTCAGTCGGTCTATGATCACCCATATACCATCATGTCCTCCTCTTGTCTTAGGTAAACCCATGATAAAATTCATCCCTATACTTTCTCATTTCCACTCGAGGATATTCAAGGGGTGTAATTTCCTAGCGGGTCTTAGATGTTCTACTTTTACTTGCTGACAAGTGAGACATCGGGACACAAAATCTGCTACTTCTCTTTTCATGTTGGGCCACCAAAAGTTTCTTTTCAAATCTTGATACATCTTGGTAGCACCATGGTGAATAGCATACCTTGATTTGTGAGCTGCTTCCATGATCAATTTCTTAGAGTCATCATGATTCGGCACACAAATTCGATCCTTAAATAATAGTCTTCCATCATTTGAGATAGAAAATTCCGGTCTCTGCTTAATATTATCCTTAATCTCCATCAATGTGGGGTCATTTTCTTGCAGTTGGACTATGTTCTCGATCAATGTAGGTTGAGACCTTATATTGGCAATTATACCTCCTTCTCCTTCTCTGTCAATATCAAGATTTAAATGAGAAAAATCTTCAATAAGACAAGTTATACCTTTCCTGAGGCTTGCTAGAGTTGCCATTGGTTTCCTGCTAAGAGCGTCAGCTATCGAATTGACTTTCCCTGGATGATATTGGATAGTAAAGTCAAAGTCTTTGAGATACTCCAACCATCTGCGTTGTCCCATGTTTAACTCCTTCTGGGTGAAGAGATATTTCAGACTTTTATGATCTGAAAATATAATTTATTTCTCCTCATAAAGGTAATGTCGCCAAACCTTCAATGCGAATATAACCGCAGCTAGTTCCAGATCATGCACAGGGTAATTTTCTTCGTGACGCTTTAATTGCCTTGATGAATAGTAAATCACCTTTCCACTTTGCATAAGGACGCATCCTAGGCCAATGCCAGACGCATCCGTATAGATTTCAATTCCACCACCCTCTGTCGGTAGCGTTAATATTGGCGTAGTGGTAAGGTGTTCTTTAAGAG
Source organism: Amorphophallus konjac (assembly GCA_022559845.1). Classification (NCBI taxonomy): domain Eukaryota; kingdom Viridiplantae; phylum Streptophyta; class Magnoliopsida; order Alismatales; family Araceae; genus Amorphophallus; species Amorphophallus konjac. The sequence goes on along the minus strand of CM040126.1, from coordinate 188,919,719 downwards.
TTTGAAAACTCTCTTCGCAATCCTTCGACCATATAAAAGGATTCTCCTTTTTTGTGAGTCTAGTCAAAGGAACGGCGATCTTTGAGAAATCTTTTATAAATCTCCTGTAATAACCAGCAAGACCTAGAAAACTTCTGACTTCAGACACGGTCGTCGGTCGGCTCCAGTTCTTAACAGCTTCTATTATAGAAGGGTCGACAACGATACCTTCCTTTGAAATAATATGGCCAAGGAAAGAGACCTCTTTAGCCAGAACTCGCACTTACTAAGCTTTGCATAAAGTTTGTGCTCTCTTAGCGTTTGCAAGGCTATTCTTAAGTGCTCTTCATTTTCCTCCTTTGTTTTGGAGTAAATAAGAATATCATCAATAAAGATGACTACAAACTGGTCAAGGTAAGGCCTGAAGACATTATTCATGAGTTGCATAAATGCTATCGGGGCATTGGTTAACCCGAACGGCATTACCATGAATTCATAGTGGCCATATCTGCTCCGAAAAGTAATTTTGTGTATGTCTTCATCTTTGATATTGAGCTGATGATATCCTGACCTGAGGTCTATCTTGGAGAAATATTCTGCTCCTAAAATCTGATCAAAGAGTTAATCTATATGCAGCAACAGATATTTATTCTTAATTGTGAGTTGATTCAGTCGCCGATAGTCGATACATAGCCTGAGGGACTTCTTGACGAATAGAATTGGCGCACCCCAAGAGGATGTGCTAGGTCGATTAAAACCCTTGTCTAATAGCTCCTGAAGTTATTTTTTCAATTCCTTGAGTTCTGTAGGGGACATCATGTAGGGAGCTATTGAAGCAGGTGCTAGTTCAGGAATGAGCTCAATGAAGAACTTTACTTTCCTTTCTGGCGGTAAATCGGACAAATCTGATGGAAATACATCAGGAAACTCATTCACAATGGGAATATCTCGTAAGATAATTCCATTGGATTTGGTGATGATTACGGAAGCAAGAAAAGCTTCACATCCTTGCGAAATAAGTTTGCAAGTGTGAAGAAGTGAAATAATGGTAGGATGCTTCCTATATTTGATACCAAGGAAGGAAAACCTTGGAAGACCTGGTTTCCTAAAAGAGATTATCCGGTTGCGACAATTTATATAGGCGTTGTGGTCAACAAGCCAATCTACACGTAAAACAGCATCGTAGCCCTCCATGTCAAGGCATACGAGATTTACAGGAAGATTATGACCTTCTACCATTACCTCACTATCGGGGTAGTAGGTTGTAAGTTTTGTTCCGGGACCTAAAGGTCCGAAGGTTGAGGAACTGATGAAATTGGCAAGGTTTTTACAAAAATAGTAGATATAAAGGAATGAGAAGCACCGGTATCAAATAACACGAATGTAGGATGGTAATAGATTTGGATAGTACCTTCCATTAACCCATCATTCATGGACGCTTCTTCATCTTCCATAATACCATTAAGATGAGCCTGTCGCTTACGTCCCCCACCGAGAGATTGTTCCTTCATAACGGGGCAATCCGGCATGCAGTGCTCCCGACTGCCACATCGTAGACAAGCGCCGAGACGCTTCCAACATTCTTCGGTTGAGTGGCCGAACTTCTTGCAAAATGTGCAAGCCGCCATGACTTGCTTCTCTTCTTCTTTGACCTTCTTGTTCTTGTGGTAGCCACTACCACTCCCATTCCGGGATCTCTTCTTGCTATCATGGGATTTGTAAGGTTTCGTGATACTAAACTTTTCCCTTTTCCCATGCCGATCAGACCTTCGGCTCGGCTCCTCTCCATTGCCTTTAAGTTTTTCGACCTTCTCCAAGGTCCTTTCGCATAGATGTGCCCGCTGGACCATCTCCGCATTTGTATAGATATTCTGAGACCTAAGTTGTTGAATAAAGCCAGGCCTCAAACCGTCCATAAATCGGTTAGCTTTTAATAAGTCGGTACTAATCAGATGAGGAGCATAAGGCACTAGCCTAGAAAATTGGAGTTCATACTCCGCTACTGTTATCATGCCATAGTGTAATGAAGCAAATTCCATAGCTTTCCTCTTCTTAACATGTTCGAAGAAGTATTTTGCTCGGAAGAGTGTAAGGAAACCTTCCCAAGTATATGGTGCATCTTAAGGCGGTGCCGAAATTGACTTTCATCATGTACGGGCATCTTTATTGAGTTGGAACGTGGCAAGGTGAACCTTCTCTTGGTCAGCACATTGCACAACCTCAAATATGTGATTCATTTCATCAATCCAATTCTCGGCTTCATCTGGATTAGAGGATCCCAAGAACCGCAGAGGATTTAAGCTCTGAAAATTGCGGTGTAGGTCTCCAGCTCTTGCCCCTACGCCGGCTTGAGCCATATTCTATAATGCTTGGGTGAGACCTACAACGGTCTGCTACATACCGTTCCAGTCAACACGATGAGCCATCATAAGAAAGAGGTACCTGAGAAGAGTAATGAATTTGTTAATTCTAATGGAATGAGTGAGGTTAATCTTAGAAATAATTCTAATTACTATCTCATCCCAGGTTCTACCCAATTCCGCTCACAGGTTGGGAGTTTCTTTCCTAGTTTCATAGGTGTGGGTCCTTAAACCTTGGACTTAGCCTATGACATGATTTCTTCCCTAGGACTCCTAGTCTTAGGCTCGGATACCACTCAAACTGTCACGCCCCAAGATTATGCAGCGGAAACAATCGGGAATGTATACAGTCGGCTAGTACGTCTCGATCAAGCAATATAATCAGAGCGTAAGAAAATCACACTAAAGTAATTGCACAAGTAAACTTTTCCAAACTTCACTTTATTCCATAATAATAATATCAAAGTACACAAGATCCTTGACTCTTAACACTCTTACATCATAGACTCAAGAAAAATAGAAAATTACAACAAGACTCGACTAGACATCTAGTACTATGGCTTCTCTCGATTCGTTTTGACCTTCAATCACTCTCGGACCCGTTACTTGTATAATCCAAATCAGACTCATCTGTACTTCCTGAAACATTTAAGAAAGTAGGTAATGAGCACACTTGTCCAGTAGGTATCTTAGTATCAACATGAACGCAAATTTAAGTGATTAATATTTTTAGCTCTAGAGAATAAGATAAATCATGCAAATACATTAAAACATGTGAACAAAACCAAAGTAACAAGTTATGATCACGACGAGATACGGGAATATGATTGATCAAGTATATGACAAGAATGTAAATTTGGCCTTTCCATGAACAAGAATGTAACAAGAATGTACTTTTCATAACCATGAAGGTTATGCACTAGAAAGTCATGTAACAAGCAAGAAAGTACTTTTCGCTTAATAGCAAGTACTTTGTGAATTTACGTGGATCTTTATCCATGTCTGTGGATTTTCACTTATTTATAAAGAAAGTACTCCCAGCGCAATACGACGCCAGTAGCATCATACCCCATGGTTTACAATATGTTTCTGACAATCAGCCGATGGGACTAGCATAGAGCCCTTGAACACAGTCAGTGCTCGAACTGCATCTTCAAGTATAAATCAAGCTACTTCCACGATTATAACAATAATGTGGCCAATAATGTACAAGTTCAAAAATAATTCCATGATAAAGTAACCAAGGTATATAATGTACTAATAATTGATCATGAGAATTCAAGAAATGCATTAATAACTAGGTTATGCTATGAAAAAAATTCGGCAGCATAATGGTACATTCATTATCTTTCATATTTTTAACATTGATTTATTAACATAGGTTCAGAGTCCAGATAATTCTAAGACCATCTAGGAACTCAAAAAAACCAACCCCAAAGGTCGAACCTCGGGTTAGACACAATCACGAACCAAGCGGTCGTTTACTGGACCGTTTCTTAAGACAAGCGGTCTAGTGCAGGACCCTTTGATGTATGAAATAGAAAAGTCGACATAGTGAAATCTCCTGAATCCTAGTGGTCAATGTAAAAGCCGCTTAGTGACTATAGCGGTCTAGGACATGGCCGCAAAGGTCCAGATCTCAACAAACACCGGTAAAAGTGCTCTCTAGACAATGGGCTTTTATGGTACTACCAGCTCAGCATCCTAGTAGGAATCCCAGGCTCGCAGAGTCTTATGGAGGCCTTGAAATAAGATTTCCCTGTCCGTTGGAAGGAATATCCAATGGAGAGGTTATCAAGTCCAAGATTGTGTACTTAATATGTAAAGGTGTAACTAATGACAACATACCGGGATATGTGCCATGTACTTAAGAAAATGACTCTAGAAGAGAAAGATAATGGTAATCAGTGATCAAATCAGGACTAGTTCTTGAATCATATAAATTTAAGTTAATTACAAAAGTATATGATTTGGTTATGAAAATAACGTAAGTTTAAAAATAATTCTAAGTGCATAAGAATCATAAAATCTACTAGAATGTTCTGTTAATATAACTAGGCATGTGAAATCATCACAATAAACAGTAGTAAAACCTACTTAACTAGGCTTATCATACATTAATTAGGGCTAATCTGCATTAAGTTTCGGGTTAACTTAAATATAGAATTCAGAAAATGAAAATGGTCTAGTGTAGGACTGTTTCACTGGGCCAAACGGTCTATCGTACGACCACTAGGGTTTCTGGCGTTCTACATGAGGACCATTTCTTCCTGTGTTAACAGAAACTCAATAAAATAAAATACTAATCTAAGACATATCACGCATGAAAATCAACATGAATAAATTCTATAGCATGATAGAATGAGTATAGGCCAACAATATGCGTGAGTTTGTGTGATAAACAAGAAAATTCTCCTTTTAACTTAATTAGGCTAAGAATTATGCATGAATATCATACTCAATGCATAGTCCTAATGAAAATATGAAATTCTCAATGTACAATGCATGAAATCGACTGAAATCAGAGGACTTTTATCCCAAATGTCATGTTTAGGCCATTCATGAGATAACCTACCTTAAATAGTGCTCCTAGACTGCCAATTTCTAACTGGAAGTAAGCCCTAGTTATGCACGTTCCGTGCTAAACTAGTGACTTCACGCCCTTGTATCTCCTGATCCCTTTGACCTAAAGATGTGAAATTTTGAGGGTAAGAAAAGGGTACTAACAGGAACAATTTATTCTAAAGAATCTCTATCTAATTACCTCATTTGGGGCTTCTATTTTTCTGATCTTCTTGGGTTGGTCGCACAGTTCCCTGAGTTGTTTCCACCGAACCAACGTCTTTGTAGGCTTCTATCTCTCTGTAGACTTGATCTCCTAGAATAAATTTTTGAGGAAAGTTAGGTCTAACTAAAATGAACAAATTCCTAGAAGAAACTTACCTCTAATTCTTCCTCTTTACTTTAGTTTCACACAAGCCAAAAGTAAAGGTCGCACACGTTGGTTCTGGGGTTTATTTATAGGTTTAGCTAGGGTTTTGAGGATTAGAACGAACTTAGAATCTCAATTAGGTTTTCAATTCGATCTTCTAGACTTCTAGACTTTTCTAATTAGTAGATATCATCGATCCTAGGCGATTTGGATGCTCAAGTTCCAAGCATTTCACGTTCTCTTCCTTTCACGGAAGCTGCAGAGCCTAGCGGTCTAATGCTAGACCGTTTCCCATTGCTATGTGGTCTCACGATAGACCGTTTTCGGTCTGGGCGCCAAATTTGAACAGTTTCAAACTCTTTTGATATTATCCACCTCTTTATCCTACTTATCTCCTTAATTTCGTGATTACACTAGTTTTAAGCTTCTAGAATATGGGCTAAGGTCCAAAACAGTCTTTTTGGGCCAATTGGGTTTATTATATGGGCCTAATCATCTTGGATCAGTGCAGGGCCATAATAATTGGATTCAATTAACCATAATTCATTTAATTGCCCTTTACGCCCATTGAATAATTAATATAATTATATTTTAAATCCTAGAATTTTCTCAGGCGTTACAGCAACACTAGATGATGGCAACACTAGTTTTATTAAGTGTCAGAGAGAGAATGCACAGACTTTCTATGAATGCAAAAAATGCAGCTATCTCTCTACACTCCCCCTTTGCCAAACTCTCCTCATGCAGACAAAAATCCCCCCTTTGCCAAACTCTCCTCATGCAGACAAAAATCATCAAAACAAACCTTTCTCCCCCTTTGCCATTAGCAAAAAGAATGATCAGGTGTCTGATATTGAAAGTATGATGGAGATGAAATCTGATTGATAAACTAAATGATCTTTCATTAACAAATCAAACTTGGCTCAGTGTCTTCAGGTATAAGATTTCATATAATGCAGCCTTGAAAGTATGATGGATTAAGAATGATAAAAATTAAAGAATAAGTACGGCATTCTTTGAAAGAAAATTACTATTTGAACTCTTTTAATAGCAATAAACCAGACTGACATGTAGCATATCAGATGTTGCCTTACTTCATCTTATACATATGAATTTCAAAGAGTTTCTTAGGTGAGACCAAACCATGTATTGAGACTAAACAAATTTCACTATTCTGAAATTATCTACAGGTTTATAGCAAAATTTTTATGTTCATTTCAAGTAGAATCCATACCTTTTTACATAAGGGTATACGTTTATCAAACGCCAATACCCCTAGTTACTTAGTAGGATTTACTATTCTGTTTCAGGTTTAGTTGACACCTTTTTACATAAGGGTACACGTTTATCAGACGACAGTACCCCTAGTTACTCAGTGAAACTATCCTTTTAATTTTTCAGATAGAGTTAGCCAAGAAGCTTCATGACATAGGTTCACATGATCTTTGATAAAGAACCCAGTTTCTCAACGCATTTGGCCATTACTATGCCATCAACATGTTTGACTATTCATTTTAACATAGCTGCCCATTTGATTTTCAGAAAGAGTTGTTTAAAAATAATACACATTTCTGGGGTTCTCAACCATGTGATCTTGAACTTAGATGCTTTCAGTTTCTGAAAGGGTCCATTAGACATGACATGATCAATATGGTTGAGATCTATTAAAGATTCATCATTAGATTATTTTCATTGAATTTGGTCTTTACGCTCTAAAGTTTATTAAATTTAAACCATCAGCTCATTCATGGAACACTATTGCTTCTTATAAGAGAAGTCTTCTGATTTTAGCAGCTTAGGTTAATGAACAAACTATAAGTTTGTCATTTATTCAGATGGTCAAGAGGAATATAGGTGCTTGATGTCAATGGATGGAAATAGATCAGAAATATGAAGCATGCATTTTCATATGGCCAAGAGGACATGTTTAGAATAGATAGAGTGTGTTCAATAAAGAGTCGACATTATTCAGAACCTGAACTGATGATCTGTTCTTTTACCAAAATTATTCTGAACTCCCCTGATCAAAATGTAGGAAATGATATGATCATGAATGATATCACATGTGTGAATCCTGTCTATATGCTCTAAACACAAAGCTAATGAACATGAATCATCAAGGATGATATGAAAATGCACAAACTCCCCCTGACTGTATACATGAGTTTTCAGATATGTATGTGAAATGTCATGTCATATTCTAGATATATGCAATGTTGACCCATGGTACTGGGTGGAGGTAAACCTCTACACATGATGTGGATTTCAAGACAGACATAATCTGCCCTTCTTATAGCATACCATTTGATATACCGATGGGTCAACCATGAAATGTAGCACATAGATATGTAGTGACAGTTTCTATAGTTACATCATTTATTGTTATACATAAAACACAGTATACTAAGTGTTAATGCAAATCGGAACAAGCATTCACGCTGAGAATTTACAAAGACCAAGTTCTCTCCTTAAAAATTTAAACCTTTCATTGTCAAGTGGCTTGGTCAATATATCAGCAATTTGCTTTTCAGATGTAATAAACTCTAATTCAATTTCCTTTTTAGTTACTTCATCTCTAAGAAAATGGTGTTTTATTTCAATGTGCTTAGTCCGTGAGTGGTGAACTGGATTTTTAGTAAGGGAAATAGCACTGGTGTTATCACATACAATTGTAATACAACCAAGGTTGATATGATAGTCAATAAGCTGGTGTTTAATCCAGAGGACTTGGGCTGCACAGTTTCTTGCTGCCACATTCTGCTTTAGCAGTGGATAAGGCAACAATATGTTGTTTCTTGGATGCCCAAGTCACTAGATAAGCACCTAGATACTGACAATATCCACTAGTACTTTTCCTATCTATCCTACACCCAACATAGTCTGCATCAGTGTAAGCTATGAGATCTAACTCACACCTAGCAGGATACCATAAGCCTAAGTCTAGGGTGCCAGACAGATACCTAAAGATCCTTTTTACAGCTTTTAAATGTGACTCCTTAGGACTAGCTTGAAAACGAGCACACAAACACACTGAAAACTGAATATCAGGACGAGATGCAGTAAGATATAACAAGGATCTGATCATACCTCTATAAAGTTTGGTGTCTACCAATTTATCTTCAGGGTCAGCATCAAGACTAGTTGAAGTACCCATTGGTGCAGTGATAGCCTTGAGGTTTTCCAGCTTGAATTTCTTCAATAGATCCTTGATATATTTTTCGTAAGTTATAAATATCCCTTCCTTAGTCTGACAAACCTGCAAACCAAGGAAAAATTTTAGTTCTCCCATTGAGCTCATTTCAAATTCATTAATCATTAAGTCAGAAAATTCCTTACACATAGATGGTTTGGTTGATCCAAACACTATGTCACCTACATAGATCTAAATAATCAGAATATCTTTGTCACATACCTTTATGAATAATGTCTGATCAACCTCACCTCTGGAAAACCCTTTTTCTACAAGAAACTTGCTTAATCTGTCACACCAAGCTCTGGGAGCTTGTTTTAAACCATAGAGTGCCTTATCATGTTTGAAAACAAGGTCAGGAAAATCAAGACACTCAAAACTAGGTGGTTATTTTACAAAAACATCCTCCTTTATTACACCATTTAAGAATGCAGATTTGACATCCATCTACAGGAGGGTTATTCCTAAGATGCACGCAATAGTCAAAAGAATCCTAACGGCCTCCATCCTAGCTACAGGGGCAAATGATTCCTCAAAGTCTATACCATATTCCTGGTTGTAACTCTGAGCTACAAGCCTAGCCTTATTTCTAACTATATTGCCTAGATCATCAGTTTTATTTTAAAAATCCATTTAGTGCCTATTACAGTGTCATGTATGGTTTTAGGAACTAAGTGTTAGACCTTGTTCCTATCAAATTGATTAAGTTCTTCATGCATGTCATTTATCCAATGTTCATCTTGTAGGGCACTTTCTACATTTTTTGGTTCTATCTGTGAGACTAGAGCAAATGAGTTCAAATCATTTTCAATTCTGAAATGTGCTCTGGTCCTAGGGGGTTCATTCAAATTACCAATTATGTTTCCTATAGGATGATCTCTGAGAAATATAACATTGGTAACCTGATTACCTGAATTTTCATTTACCTCCCCCAGAGTTTCAGATCCTTCTGCCTCAGCCTCTTCAGCAGATTCTCCATTTTGATCTTCTTTGGTCTTCAAGATATCTCCATCAATTTTCTCCATGCATAAACCAGTTTCAGTTTTAATTGCAGACTTATCAAAGACAACATGAGGAGATTCCTCAATAATTTGAGAGCTGAGATTAAAAATCCTATAGGCTCTGGACTTTTCAGAATAACCTACAAAAATTCCAGGTTCACTTTTAGGTTCAAATTTATCAAGATCTTGTTTAGAGTTTATATGGATAAATCATTTGCAACCGAAAACCTTGAAGTGTGCTAGAGAAGGTTTCTTACCCTTAAGAATTTCATAAGGAGTCATTTATGTAGAAGGTCTTACCAGGGCTCTATTAATGATGTAACATGAAGTATTAATAGCCTCAGCCCAAAACTTCTAGGCAAGTTCCCTTCTACCAGCATAGTCCTAGCCATCTCTACTAGGGTTCGGTTTCTCCTTTCTACTACTCCATTCTGCTCTAGAGTTCTTGGTGAGGAGAACCTGTGATTGATGCCATTTTCCCTGCAGAAGACATCAAATTGTGAGTTTACAAACTCACTACCATGGTAAGATAAAATATTGGAAATAGTGTTCACATGTCTGTTTTATTTTATGAAAGAACTCCTGAAATTCCTCAAATGCATCATTCTTGTGAGACAGAAAGAACACCCAAGTGAATCTAGAGAAGTCATGTACTAAAATAAAACCATATCTCCTTCTAGATAAACTAGCTGATCTAGTAGGTCCAAATAAATCCATGTGAATTAGCTCATAAGGTCTAGAGGATAGGTTTTTAGTTCTGGACTTAAATGACTTCCTAGTTTGTTTACATTGTATGCATGCCTCACATATTTTATTGTCTTGTTTGAAAGAAATTTCAGGAAGACATTTCACTATACAATACTTATTCAATTTATGAAGCACATTATAGCTGGCATGACCTAACCTACGATACCACAGGTAAGCTAGATCATCCTTATTTATAGTTAGACACAGATTAGTGTGTGCTACATCATCTAAGTCTACCATATAGATGTTGTTGACTCTCTTACTAGTAAATTTGACAGATTCCGATTTTGGTTCAAAAATAGTGCATGCAAGAGAGTCAAAAATAACTTTATAGCCTTTATCACAAAGTTGGCTAATGCTAAGTAGATTATATGCTAGGCCATCTACTAATAGAACTTCTTCAATAAAACAAGAGGAGCACTTACCAACTTTTCCTGACCCAATGATTCTGCCTTTTGTATTACCTCCAAATGTTACTATTACACCCGGACAATTTCCCTAGTAAAATACCCAGATATAAGAGTTCGGGAATTTCTTCGAACACCTTCAAGGCACGGGCTACCCGGCCCCTCCAACAACCTAGTGGGCCCAACCAATGGCCCCAATCCTCTAGCCAAGGTATACGTCGACATTAGCAATCAATTGGGACCACTCCCGACCCCTAAGTTGCGGACATTGCCCGCGTTCTACACGACCACCCGGGCCAACCCGGGGGCACCCCGACTACAAGCCACGCCACGTGGCACCTAGTGAAAAGGCCAGGGGCCTACCCCGGAATGCCTTCTTTCAACCCTCCAAGGTCAAAGGGAGACCCAAGTAAGTCAACCACAGGCTTTGGAGGCCCGCAGCACGTGTATACGGCTTACACACGTGTGTTTGGCATTTTTCCGAACACCTTGTGGGCGCGTATGTTTCAACCCTTCTACACCAACCCACGGGCCACCCCTTGGTTCAAACATACTAATTGGGTCCTACAACGACCCTCCAGCAAGCCGGGGCCACCCCCGACCCTCAGACACGTGTCAATGAGCCACTTAACTCTAGCTCTCGGGCCAACCCGAGGCTACCCTGCCAACCCGCCGTACAACGTGGCACGTAGCACGAGGCATGGCCCATGAGCCCAAGGTGCCCCCTCTCAGCCTCCATGAACTTCTACCCTCAGTGCAAGGCCAAATCCAAGGCCCCCCAGTTACCTACTTGGCCCGTTCAACAACCTGGGGTGTGTCGGGCATTTGCTCGAACACCTTGCGAGCGGCTATTACGACTCGAAGAACAACAGCCCCCACGGGCCATCCCAGTATCTCGGAATCCCGTGTCCTTCAAAGGACATCCCCAGACAACAAAAGAAGACCCCCGGGGTTGCGGCTCGCCTGGGGTCCATTTTCCCCAGGGCGGGGCCGCGCCCCAAATGGAGGGCGAACTCCCCAGGGGCCACGCCCTCTCCCCAGCCCGGAGGCCCGACGGTCTTCCCCAGTCCCAGTTCGTGCAAATTACCAATCTCATGGTCCATGGTTAGCGCAAAGTTTCGTTCGTTGTACCCGTACGTGGAAGAATTCACGAAGGCGAAGCCCCGGGATTACGTTAGTTACACACGTCAATCCCCTCGGTCTACACGCACAAGCAGCCAGTCGCCCAGTCCAAGCCCGTATCCTTTGTCTTCTTGCGTTCAAATTAACTCAAAGTGGGGCTAATATTAACAAAAAATCTAATTTTATAGAGGTGGGGCCGCCCCTCTCTCTCCCTCTAACCTAGTTCGCCTAAACCCGCCAAGAGGGGTGGGTTTAGGCGGACCAGCCTGGCCCCCCGAGGCTGGTCCGCCTAAACCCCTTGGGTATTAAAAAAAGGATTTTTTTAAATAAAAAAATGGACCCATTTGGTCCGCCCAAACCCCCCCTGGGGAGGAGTTTAGGCGGACCATCCTGGACCCCCAGGCTGGTCCGCCTAAACCCCACCAAAATAAAAAAAAGATTTTTTACCCTCTGAAGAGGGGTTTAGGCGGACCAGACCAGCCCATGGGGCTGGTCCACCTAAACCCCCCCTGGAGGAGGGGTTTACACAAATAAAAAAACACAAAAATAAAATAAAATTAATACTGTTTGAGGGGTTTACCCGGACCAAGTTGAACCCTCAGCTTAGTCCGTCTAAACCCCAACCCCCACCCCTTCAAATTCCTAAAAATTCACCCCCTTAGAAGCTCAAGGGGCACGAGGACTAGGAAAGAACAACACAAGGAAGACTCCCAGATGGACACCCCCGACCTAATTGTAGCACCCTCGGACTTCCGAGGCTTTCGACAAGGGTCGGGAATGCGAGAAGACAAGTGGGCGCGTGGTTGGCTTGCTAGTCGGCTCACACACGCCGTGGGTATGTCACGCGTACTTCACTCATGCGGTGTTTAGCAGTCTCATACCAAGACCATCCTCGTCGCACGTAAGTTGACTATGCCAACGGCAAACACACCCGCATCCCGGGTCCGCCTGTATACGCCAACTTACGGTGACGAGGTGCACTTCATGATGCCGCGCCGAACTGCAGAGCCTACACCAATCCCGTCGTTGTTGATTTATTTTGCTTCCTTCTTTTGTGGTTATGACGAGGGATAAAGATGATAAGCAAAAATCAATGATATCAATCAACCTATGAACATGTGAACCGTGAATCTAGGCAATCAGAACAAGCTCTAGCATGGGCAATGCTATCTCAATCGAACTAAGCTAAAGAAGGCAAAGAAAAACACACGCCGGAGCGTGGAGCAAGGAATAAATAAAAACACACCACGTGGGTGGAACAAGCAAAAGGAATAAAAGATATGAGAGAGAAATCAATGCCCAATACTAAGGAAAGAACGTGATCGCCACTAAGGTAATAAAACAAGTCAAAAACCTGATCAATACCTTAGAAATAGGAGGATGATGCACCCGCCCACGGGAGAGAAAAACCAGCGAAATCTGCAGATCTGCCTTGAACGTAACGGCCCAGAACCTGTGCGTCACAAGAGTGTGACGGTCTCCAGATGAACCATTAGAGAAGCCTGACGCGTCTGCTCAAGACCGTCAGAGAACCTGCAGAAACAACTTGTGAATTCTTTGAACTCCAAACCTTCCAGCCGGCCAGAAGGCTTGGGCCTCGTCTAATGAACTCTGTAAACCTGCCAAAGAACATGAAACACAAGAAAACAATCCCAAATTAGCCCTTTAAACAAGCGTAGTATCAATTTTTAAAGAACTTAAGATCATGCAAAAGGAAAGGGGAATACCGGAGAAGTTTTGGTTTTAACCCCTCTGGGCGTTTTAAAACGTAGGAAGGATGTTTAGATAATGAAAATAGATGAAGAACGAGAGAGAAAGAAGTGGGACAATGCTGTGATGAGAAGAGGAAGGGAGGAACACAAGTGCAACTTATGAACTTTGAAACCCAAAATCGGAGTACTCCCTTGATTGTGATGCAGATGGACGTGGAAGCAGACTCCTCTTGGATGAAGATGGCTCCAGAAAGTGGCAGCACTTCGACGCAAACTCTAGATTTTTTCTCTTTAGGCCACGAAGTTAAGGGTGCTATTTATAGGCCCTTAAAATCTTTAGGCGAGCAGAGGATAATCCAGCAAGAAAAGAGGATAACTCTTAGCAAACTCTCGAAGATAATACTCCCAAGAGTCCATAGAAACAAACAGAAGGTTCTGAGGATCAGATTTGGAAGAGAAATCACAAGATCAAACTCTCATCTCGACCACGGAGTAGCAGAGAAAAGACCAGACCAGGCAGGACTCTCTGTTGGATGTAACGGTTGCACGACAGACCGCCACATGAATGTAACGCGCCAGGGAGAGACCGTCACACTCAACCTTATCTCAAAAGAGATAAGATTAACGAGGATGTTTCAAACAATTGGACTCTTGAATGTATGCAACGGCCATGGGATGACGCGTTAGAGAAAATAACGGCCGCACGACAGACCGTTAGAGCCAACGGATAAGTAAAAGGATAAGCTTTGGAAGAAAGGCCTTAAGTCTTAGGACTCTTCAAGATGTAACGGCCATGGGCCTATGTGTCAGAAGGATGTAACGCCCCTGCTATGGACCGTTAGAGACAATGAAGATCAATAGATGACTAAGGCTTGCTAAGCTTCATCCAAAATGAAAAATGCCACGGAACCAAACTCAACCAAGAGGAGAAGACCCATAAAATAGACCTCCAACTGATCAAGAAAGACTCAATGAAGAGTGAACAACTTGAAGCATCATATAGAATGAACAAGGAGATGACCCGACTTATTGATCATAAAACGGGTGTCAACATATGCCCCTCCGTAACGTCCTCTTTGCAGGGGAGCGAGCGGAGGTGAAGTGAAAGCGAAATGGAACATGGAGATGAAGCAGAAATGAAGCGGAGTGGACTGAAAAGTGGGCATTAAGGTAAACGACACCCGTTCTACCAACAAGCGACAGGAATTTTCTGGAAAACTTGAAACCAATCACAAGGAAATAGCCAACCAAAGGACGCATATCTGGAGGAACTAACAACTAAGGAAAGGAAAACACGGCTAGCCGCCGGAGGCAACGGAAAGGAAAGAGATAACTGACTAAACTCCAAACAGGAATCTTCAGCTAACCAAATCAAGCGAATAGATCGAAGGAAACCTTCCAATTTAGAGTGGAATGACTCTCCTCATTCGAGATCAAGAACACAGCTATTCACCAACATTGAGACACCCTTGAACAGATGAAGGATCATGAATGCTCAAAGAATGCGTATGATGCATGCTGGGCTAAAGAAAAAGAAATCGTCAAAGTGAATGCAAAGAAAAATTAAAATAACAAGATACTCGAGAATAATATTGCTAGACCAGAAAAATCAGGGTCAGGACACCATCTGCAACCACGGCGTGCAAGATGGAACCATCGTCCCCAAAATTTTCCAACCTAACGGCCTTTCCAACGATTAAACATGTGCACTTAGATCATCATCATTTTTGTTTAAGGTGATGTGACACGACCTAGGACTTAAGCAAGCAAGCACATTCGCAATCTAAATGGGCCAATTTGGGCCGCCGCTCTCTCGTCGCTCACCCAAGCCCGGGGTAACTTGGCAATGCCAAGGTGAGGTTGAGGGGTTGGGACCTTGCTGGTAGAGGGCCAGCAAGCCCAAGACTTGATTCCCAATGGATGTGGAAGCCCAAGACAATGGGGCCGACCAAGTGCCAAAGGCACCGGTTTCTCTCTTTTCCCACGGTGATCACTTATAGCACAAGAGCTTAAGGATCGGGCTCTCATTCACGACCAGCGGAGTTTATGAACTAATATTGAAAGAACAAGCACAAATTAGAGCAATGTTTGGAGCACTTACTCGACCGGTTTGAAGAAACCGGTCCCGCTCGGAGACGAGGGCGAGCGGGGAAGCGTGGGTTCCCCACACGCCGCGCCGGGGTAGCTTGACCTATTTAAGCTATTACAACACTACACCCCATGCAAGGGGGGGATCGTGGCGAAGGGAAGATGATAGTTACAATCAAAACTACCTCCACGCAGGGAGGGGCCTTCAGCCGGCCAAGCGGGGCGGGGAAATTAGACTAAAGAGGGATGACTAAGTAACAGCACCGAATCCGCTTGCTGTCTGCGAACAGAGACAGATAGTCGGTGTTGCTGCTGTAGAACCCGCTCAGGAGTTTTGCTGGTGGCGAGACCGGTGGGAAAATCTTCGTAGCTGAGAAGGGAATGCCTCTGAATTTCTTTAATCTCTTTTGGAGTCGCTGCTGGCCGGGATGGAGGTTTGAACAGAGCCTCATATTCTCGGACCGGCAGCTGTAGACTTCTAACAGCAGATTGTAGAGAATGCGCCGGCAGCTCCCGACCTCGGAATCAAGCACCGTTGGAGTCGTTGGAATAATGGACGAGTCCTCTTTGCATCAAAACTGACGGGGAAGCCAACCGATGTCGGAGAAGACTAGGGGATGCAGAACAATGATGACTGTTCGGTGCAGACTGTGGGTAGCAGATCTGCGTAGCTGAGGGAGAAAAATGAGAACTCTGGATTACAAATGCCGAATGAAGTTCTGTTTCCTGATTCTGGAAGTAGATTGGGCGATGAAGAATTTTTAAGAAGAACTCATTGGCTGATTCCTCCGGGGTTCGTCATGGCAGAGCTTCTCATCTGGCTCAGGTTCTCAGCCGAGGTAGAACTGTGCAGTTGTGGGAGAATGGACCTCCTAGATGGCTAGGAGATCGAAAGAAGATGAAACTACTTCTGTTGTGAAGGAGACTGGTAGACGCTTCCGACGATGGCTCTTGGGTCTTCAAACTCGTCCGGAGGAAGTCGTGGTGGCCGCTGCAAGTTGCTGGTTCATCTATAACCTCTAGACAGCAAACTGCAACTTCGAAGTAGCTTCCAATGACCAAGAAAGAAGAAGGGGAAGGGGGTAGATGAGTGTGGGAGTGACCCCTGGTTGTAAGGGGGTCTTGGAGGGGGTGTTCTAAGGTGTGGGAGGTGGAGAATAAGGTCTGGAAGAGGGTCCAATAGATGGTGGTAGTGGGGGCTGCGAATTTGGGAAGGTGGGTAAGAGGGAAAGGGTATTTGAAAATGGGTTTAAGGGTGGGGTTAATTTGTTTGTCTTGGGAATGGGGGGGGTTGTGTTGGGGAAGGGAATGGGTGCTTGGGAAAGTGGGAGGGGTAGTTGGGGGTTGGATGGTGAGGAGAGGATTGGTGGAGGGGGTCTTGGGAAAGGATGGAGTATTGATGAGGGTTGTGGGGAATGGGAAGAGGCTTAAATGGGGTAGGTGGGGAGTGGAGGTGGTTGGGAAGGGAGGAGAGAGAAGAAAATTCGAATTTGGGTGTTGAGGAGAGAGAAAGTGGAGTGAAAAAGAGAGATTAAGAGAGGGAAGGGTGGGAAATCTCTCCCCTAGGGTTTCTCACCCAAAAAATGAAATCTCTTCACTAGATAAAAAGTGTAAACTCTCAAAATGGCAAGTTTTTTTATTCATTGATTCATTAAGTTGAAATGGGGGGAATGTGATCCATATATAGGAAACCCACATTTCTACAAAAGACCCTGACAATTGACTCAATGACAAATAACCGAGGGGGTAGGGGAGAGCCCTTGGGCCAAGCCCAATGAATTGGGCCCAATAGCTAACTAGACAACCTAATGACACTCAAACTTAGGGAAATGAACACAAGACCTAGGAACATGACTCAAATAAAAGGGAAAATACATCAAATGACTCAAATAAAAATTACATAGGACTCAAAATTAAATGACTAGACCATGCCAGATGCAACCGGGGCGAGGAGACGAGCTGTGAACGTGGGCATGGGAGGTGATGTCCCCATCATACTCCCGGGGTGCGGAGAACTCGACTCCGTCGAGTAAGTGTCCTTCCCTCCTTGGAGGGTGTAGAAGTGGTACTGCCCTCAAGTCTTCCGAACGAGACCGATCCATCCACCTGCCGAGATAGCGCTCGTATACCTTGCTCCTGGTGGTAGTGACATGTTCATCCAATATTCGTTCAATGCGCTCACGCTGGGCTCTCTTGGCTGGTGGACTCTCCTCACGGGTGGGTGCTCTCTCAACGGAGGGAATAGGCTCAATATCCTCACTAGGTACCACCGTGGGTCCCTTGTATGGCACTAGGTCAGCGACACTGAATGTGGGACTTACCCCATATTCCTCGGGGAGATCTAACTCAAAGGCATTTGCACCAATGCGCCTTAGGACCTGGAAGGGACCAGCCCCACGTGATCTCAATTTGGAGATGGCTCCCGGGGAGAGCCTCTCCGTCCTTACCATCACAAAGTCACCCTCATGGAATTCTTGGTGACGTCGATGAGAGTCGGCTCGCCTTTTATAAGTCACATTCTTCTTGCTAATGTGCTTACGGATCTCTTTATGCAATGTTGTGAATGCAGACATTCTAGGGGTGATGGGTGGACCTGGGCAACCAAAAGTAGACCTATCGTGTAAAGATGCAGTGTAGACTTTGGTTAGCCTAGGTGGGCCGGGGCACCCGTAGGTGGCCCTATCATGCAAATTGGTGATAAATATTGGGGGATCCGGACATCCGTAGATGCCTTTGACATGCTTAAGACTCATGATGAATGAAGGTGGACCATGACATCCGAATATGGACCACTCATACTTTCTACTTGACATGTGGGTGATATGAATGAATGGACCCAACATAGTGTTCATGCCAAGGGGTATGGTAAGCCTAGACACATGCATGCTTTTCCCAAATGTGACTTCCATGTGTATAAGTGTGGGACAACCTTTGAACTCCCATTGGAAAGGATCGAATGGATCTAAGAAGGTGGTCATCCTGGGGTGGGGCACAACCTTATTACCTCGGGATATGTGACCCAAGGTCATGGTTCCCAAGGTGTAACCCGAGTCTAGGAAGGGGTGGGTTTGATCCATCACGATGGGTTGGAGTAGGGGAAGGTGGGTGGTGGATAAGGTGGTTGGGCCACATGGGTATCCGTACTCCCATTGGAATGGGTCAAAGGGATCATGGTAAGGGCTACCTAGAGAGAGGAACTCTATGTCCCCAAGGTCCTTATAAGGTGGTGAGTCATCCTCCTCCCAAGTAGTTGGTCCAAGGTCTCTAGTGGGTTGACCGTTCAAGGTACTTGGGATCTCAAGGGGTGGGGAGTAGACCGGGATGGGTTCTTCCTCCAAGGGGAGAAATAGGAGGATCTCACTAGTACAATGCCCACTTGTGCAAAGGGAGGTGATGGAACCGATGGATGGGTGGACAAAGTTGACGGTGCTAGGCTCCAATGGTCCCATGGCTAGTAGGCTGGTTAAGTGGGCTTGCCAATGTAGGCAATCCACAAGGTCTCCCAAGTCTTCCACAGAGTAGAAGTTTTGATAAGTGACATGGGGAGGTCGGGTGGGAACAATTTGGGATATATATCCCAATGGTGGTGAGCTAGGGAGGGTGGGACATTGCTTGAGCCATTGGAGTATGGACTCATCTATGGTGAGGGTGCCATGTGTGACGGTGCATGGCCTTTGAGGATCCGGACCATGAGGGGTGGGGGAAGATTGAGGCTCTTCTTCTTTATTGGTGGGAGCTTGGGCTTCCTCTATGGTGATAGGAGGGTCCATATGGGCATAAATCTTCCTAAGTTCATTTCTCATCTCAACCCAAGAGTCGATTGGCTCTTGCCTTCCAACTTCCCTTAAGCCTACAATGTTTTGCCATTCATTCCTAGCTTGGCGCCATAGCAAACTTTTGGCATAGTTGACTTGCATAGACCCTGACAGGGTGAACCTCCCAAAGTGGTGATCTATGGAGCTTTTCCATTCTAGATATAAACTAGGGTGGGATTCATCAAACACAAAAGCATCTATTGGGTCCAAGCGAGACGAGTAGGCTAAGTAGGAAGTGGCCATGATGATCGAGTGATAAATACAATGACCCTAGGACAATACTTAGTAGAGACAAGTCTAGAACTTGCTCTGATACCAATTGATGTGACACGACCTTGGACTTAAGCAAGCAAGCACATTCGCAATCTAAATGGGCCAATTTGGGCCGCCGCTCTCTCGTCGCTCACCCAAGCCCGGGGTAACTTGGCAATGCCAAGGTGAGGTTGAGGGGTTGGGCCCTTACTGGTAGAGGGCCAGCAAGGCCAAGACTTGATTCCCAATGGATGTGGAAGCCCAAGACAATGGGGCCGACCAAGTGCCAAAGGCACCGGTTTCTCTCTTTTCCCACGGTGATCACTTATAGCACAAGAGCTTAAGGATCGGGCTCTCATTCACGGCCAGCGGAGTTTATGAACTAATATTGAAAGAACAAGCACAAATTAGAGTAAAGTTTGGAGCACTAACTCGACCGGTTTGAAGAAACCGGTCCCGCTCGGAGACGAGGGCGAGCGGGGAAGCGTGGGTTCCCCACACGCCGCGCCGGGGTAGCTTGACCTG
This sequence comes from Amorphophallus konjac, assembly GCA_022559845.1. Classification (NCBI taxonomy): domain Eukaryota; kingdom Viridiplantae; phylum Streptophyta; class Magnoliopsida; order Alismatales; family Araceae; genus Amorphophallus; species Amorphophallus konjac. Next base: position 188,899,589 of record CM040126.1, on the reverse strand, counting down.
TTTAAGCTATTACAACACTACATCCCATGCAAGGGGGGGATCGTGGGGAAGGGAAGATGATAGTTACAATCAAAACTACCTCCACGCAGGGAGGGGCCTTCAGCCGGCCAAGCGGGGCGGGGAAATTAGACTAAAGAGGGATGACTAAGTAACAGCACCGAATCTGCTTGCTGTCTGCGAATAGGGACAGATAGTCGGTGTTGCTGCTGTAGAACCCACTCAGGAATTTTGCTGGTGGCGAGACCGGTGGGAAAATCTTCGTAGCTGAGAAGGGAATGCTTCTGAATTTCTTTAATTTCTTATGGAGTCGCTGCTGGCCGGGATGGAGGTTTGAACAGAGCCTCAGATTCTCAGACCGGCAGCTGTAGACTTCTAACAGCAGATTGCAGAGAATGCCCCGGCAGCTCCCGACCTCAGAATCAAGCGCTGTTGGAGTCGTTGGAATCGTGGACAAGTCCTCTTCGCAGAAAAACTGACGGGGAAGCTAACCGATGTCGGAGAAGACTAGGGGATGCAGAACAATGGCGACTGGTCGGTGCAGACTGTGGGTAGCAGATCTGCGTAGCTGAGGGAGAAAAATGAGAACTCTGGATCACAAACGCCGAATGAAGTTCTGTTTCTTGATTCTGGAAGTAGACTGGGCGATGAAGAATTTTGAAGAAGAACTCATGGGCTGATTTTTCTGGGGTTCATCGTGTCAGAGCTTCTCATCTGGCTCAGGTTCTCAGCCGAGGCAGAACTGTGCAGTTGTGGGAGAATGGACCTCCTGGACGGCTCGGAGATCGGAAGAAGATGAAACTACTTCTGTTGCGAAGGCGACTGGTAGGCGCTTGCGAAGATGGCTCTTGGGTCTTCAAACTCGTCCGGACGAAGTCGTGGTGGCCGCTGCAAGTTGCTGGTTCATCTGTAACCTCTGGACAGTAAACTGTAACTACGAAGTAGCTTCCAATGACCAAGAAAGAAGATGGGGAAGGGGGTAGATGAGTGTGGGAGTGACCCCTGGTTGTAAGGGGGTCTTGGAGGAGGTGTTCTAAGGTGTGGGAGGTGGAGAATAAGGTCTGGAAGAGGGTCCAACAGATGGTGGTAGTGGGGGCTGCGAATTTGGGAAGGTGGGTGAGAGGGAAAGGGTATTTGAAAATGGGTTTAAGGGTGGGGTTAATTTGTTTGTCTTGGGAATGGGGGGGGGTTGTGTTGGGGAAGGGAATGGGTGCTTGGGAAAGTGGGAAGGGTGCTTGGGAAAGTGGGAGGGGTAGTTGGGGGTTGGATGGTGAGGAGAGGATTGGTGGAGGGGGTCTTGGGAAGGGATGGAGTATTGATGAGGGTTGTGGGGAATGGGAAGGGGCTTAAATGGGGTAGGTGGGGAGTGGAGGTGGTTGGGAAGGGAGGAGAGAGAAGAAAATTCGAATTTGGGTGTTGAGGAGAGAGAAAGTGGAGTGAAAAAGAGAGATTAAGAGAGGGAAGGGTGGGGAATCTCTCCCCTAGGGTTTCTCACCCAAAAAATGGAATCTCTCCACTAGATAAGAAGTGTAAACTCTCAAAATGGCAACTTTTTTATTCATTGATTCATTAAGTTGAAATGGGGGGAATGGGGTCCTATATATAGGAAACCCACATTTCTACAAAAGACCCTGACAATTGACTCAATGACAAATAACCGAGGGGGTAGGGGAGAGCCCTTGGGCCAAGCCCAATGAATTGGGCCCAATAGCTAACTAGACAACCTAATGACACTCAAACTTAGGGAAATGAACACAAGACCTAGGAACATGACTCAAATAAAAGGGAAAATACATCAGATGACTCAAATAAAAATTACATAGGACTCAAAATTAAATGACTAGACCATGCCGGATACAACCGGGGCGAGGAGACGAGCTGTGAACGTGGGCATGGGAGGTGATGTCCCCATCATAAGGGGAACATCAGATCCCAGAACACATGAATGATCAGCCGGTTCTCGAGATAATATATCATAGATAACATATAATAATGCATTAACGGGATAAGAGATCGAGATACAATACCTGACTTACCTTCCGGGCAAATGGCAAAGCATGATGCTGTTCATAACTTCATTCAGGAGAAAGAGGTTAGCCAACGACAATGAGTATAAGCATGAGACAAGGCATCACCATTCATACGCATGAGAAGCATCAATAATATGCACCATGGCAGAAAACGCAATCATTCAAGCATCAAATAGACCATTTTATTCATCAAGAAACTTGCAAGCTGTAACGGCCTACTGAGGGTGTGTCACATCAATATAACGGTCTAGGACAGGACCGTTAGAAAATGGCGGTTCTCATTCTTCAATAAAACACATTTGAATGACCTGACGGTCTTAAGAAGATGCGTCAGAGAATGTAACGGTCTGGCGATAGACCGTCACATTTTCTGAGCGTTAAAAAAAAACAAACTGAACGGTCACAAACCTCATTCATTCATTGTTCACAGCCCTAACACTCCCAAAACCCCAACCGAGAGCACCACCGGCGATCACCGACGACCACCCAAGAGATGGCCGGCGACGAGGCCCCGCAGTCACTGAAGAGAAGGGGAAAAGGCATGAAGAGGAGGGCCATCCGCCGCCTCCACCGTCGGATAGAACGAGAAGAGATCCCGCCGCCCGTGGAGGAGGAAACGGCGACGAGGGAGCCAAGAGAGGAGGAGGAAGCTTCCACGGCTGAAGAAGACCAAGGGGAAGCACCCCTGGATGAAGGAGAAGCCATTGGAATGGAGAAGAAGCGAAAGAGAGGGCAGGACCGAGAGGTAGGACGTTCGCCCTAATTTTCAAATTTTTAATTTTTTATGATTTTTATGTGGATGCATGCGTGGATGGGGGGTAGGAAATGGGTCTAGGAACCCATTACGATCATTTGTAGGCCTTTAGGCCAAAGTGGGAGAGCCTAGGAATTAGAATGAAAAATTCCCCTTTGCAGGGGCTGTGACGGTCCTTCCAGCGACCGTCACAACTCTGACGCACCTTCCCTGGTGCGTTAGAGCACTATGACGCCCCACCCCAAGGCCGTCACAGTTACCAGAGGTTAAAACTATTTTTTTCAAGTTTTCAATTATTCAATTTTTGTTTTGTTTTCATTTTATAAATGCTTATGCAATGATTTTATTATGCAATTGACTAACTTATGCTCTAAATGAATGCAGGGAAAGAGACGGACGAGGATCTCATGGCTCCAGATCCGGGCGGTATACCAGGCACTGCCCGACTACCAGAGAGAGAGACTGGCCGGCATGGGGTTTGCCGAGGTGCTCAGCATTGAGGCGATTCGGATGGACACGCCGCTCCTGTATGCTTTGCACGAGAGGTGGGATCCAATCAGCAGGGCGTTCATCTTCCCATGGGGTCACATGATCCCCACGCTAGAAGACATAGCGAGGATCACCGGCCTGAGAGTGCACGAAGCTGCAGTGACAGGATGGACATATCGGGACTACCCAGAGATGGCCCAGGAGCTACTGGGGCTAGATTTGATCAGACTAGGGCAGACATCATCCCAGCTCTCGAGATCACAACTGCAAGAGAGCTTAGGATTGAGAGGAGCGGCGATAGCAGTGGCCGAGCTACCAGAGGAACATCTGGGTAGAGTGATGGAGCAGGTGCGCCCACGATTGGCGGCAGAGGCGGGACCAGAGGGAGATCGAGTCCTGAGGTGCTTCCTTATGCTACTGTTCAGGAAGCTCCTATTCGCGACTCGAGCGGACGTTATCAGCTGCAGGCTGCTGCCGATGATCAGAGACTTGGGCAGAGTCGGAAAGTATGCATGGGGAGTGGCAGTGCTAGCCTTCATGTTCGAGTCCCTCAGCACGATGAACCGGCAGACCATGCTGGGCGGCTTCTCACCTTTTCTATAGGTAAATTTAAATGCTTTCTATATGATTATGATTATGCAAATGCAAATGATTATGTGACTGACATTTAGACTTCTATATGCAGATCTGGAGCTACATGTACCTCCCGGGCATCGGGAGAGGCACACTACTCCACCCCGGGCGGATCCCGATCGCCAGACGATGGGTGGTCGCGAGAGACCCGGGGTCGATCATCAGATTGACCCGGGCGATCCAGGATGATTTGGATTCCTTCCCGTACACGGTGGTAAGCCCAAACTAAAATTGATTTCTAAATGCTTTAAATGCTTCTATGAATGTTCATGAATATTTCTAAATGCTTCTAAATATGCTGATAAATGAACTAATATGCTTTCAGGTGAGGTGGACCCCGTACAGAGGTGAGAGCTACGAGGGACAGCCATGGGTGGAGGCATCCCTCTCGTACCGGGGACGAGATATATGGCTCCATTGCATCCACATCATCGAGCCACTCCACTATCGACTGATCCTGCAGACTCGGGGACTACACCAGCCCGAGGTGACCTTTCCACGCCGCAGCGATGAGCACCCAGGGAAATCATCAAAGGGCATTAGCGGCGATGTGTATAGGGCATTAGCGGCGATGTGGATTGGTGTGCCCGGAAGGTGAAGTTTGTCCACGATTGGAACCAGAGGGGCAGAGCGGTAAAGGAGCGGGATGAGAGCGATGAGGCGTACTTGAAAGCCTTCGCTCGACTGTACGGGGACCAGGTGTACCGAGGTACCCGACAACCGGTATGCAAATTCTAAACCCTAAACCATGAATGCTCTTATATGAAAATTTCCTATATGCACTGACTCATATGCTTTCTAAATGCAGCTAGACCCCGAAGGAAGGATAGCCGAACTCGAGGGGCTACTCCATGCCACCGTCCAGCAACGGGACGAGTACCGGACCGCCTTGGAGCTTCTGGTAAGATTCCCAAAAACCTTTGAACTAAAAAACTCATGATTATGTTTATAATTATGCAAATGATGCCAACGTGATTGACTAACCATGATTTCAAAATGCTGCGGGCTGAGGGAGCCCAAAGAGCGGGACCGGATGCTCCATCATCGTCATCACAGCCTGCGGGAGGCAGAGCTGAGTGAGACGCCGATTTCGCCCGAGCAGTTACTCGGGCCGAGGAGGCGGAGGCCACCCTCGTGGAGCGGGTAGGATGCTAAATGCTTTGACTTAAATGCTTCTTAAATGCTTATGTGACTATCCATATGAAATGCAAACTACAGGCGAGAGAGCTAGCCACAGCAGGGACGAGGCGAAACTGGCTCGAGCAGAGGCGGAGAGGAACCGGGCTGAGGCAGAGGTCTTCCGAGCAGAGGTGGCCCGTTTGAAAGGAGAGCTTGAGCGGACGGCCACGCAGACGGCAGACCTAGAGAGATACCGTTCTGAGGCACGGGCTGCGTGACTCCAGGTGCATGATATGAAGGTCGAGGTACGAACCCTGGAGAGGACCATTCGGATGATGGGACGAGGACTAGAGCGGAGCGTCTCTCAGAGCGGAGCGTCGAGGAGTGCTGCTCGTGCTGGATCAGTGGCAGACTACCTTGTCGCTCCTCCGGCCAACGGAGGAATGATAGGGCGAAGAGGGGTCAGCAGGAGGAGAGTGCCTCCATAGTGCCACCGGCGAGGAAACCGGAGGGTGGAGATGACGACGGCTCGGTAGAAAAACCGGCCGAGTGATGCACTTTGATCTTTTGTTATCACTTTACTTGTACATGACTTACATGAAAAATGGAATTAATGATGAATGAATGAAAATTTCTTTTTGGTCTTTTGTTTGTTTTTCTTTTTATGTGAATGAATGGATGTGTGAATGCAGAAACGAATGTGTGAATGTGAATGCAGAACATGGATATGTGGAAATGTGAATGAAACTATCGGAATGAATGTGGATGATGAATGGTAAATACAGGAACAAATGTATGAACAGATGCATGTGGACATGTGGATGAACGGCTGAAACCGTAGGAATGGAATATGGGATGAGATGTGATGCGTGGATGAAAGACTGGATAGGATGAACGGAAGGAAAAGTGTGTAAGATCGCCAGGTCTAATCATAGGCCGAAAGGAATAGCTCAATCTCAGTAGCAGACAAAGTGACAGTCTAGGTCTAGACCGTCAGGATCATGTAACGCCTCAGATGGAGGCCGTCAGAGAGGACAGAGGCCAATTTTGCAGAACTGAGCAGCAGGAAGTGCGACGGTCCATAGCTGGTGCGTCAGAGATAGGTAACGGCCAAATGCCAGACCGTTAAAGATGGCAGAGCAGTGGGATATCAGGGCAACTTGCATAAAATGTGACGGTTTAGGAGCGGGGCGTTATAGCCAAGTAACGGCTGTGGCCAAACCGTCAGGCATGATTGAGCAATGGATAGCCGAAACTGAACGGCAGAGAATGTGACGGCTCAGAGTCCACGCGTCACGAAAGATAACGGTCTGATGCTAGACCGTCAGGCTTGACAGAACAAGACTGGGCTAAATTAAACCCACAGGAAATGTGACGGCCCAGGGATGGCGCGTCAGAGGCAAGTGACAGCCCTACGATAGACCGTTAGAGAATGAAGCGTACTCCGAGATGGATTGTGCTGTGAGAGGTAAAATCCGAGATAAGAACCCTTCAATCCACTCTAGACTTCTCTCAAACTTAAGATAAAGTCTTCTAATCCAAATCTTATCACCTTAAAGCCAAAATCAAGCCTTTAAAACTTGGAAACTTAGCCAAAATCGTATCTTTGCTGAATTCTCTACTAGAAGGCTGAAGAACTTCTCCTGAGGGAAGGAAACATGATGAAGAGAAGCTTTGAGGTGATGGCTACGGAGGAGAAGGTCTACACTGGACCTAAGGCTACGAGAAAAGCGCATGGAGAGCTACAAAGGTTGACATCGATTCCCAAACATCTGAGCTCTAATGCTCAAAGAGTGGTAAGCTTCTATTACCTTAGCCAAATTCATAAATTTCTGTACTTCAGTTCCCTCATGATCTTCTTCTTCTCTCTAGCCTCTTCCTGGTCCAAGATGTTATTCCAATCTGAAGTGGGTGGCTCCCATGATCAAAGAACTCCCTCTAGAAGTTGTATCAATCCTTAGGGCGTGGCACCTTCAACCCTTATTGTTCTTAGGCAAGAACTTCCAGAAATTGTCAGTAGATTGGCCAAGCATTTCAGCCCTCATAGAATTGTGGCATCCACAAATACATACCTTCATCTTCCCTTCTTTTGAAGCTACAGTCCTATTAGAGGAGGTAGAAACCTACCTAGCCCTTCCTAAGACTAAGGCGGGGGATGGAGATCTAGTTTGCTACACGGTGGAGCCTATCAACCCGTCCTTGATCTTAAGTGATTTCATCCATAACCCAAAGGGCGTGAGGACCATGATCAGATCGCACCACATACACTTGATACCCTTAGCACAATGGATATTCTCTCATTGCAAAAACAAGTGGGAGAGACACGAAGTCATAGCCAAGGCGGTGTCGGTTTGCTTATGCGAAGTCTTCCTTTTCACCACTACCGACCACCTCTTAGATACCCAAAATCTCAGCATCATCAGTGGGTTGTGGCGGGGAATGTCCATCTCTCAAGCGATCCTCTCATATCTCTATGAAGGACTAAGCTCCGCTTGCTTAGGAGGACCCCTATTCGGTTCTATGATACTCCTTGAGTGTTGGATGGGAGTGAGAATCAAATTCCAACCCAATGAAGACGTAACTTCTACTAGCCGGATCTTCGGGAGCCACCCTTTGTTCTTTATTGGAGGCGCTTCTGGATTTTCTTCACAGGTTGAGTGCAAGACGGCGGATAAGAAAACACGGGATGAATGGCGCCTCTTCTTCAACACTTTGCCAATGGAGAAATTCACAATGCGACCAAGGTTCCTTCGGAGGACTCTTCTTAGAATACCGCGACAACACGGCCTCGACCTCCAGCTAGTGGGAATTATTACCACGGTGATCTACAACCCGCACCGGTGCCATCTTCAGATCAGACTGCCTCGGATTGAAGCTCCTGCACTATCACACTACCCTCCCCTTCTACCTAGGAAGATGAGGACCGAGGAGGATGAAAGAGCAGTCTGGAACGTGCTGACCATGTGGGAGATCAGCAAGGTGCGTCCGTGGCAAGAAGAAGTGGAAGAGAACGACGACGCACGCCGTGGCTACGTGAAAGAATTGAGGAAGATCCGCCCTCTTGCGGATAAGAAACTGAATGTAATTTGATTTTTTCTTGTTCATGTTCATGAAAGATGTTGATGTAATTGACAATCAGAATTGAAGCCTTATTAAACTTATGTTGCATTAAGTTATTTGAATGAGATGAGAGTGCCTTAGTTGTATGCGCATGAGTTGTGGTTTGACTTGGCTAGAATGACCTGGAAACGAAGCCTCTAGAGAATGTAACGGTCCTGAGCAGGGCCGCTAGAATGATGAAACGGTCAGGAGATAGGCCGTTTGGAAGAATAGACTGAGAATTAAGTTCTCTGGAGGGTGTAACGGTCAAATGATAGACCGTTAGAAAGCGTGACGGTCGTGGCCCAGACCGTTAGAGATAGAGCTGCTGAGAGAATCAAAGCCACAGTTTGAAGGAGTGTAACGGTTCAAGAAGGACCGTTAGATGAGTGTGACGGCCTGGACCTGGTGCGTCACAGTCCTAAACCTGCATAGTCGTGAGATTTCAGCCCTGGGCTTGAACCTGCGTTCTGCACACACTTAGACAAGAGACAAGTTAGATCTATTCTTAGACTCAACCCCTTGCCTTGGAGCAAGTTAGAGAACGACCGTTTCTTGATAATTGGTCAAGGGGTGGAGCCTTATTAAATAGGTGGAAAATAAAATAGAAATAATGCGATGCATGCAATGCATATGATGGTGTTTTTTTTTGAAGTTTCTGGAAAATATCTGAATTTTTATGAGATTTTGAAGATATTTGATTCTTTTTTGGGTTTTGGAATATTTGGTTTTTTCCTTGGTTTTGAAAATATTTGATGTTTTTTTGGGTTTTGGAAATATGTGATGTTTTTGGGTTTTGAAAATATGTGATGTTTTTGGGTTTTGAAATATGTGATGTTTTTGGGTTTTGAAAATATGTGATGTTTTTGGGTTTTGAAATATGTGATTTTTTTGGATTTTGAAAATCAGTGCCTCCCCTGACAGCGTGAGCCCTCCTTATTGTAACGAGAGTTCCCGAGGTTGGCGTGCAATAAGGTGACAACCCCTGGCCAAGGCCCAATTTGCATGACGATGTCTCTACCAAGGCCATACCCAGGGTACTAGTTTTGATCCTAAAAGAAAAATTGAACACGGGGGTAAGCTTATGCCAGATATAGAAGTTTTTTAGGACTTGATTTCCTTTCCAAACAACCCATTAGAGATTTGTGTCCGTCATTGAACCTTAGTCCACTCTAGGCATGCATACGACCGGGCTCATTCGTCCCGCGGGGAACTGTACTGCCACTCTTGCCATGCCGAGCTTTCTTTCTTTTTTCTGGAGCTTTGGGATTTTGGTGGGTGGACTTTTGAGATAATGCTTTCGCTTTTGTCACAAAGATTGCTCCTTTACTTTCCTTTTCTTTACTTGTGGCGTCAGGTCATAACGGACTACCCCTATTTGAGACCTCCTCTCGTTAGGGTGCTTGGATTGGTCATCGTCTCTTTATTCACCTCTTGCCCCTGGATTTAGTCGAAGAAAGAAACGGACAGGGACTTTGACTTTTCCCCAAAGCATGGCCGAGGAGAAACGGTGTTTACGAAGCGGGACACCTGACCATGGATGTCGTGTAGTGTGTGATTGCCTCACTCGGGACCCTTCTTTATAGTGAAAGGGAGGAATATCTTACTGCCGGGATAGCACGTGGTAAGACTCTAAGGAAAGAAACACTTAAGATACAACCCGTTCCATGCGTGAGCGAGCTCCTCACCTTCTGCGTTTACTAAGCGATAAGTATTCACTGGATAAGCCTCTTTTACGACAAACGGCCCTTCCCAGTTAGGTTGTAATTTAGACCTAGGACCTGCAGACCGAATGAATTTGCGTTTCAAAACCATATCACCCTTTTGAAATTTATGTTCAATTACCTTCTTTTAAAAATAACGTGAAACTCTCTTTTGGTAAACGGATACGTGATCGGCCGCGTTCATCCTCTTCTCATCTAAGAGTTCCAGCTGAACAAGCAACGCCTCTCGACGTTCGTCGAGATTAAGTTCCTTATCGAGCTGCACTCTAAGGGAAGGGATCAAGATCTCATATGGGAGCACCACCTCTATCCCATAGGTAAGAGCATAGGGAGTTTGGCCCGTAGGAGTACGGACAGAGGTGCGGTAAGCCCATAGAGCTTCCACTAATCTTTCTGGCCAATCAGAAAACTTACGAGATTCGCATGTTTTCTTTATGATATTAAGAAGGGTTTTATTAGTGGCCTCGGCTTAACCGTTGCCTTGAGGATAATATAGAGATGAATGATGCAATGCAATATTGAACTTCTTACAGAGGTCCTTGAGCTCTTGGGAGACGAACTGGGGTCCGTTGTCGGTAATAATGTTGCTCAGCACTCCGAACCGCGAGATGATATTCTTCATGATAAAGCAGCACACCGTTGAAGCTTTAATCTCCGCGTACGCCTCTGCTTCGGCCCATTTGGTGAAGTACTCAGTGGCGGTAAGGATAAAGGATTTCTGCTTGATCTGAGAATTAGGATCACCGAGCGGGCCAACAACATCGAAAGCCCACATAGAGAATGGCCAAGGAGCGGAAAGAGGGTGGAGAGATGAAGCTGGAGCATGGATTTTATCAGCGTGGAGTTGGCATTTAAGACACCTCCGGACGTAGAGGGAGTAATCTTCCTCTAGAGTGGGCCAATAGTAGCCCTGCCTAAGGATTTTCTTCGCTAGAGCCTGGCCATTGACATGACCTCCAGACTCAATAGAATGGGCTGCTTCAGCCACCTTCCAAGCTTCTTCATCATCCAAGCATCTCATAAGCATCCCATTGGTAGCCCGCCTGTATAGCTCTCCTACAACAATGGTATACCTTGAGGCGGCTCTCCTTATTGACTTGCGCTGCTCGGCATTTGCCCCTTCTGGGAATGATCCATCTTTGCAAAACAACTCAATTTCATGATACCAGGGCAATTCTTCTTCCTCCAAAATCTCTTCTAACTCCATTAAAGATACTTCCTTGAGATCTTCCTTCTCAGTCCTCGCCTCCACAGCTTTCCTAAGGTTGATGTACCAAGGATCCTGAAGAGAGGGTGCGTCCAGTCTCTGAATGACGATAGTCTCAGTGCTCCGACTGAGAGGGAAAGATAGAGAGAAAGCAAGGGAAGCTAAGGCATCGGCTAGAATGTTCTGAGACCTAGGAGTATGGATATAGATCAGCTTACGGAATTACCTAGCCAGGAGCGTGACCAAATCTTGATAAGTCTTGAGCTTAGGGTCACGAGTGCGGTAAGTGGACAGAACCTACCGCAGGACGAGCTGAGAGTCTCCTATGATATTCAAATAGCGCGCGCCTAGGAGATATGCGTGCTTCAGCCCGGCCAGGAGAGCCTCATACTCAGCAATGTTATTGGTAGCAGGAAATTGAAGTTGATAAGCAAAGGGAATAGTCACTCCCTCTGGAGTGAGCAGAACAGCGCCGAACCCTCGGCCTTGAGAATTGAGTGCACCGTCGAAGTGTAGAGACCAAAAGGGATGATGAGAGATAGCAGAGAGATGCTCATCAAGAAAATCATCCTGATAGAGTCGGTGTGAGGAATGGGGAGATGGGCAAGGTGCTCAGCGATGGCGTACCCTTTGACCGCCTTCTGAACAACAAATGTGATATCGAATTGGGAGAGGAAGCTCTGCCAGCGAGCTAACCTACTAGAAAGGACATGTTGTTCTAAGAGATAACGGATTGGATCCATTCTAGAGATCAACCTAACTGGTTGGGCAAGGAAATAATGTTTAAGCTTCTGAGCTACCCACACTAAGGCGGCACAAGTCTTCTCCATAGCGGTGTATCTGGACTCAGCTGGGTTAAACAACCGAGAGAGGTAATAAGCAGCCCGCTCTTTCCCTTCATCGTCTACTTGTGCTAAGACTGCCCCTAGGGAGTCCTCAATGACCGAGATGTATAGGATTAGGGGTTTCCCAGGGACAGGAGGTTGCAAAATCGGGGGATTGGATAAATATTCCTTTAGGTCCTCATAGGCCTTTTGACAGTCTTGATTCCATTCAAACTTAACCCCCGCCTTAAGCAATTCATAAAACGGACGGCATCTTTGAGAATGTTGGGATATGAATCTTCTGATGAATTGCAATCGACCAATTAGGCCTCGAAGTTCCGTGATGTTCTTCGGCGGAGGCATGTCCATGACAGCCTGTTCTTTGTTAGGATCAATCTGGATCCCCCGTTTGCTAACTATAGGACCTAGCAGCTTCCCTGAGGAGACTCCGAATACACACTTCTTCGGATTCATTTTAAGCTTGTACTCCCTGGATCTTTGCAACACCTTAGCCAGAATAGAGGGGTGTTCTTCTTTAGTCCTTGACTTCACCAGAATGTCATCCACGTAGGCTTCCATATAGATATGCATCATATCGTGGAAGATAGCCATCATCTGATGCGGGACGGGATTGAAATGAGCTAAGACCTACGAATGCAACAAGTGCGGCCAGCACTCGCACGCCAAAGGCAAGCCGGGCGGCTGACCGCCGTAGCGTTCCTCTGGGTGGAGGCATCTCTCAACAAGAAACTCACGCCCAACGACCGTCCCTATGAGGGAAGCGCGGGGATCTCAGCGACTAAGGAGCCGCCGTGCGCCTATGGGAATCTAGTCCGAGCTCGGCGCTCGACTAGGGCCACGGAATGGGTGCTCTCAACTCACAACCACACGGTGAATAATAAGCTAGCTAGGAACCTACACACACTCACGCGGCATGCTAGAAAGTATACTAGTAAAGCAAAATGCCAACAGTGAGGAGTGTCGCACGTACCTCCACGCCTAGGCGTGGGGAAGGAGCCCCGGCCGAGATCGACAACCCCGATACACAATGACGAACAATAGTACAACCCAACCACAAATGCCCACTCCTCGCAGGGAGATAAAAGGCTACACAAAGAGATTCGGGGCTGCCGATGTACGGGCTGACGGGCAGCACTCGGTGAAGGGTTGGCCGCGAGGAGGATCCGAACAGTGGTCGGCAGATTCGCAGCAATGCGTGACTCGGCGGTGAAAGCTCCCACGACCTGACCCGGCATCCGAATGAGGCGCCGTCAGCGATGGCGCGTAGCTGGGTCACGGGAGGAAGTCTCGGCCAAAGGGGGCGTGCAGATTCCGTCCGTGGAAGCCGGGGGCGCACCTGCAAGTTGCGACTGGATTCTGCTCCCAGAACTGCGCGCTCGAGCGGGAAAATTAAGAAGAATTAGATCCGAAGAGCGAACGGAGCTCCGCTTGTTGGAGGACCAAGAGGACGCAGAGCAGCAGGTCCCGATCGAAGGGTTCGATCAGATCTGGTCGTGCCTGAGAGCAGTAGGCTCTGGAATCCGCCGGTGGTCCTGGCGCCGGGTGGACAGGGCAGGCCTGCGCGACCTCACGGGAATGAACGCCACGAACAGCTCGGACGTCGGAACGAGGCGTGGTCGGCGGCGTTGGACAGAGGACGAAGAGAGGTACGACCGGTGAAGATACCACGTCCAAACTCGCAGATGTCCCTCCCGAGGGATTTCTGCAAGGGGGCGAACAGAACCAGGCGCGCAGGGAGAGGGGGTCCTGCGCGCGCTCACGAAGAAAATCGCCACGGGTGATGCTGAACTCCGAATGAGGCGAGACCACCTCGCACGCGTCGGCGACTCGTAGTAGAATCACCCAAAAATGGGCTGGTCTCCCACAGTCCCCAAGAACATAGGAGGACGTCGCAGCACTTGGAGACGAAATCTGGTTGCAACGAGATTGAACCTGTGAAGAGATAGAAGAGAGGGGGAACCTCGGCGTCGCACCGAGGGGATGGGGAGTCACACCCCAAGCTTGCTCCCGTCGCAGGAGCAAGGAGGAACAGAGGGGGGCGCAGCCACCTTCAAGAGCACAAGCAATTTCTTTTCAATTTCATTCAATAATTCCAAAAGGAAAAATTACAAGCCTTTATATCGGGGGGGGGGGGGGAAAGCTAGGGTTTCACCCTTGCCACATGGAGGGGGGGGGGCGCAAATGGAAGGGGGGGTGCGACCCAGCCCTTCCCCATTCAAGGGGGGGTGCGGCCATCCCTCCTCCAATCAAGGAGGGATCAAAGGGAGGGGGCGCCCAAGGGGGAAAGGGGAGGGAGATGGAATGGGGCAAGGGGGGGCGCCCAAAAAGGCAAGTGGAGGGGCAAGGGGGGGAAGGTGGCGCAGCCACCCAGGATAAGGGATGAGGGGTGCGCCCCAAACCCTAACCCTAAGCCAACCAATTATGGGCCAAGGCCAAGCCCAATAATAAAAGAAGATAGCCCACTACTCCCTCTACACATAGTTTGCTAATATAAAGAACTAGATAACGTGTCCACGCAGGGACCAAACCTAGGTCCAACATGGCCTCAAATGAGAAGGAAAATCCACTAATAGATGCCGTAGTCGCCCAGCCAAAGAGATGTCGGCGTGCTCCGTGTGCTCCGTCGAGTGATGCGGCGCGTGTCCTCACCAATTCTCCCCGGGTGGGAAGAACTCGACCCCGTCGAGTAAGGGCCACGGTCGCTCAGGTAGCGCTCCGCAGGTCTGGGTCGATCCTCCCCAGCTCTCCACGTGTGATCCAGGCGTCGTCTGTCGCAGGGCGCCCTCTCCAACGCACTAGGAAGCGTTGGTAGGCTCCGCTCCTGGTCGTGGTCACCTGCTCATCCAGTATACAATCTATATGCTCGCGTTTCTGTAATGGGGCTGGAAGAGGTGGACGCTCAGAAGGTGTAATACTCTCAACAGGAGGGGAGGGCCCAAAAAGCTCACTGGGAATCACCGCGGGATCCCGATATGCCACCAGATCTGAGACATTGAACGTCGAACAGATCCCATAGTCGTCTGGCAGCTCAATCTCATACGCATTCAACCCAATTCGCTTCAAGACTCGAAAGGGTCCAGCACCGCGGGCCTAGAGTTTCTTCACGGCCCCCGAAGGAAACCGTTCAGGTCTGACCCTGATCATGACGTACTCTCCCTCTCGGAACTCACGGGTGCGTCGATGCGCATCAGCTAACTCCTTATAACGTGCGTTGCTGGCCTCTATATGACGACGTACATGCTCATGCAACTGCCTAATATGCTCTGCAAAGGACTCAGCTGACTCAGAAACACGGGCCTGGATGGGAGATGGAACCAAGTCTATCGGCTTCCTAGGTCTACGACCAGTAACAATCTCAAAGGGACTCAGACCTATAGACCTATTGACCGAGTCATTATATGCAAACTCTGCTAGAGGTAGAACCAAGTCCCAATCCCCGACACGATCACGCACTAAGCACCTAAGAAGATCCCCTAGACTCCTATTGACTACCTCCGTCTGACCATCGGTCTGGGGGTGATAGGCGGTAGAGAACTTCAATTGGGTGCCCATCATGTGCCATAGGGTTTTCCAGAAATAGCTGGTAAAGCGCACATCCCTATCAGACACTATAGTACGTGGAAGCCCAAACCTGGAGACACAGTGAGTAAAGAACAGACGGGCAACTCTAGAGGCGTCTGAAGTCTTGGAACAGGGAATGAATAAAGCCATCTTAGAGAACCTGTCTACCACCACAAAAATGGAGTCATGCCGACGGAGGGTACGCGGCAAACCTAACACGAAGTCCATGCTAATGTCCTGCCATGGACTGTCTGGGACAGGGAGGGGAGTATAAAGGCCGGTGTTCTGCTTCCTCTGCTTGGCCATAGCGCAAGTGCGGCACTGAGCCACGATGCGAGCAACATCCCTCTTCAAACTAGGCCAATAGAACCTATGCTCAATGGCCTCAATGGTCTTGTTCCGGCCGAAATGGCCAGCAAGACCCCCTGCATGCAACTCCCAAGTGAGAAAATCACGGACAGACGTCCGTGGGATGCACAACCTACCACCCTGGAATAAATAACCCTCCTGAAGGACAAACTCACTATAGTCACGGGAGGGGCCCGACTGAAGGGCAGCATGGATCGGACCGAAGTCCGGGCAATCGACATAAGCCTCTTTCAGCCTCTCCAATCCCACCACCTCAACTCCCATGGTGGACAACATCATCATCCGCCGACTCAGCGCATCGGCCACCTTATTCTCGGCCCCTGCCTTGTGCCTAAGCACAAAGGTATACTCCTGAAGGTACTCCACCCACCGACTATGACGCGCATTCAGCTTCTTCTGCGTGTGGAGAAACCTCAAAGCCTCGTGATCAGAAAAGAGCACAAACTCCTGGTGTAGGAGATAGTGCCGCCAATATCTCAATGCCTGGACGACTGCATAAAACTCTTTGTCATACGTGGAATACCGCAGTTTGGCATCGTTCAGCTTCTCGCTGAAAAAGGCAATGGGATGAGACTCTTGACTCAAGACTCCCCCTATACCTACTCCAGAAGCGTCGCAGGTGACCTCAAACACCTTAGAAAAATCAGGTAAGGTAAGAATAGGTGCCTGGGTCATGCGCTCCTTGATGCTCTGAAAGGCCGTGGCTGCAGCCTTAGTCCATGTGAATGCCCCCTTCCTAATGCAATCCGTGATCGGGGCAGTGGTGGAACTGAAGCCACGAATGAAGCGACGATAGAACGTCGCTAGGCCATGGAAGCTCCGAACATCGTGGAGGGTGCGGGGCTCAGGCCATTCCTGAATGGCGCGTATCTTCTCCGGATCAGCGGAGACCCCATCGCGAGACACTATGAACCCAAGGAAGGAAACCTGATCGGTCATGAAAGCACACTTCTTCGGGTTGGCGAATAAGCTCTCTCGCCTCAGAACAATGCAGACCTGCCTGAGGTGGTCTAAGTGGTGCTCCCTAGTGCAGCTATAAATAAGGATGTCATCGAAGTAGACGACCAAAAAGACCCCTATCATAGGGCGCAAGACCAGGGTCATCAACCGCATAAATGTACTAGGGGCATTAGATAGCCCAAAAGGCATCACTAACCACTCATACAGACCATCCTTGGTCTTGAATGCAGTTTTCCACTCATCTCCAGGCCTGATCCTAACCTGGTGATAGCCACTTCGAAGATCAATTTTAGAAAAAATAGTGGCTCCCGACATCATATCTAGCAAATCATCCAGTCGGGGAATAAGAAAATGATATTTCACCGTGATCTTATTGATCGCACGGCTATCGATGCACATCCTCCATGTGCCATCTTTCTTCGGGGCTAGGAAAGCGGGGACAGCGCAAGGGCTCTTGCTGTCCCTGAGGGAACCCCTACTCATCAACTCCTCGACCTGCCTCTGCAACTCGGCATGGTCCGCGGGGCTCATCCTATAGTGAGGGAGGTTAGGCAATGAAGAGCCCGGGACAAGGTCGATCTCATGCTGGATGTCACGCATAGGTGGAAGGCCTCCAGGGAGGTCCTCCGGGAAGATATCAGAAAACTCACGTAAAATCGCAGCCAACTCGGGGTCTAGCTCACCCTCGGATCCTGGGATGACATCACTCACCTCTCGAACAACAACAGCAAAGAGGGGACTACCACTGGTGAACTCCCTCTCCATCTCACGGGGACTAATCACCATCAACCTCCTAGTGGAAGGCTCTCCTAGGGTGAGGGTAGTGGAGGAGGCAGTGGCTGGCACCAAGGGCGGGGTAGGAGGGTCGGCCTTCCCCTGACGAGGGGTGTTCGTGGCACTGGGGCCGGCTGGCCCGCGAACGGCAGGATCCCTAGGCTGGGTGGGGTGAAGAGTGATCCTATGGCCACCATGGTCGAAAATGCAAGTGTTCGACCGACCATGGAGGGTGGCGTCCCTATCGAAGAGCCAAGGCCTACCTAGAATAATACTACCCACCTCCATAGGTAGCACGTCACACCAAATCTCATCATGGTAGGTCTGAAACTGCAATGGCACTAGACAACGAAGCCTAACCGGGATAGAGGTAGAATCTACCCAGGATACCCGATATGGAGCAGGGTGGTCCACAGGTGTCAACCCAAGACGAGTAACCGTACCGGTGGATATGGCATTAATGCAGCTCCCACTGTCAATGATCACCTTGCAGGCTTTCCCTCCAAGTCTACAAAAGGTGTGAAAGATGGTGGTACGACGCCAGTCGTCACTCACCTGGGGCTGGGTAAGGATACACCGGACTACCCCTAACTGCGCATCGCCCAGATACTGAGTACCAGGGACATCGTCCTGCTCTCCCTCAAGCAACTCATCGAAGAACTCCTCCGCTAACTCCTGGTCGGCCTCATAGCTGACTGGCAGAAGCTCAGCCGTGGGATCAGTGGGTGAGGGGTCCGTCACAACGAGCGACTCTCTAGTGGGGCATTTGTTCGCATAATGGCCGACTCCACCACACCTATAACAATTGTTACGTGCCCCTGTGCTAGGAGATGCTCCACCGGTCATCGGCCCTTTCCCCTTGTCATCATGACGGGCCGGGGGTGGTGGTAGCTGAGGTCGGGTAGGGAACGCGGGAGGCTGAGGGCGTGAGGTGGGGTAAGGTGGCTGCTGGCGAGGGGGAGGGAGAGTGTCCCTCGGCAAGGGAGGGCGAGGCCTAGGAACAGTGGGGTCCTGGCGAGGGGGTTCCGAGGGCCGGGCCGCCGGAAACCGACTATAGGAACTAGGTGCGGTGCGTGGGTCGAACCCCCGCTGACTGGTGGTCCCCTGACGTTGAGTAGGAGTGAACTCCGCCTCAAACTGCTCTAGCTCCATAGCAACCTGATACGCGAGCTCTAAGGTGTTCACATTACGGCGAAATAACTCATACTGGTAATGGGGCCGTAGACCACGATGGAAACGAGAGATGGGCATGGCGCTCTCCTCACTGACTCCACATCGCAAGAAATACTCGTCGAACTCTGCGATGTACTCGGACACGGTCCGATCTCCCTGGCTGAGACTCTGCCATCTGTCAATGAGCCTCTGGCGATATGAGGGAGGCAGGTACTTGTCTCGGAGTTTGACCTTCATCTCACTCCAAGACTCGACCTGGGGGTCCTGACGCTGAAATAGCAGACTCTCCAGATTCCTCCAATATGTTTGTGCCCGACCTAGTAACTTCATCTTGGCAAACTTAACTTGCCGGTGGTCAGACATCTCAACCCACTCAAAGTACCTGTCCATGCTAGCCTCCCAGTCTAGGTAGATCTTCGGGTCCAGGGACCCGTCAAAAGTGGGAGAGTCCGCGCGAACGGTCCTAAGGGCCCGATCATCCTCGTCATCCCTCTGTGGTCGGTGACCACGGTGGCGTCGGCCATTCCCCTCATAATCATTGTCGGATCCGTAATCCTCAAAGTCGGGGACTTGTGGCCGTCGCTCCTCAGCCCGATATGGTGGGGGCTAGGCAGCTGCCGCCTGTGGGGCACGATCAACTCTAGGGGGGTCCTGATGGGGCACTTCCGCTACCCTCCCTATCCGCCCGATCAGACCTTGGATAGATCGGTCAGAAACCTCAGCGCGGTCCTCCATGGCCTTGAGTCGGCCCTCCAGACGGTTGGTCAGGTCCTTAGTGGCTTGTTCAGAACTAGCCAAGCGCTCCATGACTTCGGCCATGAAATCCTCTAGAGAGGGGCCTCCCTGGGTGGTACCACGGGGGTCGCCCATAGTGTCCGGGCGATGGTAGTGGGTGCCACCCCGAGTGGGCATGCAAAGGGACCTAAAGGGGCTAAGGGGGACTCACTAAGACCTATATGGGTGGACACATGATAAATGGAATGCAAGACTCAACCCTAGACGCAAACCTATATGCTCTGATACCACTTTGAGGCCATGTTCGGATCCTCCTTTGCTTGTGCTCCCCCTTAGCATGTGTGGGGGACTCACCGACGTCCGAGCTGTTCGTGGCGTCCATTCCCGTGAGGTCGCGCAGGTCTGCCCTGTCCCCCCGGCGCCAGGACCACCGGCGGATTCCAGAGCCTACTGCTCTCAGCCACGACCAGATCTGATCGAACCCTTCGATCGGGACCTACTGCTCTGCGTCCTCTTGGTCCTCCAACAAGCGGAGCTCCGTTCGCTCTTCGGATCTAATTCTTCTTAATTTTCCCGCTCGAGCGCGTAGTTCTGGGAGCAGAATCCAGTCGCAACTTGCAGGTGCGCCCCCGGCTTCCACGGACGGAATCTGCGCGCCCCCTTTGGCCGAGACTTCCTCCCGTGACCCAGCGGCGAACAGAACCAGGCGCGCAGGGAGAGGGGGTCCTGCGCGCGCTCACGAAGAAAATCGCCACGGGTGATGCCGAACTCCAAATGAAGCGAGACCACCTCGCACGCGTCGGTGACTCGTAGTAGAATCACCCAAAAATGGGCTGGTCGCCCACAGTCGCCAAGAACAGAGGAGAACGTCGCAGCACTTGGAGACGAAATCTGGTTGCAACGAGATTGAACCTGTGAAGAGATAGAAGAGAGGGGGAACCTCGGCGTCGCACCGAGGGGATGGGGAGTCACACCCCAGGCTTGCTCCCGTCGCAGGAGCAAGGAGGAAATTGAGGCCGAGACTTTCATAAAAGTGGTATCAGAGCATTCGTAATGGAAGGGTGAACTATGATGCGAAGATGGTAATTTCTGATAAGGGGAAGAGAGGGGGGCGCAGAGGATGAGAAGATGGTAATCCACCTTATGGGCGACCCCCGTGGTACCACTCTGTTCTGGCCCTTTGAACCTGTGAAATTGCCAACATGTTATTGTGATCAGATCTGGCCCGCAGGATGAGAAGATGGTAATCCACCTTACCCCACCTCTTCTCTGACACCACTTTGATGCGGGACGGGATTGAAATGAGCTAAGACCTACGAATGCAACAAGTGCGGCCAGCACTCGCACGCCAAAGGCAAGCCGGGCGGCTGACCTCCGTAGCGTTCGTCCGGGTGGAGGTGTCTCTCAACAAGAAACTCAAGCCCAACGACCGTCCCTATGAGGGAAGCGCGGGGATCTCAGCGACTAAGGAGCCGCCGTGCGCCTATGGGAATCTAGTCCGAGCTCGGCGCTCGACTAGGGCCACGGAATGGGTGCTCTCAACTCACAACCACGCGGTGAATAATAAGCTAGCTAGGAACCTATACACACTCACGCGGCATGCTAGAAAGTATACTAGTAAAGCAAAATGCCAACAGTGAGGAGCGTCGCACGTACCTCCACGCCTAGGCGTGGGGAAGGAGCCCCGGCCGAGATCGACAACCCCGATACACAATGACGAACAATAGTACAACCCAACCACAAATGCCCACTCCTCGCAGGGAGATAACAGGCTACACAAAGAGATTCGGGGCTGCCGATGTACGGGCTGACGGGCAGCACTCGGTGAAGGGTTGGCCGCGAGGAGGATCCGAACAGTGGTCGGCAGATTCGCAGCAATGCGTGACTCGGCGGTAAAAGCTCCCACGACCTGACCCGGCGTCCGAATGAGGCGCCGTCAGTGATGGCGCGTAGCTGGGTCACGGGAGGAAGTCTCGGCCAAAGGGGGCACGCAGATTCAGTCCGTGGAAGCCGGGGGCGCACCTGCAAGTTGCGACTGGATTCTGCTCCCAGAACTGCGCGCTCGAGCGGGAAAATTAAGAAGAATTAGATCCGAAGAGCGAACGGAGCTCCGCTTGTTGGAGGACGAAGAGGAAGCAGAGCAGCAGGTCCCGATTGAAGGGTTCGATCAGATCTGGTTGTGGCTGAGAGCAGTACGCTCTGGAATCCGCCGGTGGTCCTGGCGCCGGGTGGATAGGGCAGACCTGCGCGACCTCACGGGAATGAACGCCACGAACAGCTCGGACGTCGGAACGAGGTGTGGTCAGCGGCGTTGGACAGAGGACGAAGATAGGTACGACCGGTGAAGATCGCACGTCCAAACTCACAGACGTCCGTCCCGTGGGATTTCTGCAAGGGGGCGAACAGAACCAGGCGCGCAGGGAGAGGGGGTCCTGCGCGCGCTCACGAAGAAAATCGCCACGGGTGATGCCGAACATCGAATGAGGCGAGACCACCTCGCACGCGTTGGAGAATCGTAGTAGAATCACCCAAAAATGGGCTGGTCGCCCACAGTCGCCAAGAATAGAGGAGGACGTCGCAGCACTTGGAGACGAAATCTGGTTGCAACGAGATTGAACCTGTGAAGAGATAGAAGAGAGGGGGAACCTCGGCATCGCACCGAGGGGATGGGGAGTCACACCCCAAGCTTGCTCCCGTCGCAGGAGAAAGGAGGAACTGAGGGGGGCGCAGCCACCTTCAAGAGCACAAGCAATTTCTTTTCAATTTCATTCAATAATTCCAAAAGGAAAAGTTACAAGCCTTTATATCGGGGGGGGGGGGGGGGAAGCTAGGGTTTCACCCTTGCCACATGGAGGGGGGGGCGCAAATGGAAGGGGGGGTGCGACCCAGCCCTTCCCCATTCAAGGGGGGGTGCGGCCATCCCTCCTCCAATCAAGGAGGGATCAAAGGGAGGGGGCGCCCAAGGGGGAAAGGGGAGGGAGATGGAATGGGGCAAGGGGGGGGCGCCCAAAAAGGCAAGTGGAGGGGCAAGGGGGGAAGGTGGCGCAGCCACCCAGGATGAGGGATGAGGGGTGCGCCCCAAACCCTAACCCTAAGCCAACCAATTATGGGCCAAGGCCAAGCCCAATAATAAAAGAAGATAGCCCACTACTCCCTCTACACATAGTTTGCTAATATAAAGAACTAGATAACGTGTCCACGCAGGGACCAAACCTAGGTCCAACATGGCCTCAAATGAGAAGGAAAATCCACTAATAGATGCCGTAGTCGCCCAGCCAAAGAGATGTCGGCGTGCTCCGTGTGCTCCGTCGAGTGATGCGGCGCGTGTCCTCACCATCATCGCCCTCTGATAGGTGGCACATGCGTTCTTCAGACCGAATGGCATAACCACGTAACAGTACGTGCCCCAGGGCGTGGTGAAGGAGGTTTTCTCTTTGTCTTCCGGAGCGAGACAGATCTGATTGTAGCCTGAGTATCCATCCATGAATGATAAAGCTTGGTACCCGGCAGTGTTATCCACTAGGACGTCGATGTGAGGCAGCGGGAAGTCATCTTTAGGACATGCTTTATTAAGATCCCTGAAGTCAATGCAAATGCGCACCTTTCCATCCTTCTTAATAACAGGGACTATGTTTGCCGCCAACTGAGGATATAGAACAACTCTAATGAATCTGGCCTTATATAACTTGTCGACTTCTTCCTTAATCCTTAAGGCCATGTGGGGGTGAAATCTTCTTGACTGTTGTTTCACAGGTGTTGCCCCTGCTTTAAGCACGGGTCGATGTTCCACTAAGGAGGGGTCAAGACCTCGCATGTCCTCATAAGACCAGGCGAAAGAATCGCTATACTCCCTCATAACCTTGATCAAATCTTCTTCTACTTGTGAAGGGAGATTAGCGGCAATAATGATGGGCCTTGGGTCTTCTTCAGTTCCCAAATTAATTTCCTTTGTAGGTTCATCCACTGCCGACGACGGCTCGTCAAATCTCTTTAGCCCTTGCGCGTACTGATCGACAGTGTCATCTACGTCGCTGCCCTCATTGATCGGATCTTTCTCGTCCAAGATTTCATAGACACCGAGTCCGTCATCGCTCCACACCTCCTCTATTTCCTCTTTATCTTCAATCATGATTGCCGTAGCAACAAATTCTAGACATTTCAAAAGAGCATGACAACATTGAGCTAGATCTTGCAGGAACCTATCTGTAACGGATTTGGGAGGACGCACAAGCGGGCGCGGCTCAGAGGAGGAAGGGTTCGACGAGCTAGAACAAGACCCTACTTCTCTAGACCTAACTGACTCTACTTCCCTAGACTTGACGGACCCTAATCATAACCTAGAAGAAAGAAAATCTAATGGAAGGGAAGGCGCAGGGGACTCGTGCCCCTGGGAGGAGGATGGAGACAAGATAGCGTAATCTTCCACTGAAACCTCTGTTTCGAATTTGACGTTTTTTTTGGAGATTAGCAGAGACCACACAGCAGGACGGAGGAGGCGGGAGTTGCATGGGGAACAACTCGGGGAAGATGCAATCGAAGAATGGATCGGAGGAAGAGAACCACATCTCGTGGAGTTGGGCGTTGGGGGGAGGAGGAGTGAATAGAGTGGATAAATCAATGGGCCGGCAATGCCCGCAAGCACAAGGAACAAATAGAATTTCAGGTGGATCAACAAAGGATGGATTTACCATGATAGGAGGAAGGCGGGGAAAAAATTCCCATTGTTGGAGGAGAGATTGAAAGCGAGAGGGAGACCAAGAAAAGACAATCGGTGAGCTCCCCTTCTCCCGTGAATCATCAACTGGCTGCTTCTTCAGCCTCCACTGAACAAGCCGATCCTCTTGCTGTCTCTGGCAGTCTTCTTCATGAAATAACCCCTGGAGGGTCTGGCCGTAATCAATTACATCATCGACTGGCCCCGTTGGCAACGGGGGCGGACCGGCAACTGGGTAGACTGTATCTTTCCTTAGTAGAGCTGGCTGTGGAGTCAATGTGCTGGGCTGGAGAGGCCCTCGAATAAAATGTTGACGGTAATCCCAGGTGAGTGGCCCAGAATCACCCATCATAGATAACGCAGTCTCTCTGTAGCCGAGACCTCTCCTGCCCATCTTCCTTCCCTTGGGTATGGGCTTGGTCCTTCCTTGCAATTGTGCACCGAGGCCTCTCCCCGGTTGATAGCCTAGTTTGAGTATAATGTCCCAGCCCTTTGAGTCTCAGATCTGGGGCTTCATCTTGATATTCACGGGAGTAGTGACGGGCCTGGGAGGTGTATAAGCCCAAGAGAAGTTCAAATCCAGCACTGATATGACGGGTCGGCTGCTTGGCCATAAGGTGGGAAGAATTTTGTCCGAGATGGCCTTAACAGATTGGACCGTAGATAAGCTTTTAACTTTAACAACCCTCCCTTGAAAAGGGAATTTGACGCATTGATGCACAGTGGAGGGTACGACGGTAAGAGTGTCAATCCATGGACGACCCAAGATAGCCTTGAACATAGGGTCAATGTCCAGCACGTAAAACTCAATGGGCATAGTAAGAGGCCCAAGCTCTGCTTGAATAGTGACCATCCCGTGGCATGCTCTTCTTGGGTTATCGTATGCTGCTATGGTGGTGGGGGTAGGTCGCAGTGGTTCTTCAGATATATTGCAGGCTCGAAGGGTACTGAGTGGGCACACATTAATCAATGCCCCTGTGTCTACCAATGCTGCTTCAATGCTGACCTTATTCAAAATGATTGTAATGCAGAGTGGCATTTGCCGAGCTTCTAGAGGTGCTAGCTCGGTTTCTGAAAATGTGATTGCCGGCCCTTTGGAAATAGTTGCCAGTGCCATGGGTAAACTGTCGACTGCCATGTCCTCACTGTGAGCGACGTCACGCGGTTCGGAGTTCGATGGTGCGGGGAAGAGGATGCGGAGAGCGCGCGGGCTCCTCTTTTTGTTTGTTTTGTTGTTTGCTGCAACACAGAGATGAGAGAAGAGAGAGAAGGGGCCACCACGGGAGATTGCTCCGGCGGGGCGAGCGGGACAAGTATAATATAGCAAGATATGGGGTTCAAACGGCCATAGCGGGAAGTGACTCGCCGCGACCTCGGGGGGACGGGAATGGTGCAGAAATTAAATAACAAGAATTGAAACGGCCATTGGGGAAGTGACTCGCCGCGGCCTCGAGAATATGAGCAAAATATAGCAGAATATAAAAGAGAATATAAGAACAGAGATTTAAACGGCCATTGGGGAAGTGACTCGCCGCGGCCTCGATGATATGAGCAGAATATAACAGATTATAGAGAGAATATAAGAACGGAAATTTAAACGGCCATTGGGGAAGTGACTCGCCGCGGCCTCGATGATATGAGCAAAATATAATATAATATAGAAAGAATATAGGAACGAAAATTTAAACGGCCATTGGGGAAGTGACTCGCCGCGGCCTCGATGATATAAGCAGAATTTAACAAAATATAAAGAGAATATAGGAAACAGAAATTTAAACGGCCATTGGGGAAGTGACTCGCCGCGGCCTCGATGAAAAGATGTGATCGCCAGGGGCCGAAAGACCCCAAAATAAGAAAGTGATCGCGCCTACCTCAAGAGCGGGACATGGCGGGTTGCTTCTTCCTCTCCTTCCGGCCGGCCGACGGAGAGGGCTTTCCTTGGGTACCCTTGCAAAACAACGACAAATAAACGACAAGTGGATTAGAAAGATGGAGGTGTAGTATTCAAATCCTCGCGGTAAAAATAACGAAATGATGGCAAGACACACACCTGGTTGGTGTTATCTTTTAAACCCCTCTCGGACTCGAGTAGGAGGAAAATGAGATGATGGATGCAAGAAGTATAAGAGAAGAGGCGCCCTTGTGAAGGGGGATAGAGGATGCAATATGATGAATGTAAAGAACTATGGAGAAAAAGGGGAAGAAAAAGCTTATTGGATGAGCCGAGGGTGAAATCCGGCGGAGCTCCGGCAGCGTGGGGACGACGGGGAAGCGCGGTGGATGAAGACGACCTTCCTCTCGCGAGCGTAGGCACCCGAGAAGCCGGCAGAACCTCCACCTACAAAAGACCCCACGGGTTAGAAAAATGACTCCGTAGCCTCTGGGCTCCGGCAGCCTATCGGATCACTGCTTAGCTCCCCTAGAACTGAGGGGGTGGGCCTCTATTTATAGAGCTCCGGAAGGTGGAGGCGTCCAGGACCCTGGACACCTCCATCAGGGCCGAAATAATATTTTATTCTATTTTTATTGATTTTTTTGGAATACTTTTGTGGGGGCGTCCAGGGTCCCGGACGCCTCTAACAGGTCCACCGAAAACCGACGACGGCCGCACGCGGTTTGGCACAACGCGTGGTTTTGTGAGCGGCGCCTCGTGATTCAGAAATGGGCGCGTCCAGTCATCTGGACGTCTCTAAATTTGGCTTTTTTCACACACGACAAACCGTCGTTCGGTGGCCGGCGCCCGTGAGTGAGTTGATGGAGGCGTCCAGGGGCCTGGACGCCTCCAAAAGTTTATTATTTTTTATTTTGCTTTTGTCTTTTATACAAGGGCTGGCATTTTAATAATTTTTTTATTTATTTTTATGGAGGCGTCCAGGATCCTGGACGCCTCCATTAATATGTATTTTTTATTTATTTTATTTTTTTATGCCAACTGGCATTTTATAAATATTTATTATTATTAGTTTTTATGGAGGCGTCCAGGGTCCTGGACGCCTCCATTAATATACATTTATTTTTATTTATTTTTGGGCCCTGAGAAAAATAATAAAATAATAAAATAAATTAAAAAGATGGGGGCGTCCAGGGGCCTGGACGCCCCCATTAAGACCCACCCGGGTCCTCAAATCAGGCGTCGGCGGCCGCCCGGCAGACCCCCTTCTTGATTCCGGAACCTCTTGATGCGTTCGACTGGTGTTGATGCCGTCCGAATGCCGTGACGAGACGATTCCGGATGCCGAAAAGGGCGGAAGAAGACTCAAGAAAAGGAAGCACTCAAGTGATTCAAAACGCGTAAGCCGTCGCGGGACGTTGTATAGTAATATGAGACTTTCTCAGGAGACGTCAGGAATGGCGTGTCTACAGCTGCCCCGCCTTGGCGTCTGCTTTGCAAGGGAGCGATACGTAGTGGAATGGTATCGAAGTGGAGTGAAATGGAGTGGGAGCGGACTGATAAGTTGATGCCAAGGTGTGATGAGACACGCTTGTGACGTTACTGTTTGGAATCTTTCTGAATTTTAATGAGGCGACCTTGAAGGAGGTCTTTCAAATATTGACGATTGCTTGGACGGAGATCAAATAAGGGAGGGTGAGATGTGCACTCAGGCACGAAACAAAAGAAGACCAACTTCTCGGTGTGGAAGTACCTGGGTCATAAACCGGAGGTTTCACCTTTGGGGAGCGGTTACCAGCCAATGTGGAAGTGCTGCGGCCAAGGTGGGTCAAAAAGGTAAAGGAATATCTGAGGGTCTGTCCAAACAAGGGTCTCCTTTGGAAGAGCAGCGTAGGGCTGTCTCAAAGAAACTCAGTATTTCATTCAGAGTGGAATATCTCATATTTGTAGGAATTGAAACACAACGGCTTTCACAATCGAATCGCTTGAATGATCTTCCGCAATAAATCAAAGTCCTATATGAATGCATGCTGGGTTTAAAGAAAAATTCAAAACAAACTAAAATAGAAAATAGCCAAGGATAATATTGTCAACTTGTGAAGAACGGGTCAGGATACCGACCCGGTGAGCTGATACTGGGCTGGGGCCCGTTTATCCGCGTACCAACTCACTGAATGGAACCGTCGTCCCCATTCTATCACAAATTGACGGCCTATCCGTACAACCCAAACTCTTCCGGGATCATCACCGTTTTTGTTGAAGGGGAACTCAAATCCCAGATTCGTTCGGGCCGCAAGGTCCTTGACATGTTCTAGTAGCGTAGGTATCATATACTATGATGCATGACATGGTGGGACCAACCAATGAAAGGTGGGACAGGAGATAGGACAAAGACGTCCGTTAGTAAAACCTGCACATGCCAGCAAAGGTTAGCAACATCAAAAGGTAGCAGAATCGCACCACAGTTCAAAGGAGATCCAGACAAAATCTTGACAATGACCACTGATGTGACATGTTCTGTCCTGTAGCACCCTTCCCTTCCTATAAGAACTCCCCTTAGGCAAGTTCATTCAAATGCACCAAGGTGGGTTTTGGAAGCTCAGGAGAGGAAGGAGAGGAGAATCTAGAGATCTTCAGGATGGAAGGAGAGTCTTCCCGCGTTATGAAGAGGAGCAAGCCTAGCAGCGAGATTAGGCGACTTTCCGACCTCGAGGGTCATCTGAGTGGGACGATCATGTCGCATATGGTAAGCCGACTCTTTTCAAATTTCTGTACGTGAACCTTCTTCTTACTTCCTTCATTTCTTCTTCTTTCCTCTCCCAGCCATATCCACTCTTCCCAGGCCCGAGGAAATTTTCCAAGCTGCCATGGCTTTCAAAGCTGACTTCCAATATCTCCATTGGCATGAGGGCCATACTCTCGAAGTGGCATCTGCAGGGGCTCCTTATTCACGCCAAGCATTACGAGAAGATTCGTATGGACTGGGCGGCTATGGGCGCGCTAGTGGAGGTCTGGCATCCCCAGACCCACACTTTTATCTTCCCGACCTTCGAGGTGACCATCCTCCTCGAGGAGGTGGAACTTCTGCTTGGTTTGAAGAAATTCAAGAGTGACGGGAAGGTGAAGGCTATGCGGATGCTGACACGGGGTACTTCTGAAAGCGTCCTTGGAAGCTTCATGCCGCCCGACGCAGCTAGAAAGGTCCGTACTCAGAAGGGGATCGATCTCCAAAAGCTTGCGGAGTGGGTCATGAACGCCCTGAGAGGGTCACCAGACGATGACTATTTGGAGGGAATCATGAAGGGGTTCACCATTTGTCTGGCGGGTGCTCTCTTGTTCCCTTATACCGACAACATAGTGGAGGAAGACCAACTGAGTGCTATCTGCGGGATCTGGCGTGGAAAGAGGGTGGGACCCGCCGTCCTTGCCTATCTTTACAGCGGCCTTACCGCCTCGAGCATGGGTAAGCCTCCATTTGGTTGTGCACTTGTCTTGAATTGCTGGCTGGATTTGCATTTCAAATTCGACCACCGCGGGGGAATGCCAACCGCTTCGAAGCTCTTCCAACAAAGCCCGCTTCACCACATAGCCGACGTGTTAGGCTTTGGTGGTACTGTAGTGAACCGCGTTCCGTGGCTGAAGAAACGCGAAGACTGGCGGTCTCACTTCCGCACCGTGACACAAGGCTTCTTCACTTGCGCACCGGCATGTTTGCTTTCGCTTGATCTTCTCATGAGGCCTTCTCCCGAAGTTGATCTTCAACTGATCGGCGCGACCGAGTTTGTTCTTTACAACGCGCATCGGTGCTGCCTCCAGATTGGCATCCCACGCCATTCGTTCCCGCCACCGACTGACATTGTTCCTTTGAAGAAAAGGGAGTTGGGCACTGAAGCGGATGCGAAGGAAGCGAAGGCCATTAAAGCTCCCTGGAAGACAAGTGTTGCGGGAAAGGCGTTAGCGCACGTGGTGGAAGAATGCGAGCCGTGGAGGGCTTATGTAACCGAACTGGGGAAGTTAAGGCCTAAAGCGCCTAAGCCCCTGATGTAGTTCACTCTGCTTTTCGGATGGAATAAAATTTGGCACTTGGATGTTTCGGACCCCCGTCCCCATAATTATTATCTTTTTTTATGGTTTTTTCTTTTTCTTTGTGTTTTTTATTTTGTTTGGATTATATACATATTCTTATATAAATATAAAAAAATTTTATTATGGGGGGCGTCCAGGGGCCTGGACGCCCCTATTATTTTTTATTTTAATTAATTTTTTTGTTTTGGGGGGCGTCCAACTGCCTGGACGCCCCTAATTTTTATTTTATTTTTATTTTATTTTTTTGTTTTGGGGGCGTCCAGGGTCCTGGACGCCCCAACTATTATTTTTTTATTTTATTTAATTTTTTGTTTTAGGGGCATCCAGGCGTCTGGACGCCCCAAAATTTTTATTTTATTTTTTATTTTTATTTTTGTTTTGGGGGCGTCCACGGTCCTGGACGCCCCAACTTTATTTTTTTTATTTTGTTTGATTTTTTGTTTTGGGGGCGTCCAGGCGCCTGGACGCCCCAAAATTTTTTTTAAATTTTGAAAAAAATAAAAAAATGGGGGCGTCCAGGCGCCTGGACGCCCCAAAAAAAGAAATTCCTATTTAAGGGCTCCCCCCCCCTTTTGCTCATTTACTGTTCAATCTGACGACCCAGTCACCCAGACGACCTATTCTTAGTCCCCATGGAGCGAGGAGGATCGAGCCAGGTTCCAGGGAAGCGAAAACGACTGGCTCGTCGTGCGAGGAGGTTGAGGGATGATGCCGAGGAGGCTGCAGCAGAGGAGATTGCTGCGGAGGAGGGGATGGAGGTGCCTCTCCTGGCCGCGGAGGCTGCTGCGGATGCTGGTGACGCGGGAGAGGATGATCACGACCCGGTAAGTACCTCGGAATCCTCACTCTGTGGTTCAATAGGCTAAAACGGGTGTGCGAGAGGTTGTGAGAGAGAGGCGGGTAGTGAGAGAAGGAGGCGTCCAGGGACCTGGACGCCTCCATGTTTTCTTTTTCTTTTTTTTATTTATTTATTAATTTTCGTAAATAATAAAATAAATTTAAAAATAAGGAGGCGTCCAAGGCCTAGGACGCCTCCATAATTACATATATATTATATATATATTTTTTGGTTTTTGGTTTTTGGATTTTTTTTCGAAAAAGGAATAAAGAAAATAGGAAGGAGGCGTCCAGGTGTCTGGACGCCTCCAAAAAAATATATATGTATTTTTTAAAAAAAAAATAAAATAAAATAGTATATACTGTGTTATTGTTGATTACTGTTCATGATGCTGATGTGTTCTTTGTTGGTTTTGTGGTTTGCAGGGCGTGATGAAGGGCCGGATCAGCTGGTCCTTGGTGGTGGCAGCATATCGTGGGCTGCCGAATTTCCAGAGGGCGCGTGTGGACGCCATGGGCTTTGGAGCTTTCCTTAGGATCGAGCCCTTCCGGCTCGACCTTCCTCTTATCCAGGCACTGAGGGAGCGGTGGCACGCACCGAGCCGGGCGTTTCTGATGCCCTGGGGGCACATGGTGCCGTCACTGGAGGACGTGGCTCGGATCACCGGGCTACGAGTTGACGGAGAGGCAGTCAGCGGGGTCACCTACCCCGACTACCGAGAGAGTGCCCTGGACCTGCTGTGGTTAGAGACGAGCGTGACTGATAGAGACAGCAGGGTAGTCGGCCGAGTGGAGATCATGGAGGCGCTCGGATTCGTCGACCCGCGCCAGCGGGTTAGCGAGACTGGAGCGGAGTTCTTGGCTCGACTGGAGGGGGATGCTCGTGCAGCTTTCACCCAGGATCCGAGCGAGAGGGAGCTGGTGGATCTAGACCTTCGGAGGTTTCTTTTCTTCTTCCTGGGCCGCCTTCTGCTGGGGACGAAGGGGGATGGCATCCACTGCCGTTTCCTCGGGATCTTGGCGGATCTGGACAGAGTGGGGCACTATGCGTGGGGAGCGGCTCTGCTTGCCCATCTGATTGCTGATCTCTCCCAGACTTCGGAGAAGGAGACGACAGTCAGCGGCTTCGCACCTTTCCTCCAGGTAAACATTTTATTTATGCATTCTCACAGTTAAATATGCAATTATTGTACTAATGATGTATGATGGATGCAGGTGTGGAGCTATTACTATTTCCCGATGGGGAGGGCTAGGCATGGGAACAGGAGGGCCGTGCCTCTGGCGCGGCAGTGGAGGCCGGTCGTGGTTGCAGCACCCCACGGCTACCAGCTGGCGTCACTTCGTCGAGAGCTGAGCGAGTATCCCGAGGCCATGGTATGATGCGTATGATTTTTTTGTGTTTATGCATGTGACTGAATGGTAACTAACATGATGTATGTATGGTGATGCAGGTGGTGTGGAGGCCCTACTTGGGCATGGGCGATGCTGGCCAGCCCTGGGTTGTAGCGGGTCTTCCTCGCTTCAGGCGGGACGTGTGGGTCCATTGCCTGAACGAGATTGAGCCGCTGCGGCTTAGACTGGTCATGAGGACGTTGGGGCTGGCCCAGGAGTGGGTAGACGTAGATGCGCCGGCCCGCATTGGGCGGAAGACCAAGGGGAAGGCGAAGATCGTGGACTGGCGTACGCGCTTCCCAGCACAGTACCAGGACTGGCAGCAGGGCGGGGTCCCAGTAGTGTCCCACGTACAGGATAGCACAGACTACATGAGACGGTACCGAGCTACGTACGGGGACCGCCTCTCCTTGGGTGGTATGGCAGGGGTAAGTGAAATGAAACTGCTCCACCTTTCTATATGTATGCATGGGATACTAACTTATGTGTAATGCAGGATGCTCGTGATACCATGATTGCCGACCTGCGGGCCCAGTTGGCGGACGCCAGGCGATAGTTGGTGGCCATCCGACAGGAGTTGGAGATCCTGGTGAGTTTATGCAATGCATTTTTTGTGACCTGGATTTTTGATGCTTAGCCTTTGACTGACGTTTGCCCCGTGTTTCAGCGGGCCCACCAGACAGCGGCAGCCGCGATGGCTGGTGGAGCGGGTTCCAGTTCGCGGGGCCCTCCTCCGGAGGTTTCTGCCCTCCAGGAGCAGCTGGCGTACGCGGTGGCTCGGGCTGAGGAGGCCGAGCGTGACCGCGAGGCTCGAGTGAGTGCTTGCTTGGCCGCGACCCTTTTCTAGCTACTTTCCTTCTATCACTGTTTTCTTACGGTGCATGCGTGCCTTGACAGGTGGCCGAGATCCGAGAGGCCCTGGCGCGTGCGGTTCGTGCTGAGCAGGAGCGCGATGCCCGGGTGGCAGAGCGTGACGCCCGGATTGCGGAGCTAGAGGAGGAGCGGCGACGGGAGGCTGAGGAGCTTCCTCGCGACGTAGTGGATCTGCGGATCGCCCTCGAGCTGTCGAGGAGAGAGGCGATGAGGGAGAGAGAGGAGAGGGAGAGGGATAGGGAGAGCGTGGAGAGGGAGAGGGAGAGGGATAGAGAGAGAGAGAGGGAGGAGCGACAGCGGGATCAGACCGAGAGGAGGGCTCTAGAGGCCCAGCTGCTGGAGCTCCGATTGAGTCTTGGCACGGCGGAGGGGAGGCTTCGGGAGAGCGAGGAGCGGTACCAGAGGGCGAAGGAACGCGGGGCGCGACTTCATCAGTCTGGTTCTTTTTCCATGGGCAGCTACCTGGTTTCTTCGGCCGAGGAGCATCGTCGCGCCTTCGAGGCTGGAGTGCCACCGCAGGGCGAGGCGAGCACGGCTTCTCAGGGTTCACAGAGGTCGCGGAGGCCCCCTAGGGATCTCCGTCAGAGGAGGGAGGAAGGAGATGACCAGGAGGGTGACGGTGAGAGTTAGAGAGTTGCTTGTACGTCACCCTTCTTACTGTATGATGTACTTTCGGCTATTATATGAAATGGAAATGGCTTTTGTGTTGTGTGTACCTTTCTCTCTCCCACACTTTCTTTTTTTTTTGCACTGAGTTGTCCCTTGAGGTATGCTCCGCGAGACCT
This sequence comes from Amorphophallus konjac, assembly GCA_022559845.1. Lineage (NCBI taxonomy): Eukaryota > Viridiplantae > Streptophyta > Magnoliopsida > Alismatales > Araceae > Amorphophallus > Amorphophallus konjac. The sequence continues at coordinate 188,865,542 of CM040126.1, read as the reverse complement.
TGCCCTGAACAGCGGGGAACTATGTTTTGCACAGGGGGATTTTGTTTCCTTTCCCCCCTTTTGGGCGCGTCCAGGCGCGAGGACGCGTCTTAATCCTTGATTTTAAATGTAAAGCGACGGGTGGTCCTTTCTTCTCCCGTGCCTTACCCGCAAACGAGCCCGCCTTCCGCCGAAACGCGCTTGCCCCTTTTTTGTCTTCCTCCTCTTTTGATCGATGGAGTTCGGTGGGCCCGACCGTAGTGAAGGTGGAGAGGGACGAGGAACTCCTCGCCCAAGGAGGGACGCGCCCGAGCACGGAACGACGTCCATGGAGGAGGAAGGGCCACTTCGGGCCCCCGAGGGACCCGAGGGGCCCGCTGGCGTGGGAGGAGGTGAATACGGTCCGGTAGGTCCTCCGATCTCTTCCTCTTTTAATTCATTTTGGGTTTTGAAGCGAGCCGCGCGAGGAGGAAAGGGTTCGGTGAGTGTTGCACTCAAATGATGGACGCGTCCTAGACAGGGGACGCGTTCCTTTTGACTGATATGGGACCCCTTTCTTGGTGCAGGACATGGCAAGGACCCTGGGCCTGGCCGATGAGTGGGCGAGTGCAGACGAGCCGAGCCGCGTCAGGAGGGAGAGTCGCGGCAAGGCGAGGCTCGAGGACTGGCCCGTACGTCTCCCTGGACAGCAAGGGGGTGTACTGGTGCAGGACAGTGCCGACTTCCTGCGGCGGCAGAGAGAGAGTTACGCGGGGCTTCCCCAAGCTGGGGACACGCGTGGCATCGGCGGCTCGCGCGCCCAGCTGTCAGAGACTAGGCGGCAACTGGCCGTCGCTCAACATGAGCTGTCGCTCCTGGTAAGTTACGTGCCGCCCTTTTAACTTCAGATTTTGGAGTTTCACTGACGGCCGTTGTTTATTTTGTTCCAGCGTGCCCAGCAGACAGCGACGGTGGGAGCGGCTGGCGGATCTTCTAGCTCCTCGGCCCCTTTTCTCGAGATTGCTTCCCTCCGGGAGCAACTTGCCGGTGCGGTGGCCCGTGCGACCCGGGCGGAAGAGGAGCGTGACGCCTGGGTGGCGACTGTAGCGGAGCTGCGGCACCGTGGTGAGGAGAGACCTTCTGCAGACATCCTGGAGTTAAGGGTTCTTCTGCAGATGATGAGGAGAGAGGTAGAGAGAGAGAAGGCATTATTACCTCCCCATGGGGAGAGCTCGGCATTGGCGACCCGCAATGGTGCCGCTAGCCAGGCGGTGGGAACCCATCATGAGTGCGGCACCCCTAACCTACCAACTGATGGTGCTAAGGCGGGAGCTACAGGAGTTCCCTGCAGCGATGGTAAACTGGAGACCCTACTCAGACATGGTCGATGCCAACCAGCCGTGGGTTCTAGCAAGTCGTGCCCGGTTCGGACGGGAACTATGGATGCACTGCCTGAATGAAATCGAGCCGCTTCGGCTACGATTAGTTATGAGGACTTTAGGACTGGCTCAAGAATGGGTGGATTCAGCTGCGCCACCTCGTGTCGGGAGAAAGACGCGAGGACCGGCGACCTGCATTGACTGGCGCGTGCGGTTCCCTGAACAGTACGAGACTGGCAACGGGGTGGCACGATTGTAGAATCGCAGGCGCGGGACAGCGAGGACTACTTGCGTCTATATAGGACAAAGTACGCAGAACGGTTCCAACCCCGGGGACTTGTGGAGGTAGGTTTCCCCTTTTTCTCTTCTCTTCTTTCTCCTTTTCTTGGTTTTTCTGGTGAAAATGCTGACTTGTAAGGCTGCAGGATGTCCGGGATGCCATGATAGCGAATTTACGAACTCGCTTGGCAGAGATGGAACAACAGTTGGGTGATGCCCGCGGAGCTACGAGCGCCTTGGTAGGTGTATAGTACATTCCTAATTAAATCCCCAGATTCCAGATGTTGGCTGCTAATTCACATGGTCGTAGCATGCCCAGATTGGCGCGGCCTCCCCAGCGATGGGAGTAGGTGGTGCCTCTTCCAGCTTGTGGATTCCCACCTCAGAACTTGACTCGCTTCATGAGCAACTTGCTCACGCCACGCAGCGTGCTGCGGAGGCAGAAGGGATGCTCCATATACAGGTAAAAGTTTCAGCGTTGAGTTCTCTTTGTTTACGCCTTATCGCGTATCTGAGATGGTACACTCGGCAGGAAAAGGAGACGGAAGAAGCGCATGCCCAAGCTACGCGTAAGGAGGCTAGGATAGCAGAACTGCAGAGGGAACTGCGGCGTCATCCTGATGACGACTCATCCAGGGATGCTATGGAACTGAGGATCACTCTCCAGTTAGAGAGGGAAGACCGTGAGAGAGAACGGGCAGAGAGGGAAAGAAACGCAGAGAGAGAAAGAGCCAACAGTTTGGCTGAAAGGGAGGAGCGAAGGGCCATGGAGGCCCAACTATTCGAACTCCGAATCGGCCTTGGTCTTGCTGAACAGTGGCTGAGAGATGGTGAGGAACGCTACCGAAAAGCACGAGAGCGTGGCTTTCGTGTTGGTAGCTTCTCTGCTGCTTCCGCGGATCAACGCCGGGATGTGGGAATAGGAAGAGGAGTACAGAGCGGCAGGAGTACCGCTTTTCGTAGTTGGGTAGCACCTTTGAGAGTGTTTTGCCCGGAGAGTAGTGGGATGAGTAATGCCGAGAGAGAGGGCGGAACTTGATGTAATTTTTTTGGTTTTTTTTTTTTTTGGAATAAAACACAAGGTTTGGTTTGTTTGTTTTTCACCTTTGCTTCAGTTACCTGAATCCCTGAACATATCACTGAAACAAACAAATCAGAATTTCTGTTCTGACTTGGCCCCTTGCTCAATAAGCAAATGGTCACTGTGACTGTCCTTGATAACTGGTCAAGGGGCCAAGCCTTTATTTAACGAAGGCAAGGGAAAGATGCGGTGATGATAAATGCGACAGGCAAGCACACGAATGCAAGCGGTATTAAAGTGAGATGATGCACGTAAATGCAATCATGCAAAATTGATTTGTTTTCTTTTTTATATTTGACATTTTTTTTGTTTTATCATAAAAAGATTTTTTTTTGTTTGCAAATATGTACATTTCTCTTTTCCATTTTTTTTGTGCTTTTATCATTTCAATTTTTTTATTGCTAACGCCCGGCAAGCACCCAAATGGCACCTAACCTACGTGAGACAGGGGTTTCTTACTAACCTCCCAGGTATCTTAAGTGCACGTCTAGGTTGATTTGGGCCTCTAGACCCCTCGAATGACGATCCCGCCGGCTAAGACTTACCCTGATGACAATACCGTCATGCCATGCTTAGGCTCCCAGTTGCTTCCGACCACAGGGATTCACCCAAAAGGTGTTTGAGGTAGATGATTTGCCCGACCCGGGTCTGTTTCCTCACAACTCTAGATGGTATAAGATGGAACACCCTGGAACCCTAACGACCAACCGCGCGACGCTAACCCGGAATCAGACGCCGTCGCACCCATAGGTGACGCGCTTGCATTGGCCTAAGCCCGAGGTTAAACAAGAAAACATTAAGGTGGTAAACAGGGGTCTTGACCAGCCAGAAACACAGAGACTCCTTTGCAGCGATAGCTTTTGCTTTTCAAAGTAGGCAACCAAAATGTGTATATTAAAATAAGGTCGCAGACCCTGGGCAGTTTTCACCTTTCAGAAACTCCATCGAACCTTCATCTTTAGAGGGAGAAGGAAGAGCGTAGGGGATAAACCTCCTGAGAGGACCGGCAAAGCCGTTAACCCGGCGAGCGAATAAGGGCCCATTAACTCTTTCCTTTCGGACAACTTCGGACCAAATCTCGAGCATTTACATTCCACGGCCCCCCTTTGTGGATTCAGACTTTTGCTTTGAGGGGTTCCGTTTATTGTACCAGGCACGGTCACGACCAGGCTTTTCTCTTGATTTTGATTTTGTATTTCTTTCTGTGAGGGAGATATAGTCGTTTGACATTGGTGGGCTCCCTCTTCGTATGCCTGCGGGGACACTGCCCTCTTCTCGTGCTCTGATCGATGCTCGAGGAAATGGGTCCTACTCTTGCCTTTGGGGTTTGAGTTTCGGTTTCTCATGCTCAGCGTTTTAAGGGCGCCGACTGTCTCATTTGGTCGAAGAGAAAAGAATAAAGATTACAGCTTCCGGAGATCTTCTAGGTGTGGCCCTACCGTAGGTGATGCTACCAACTTTTTTTTTGAATAAAATACATAAGTGAACACATGTTAGCTTCCTTCGAGCGAGCATAGGCCGACGTGGCCGGACAGGGATCTCCACGGTTCTGGCAAACCAAGACCCGGTGCCTACCAAGCCTTAATGGGCCCTATCCTAACATGAAGGTTAGATGCAGGGACTTAACTACATGGTGCCTGCCAGGCATCGGCATTTTGAATTTTCCATATTTTTAGTGGTTTTCAATATTTCCTTGTTTTTGATGTTTTTTTATCTTTTCATCATCATTTTTTTTGTTTTGTGCTAAGGGTAGTATTTCTTAAGATAAAGCCCATTCCAAGGGTGGGATAACTCGGTCCCTTCGGCGTTGATTAGCTTGTAGGCGTTGCCAGGGTACACGGCTTGAATTACAAATGGTCCTTCCCAATTGGGTTGGAGCTTAGAACGCGGCCCTCCAGGTTTGACAAAAATTCTTTTTACGACCATCTCACCGACTTTGAATTTTCTCTCAACGACTTTCTTTTGGTAAAAGCGAGCGAGTCTATTTTGATACACACGCGCGTGTTCGGCGGCGGCCAGCCGTTTCTCATCCAAGAGTTCCAACTGGGCGAGGAGTGAATTACGACGATCGTCGAGGGGAAATTCCTCATCCAATTGTACCCTGAGAGAAGGGATCAGAGTCTCGTACGGGACTACCGCTTCCATACCATAAGTGAGGGCAAATGGAGTCTGCCCGGTGGGGGTACGGATTGAAGTGCGATAGGCCCATAGGGCTTCGATAAGCTTTTCTGGCCAGTCTGAAAACTTACTAGACTCGCAGGTTTTTTTGATGATTTTGAGCAATGTTTTATTGGTGGCCTCCGCTTGGCCGTTACCTTGTGGGTAATAAGGCGATGAATGATGCAATGCAATTGCGTACCTTTTGCAGAGGTCCTGTAGGTCCTGAGAAATGAATTGTGGCCCATTGTCGGTGACGATCGTGCTTGGGATGCCGAATCTGGCGAGGATGTTCTTCATGATGAACTTGCAGACTGTTGATGCCTTGATTTCCGTGTAAGCTTCGGCTTCGGCCCATTTGGTGAAGTATTCCGTTGCAGTAAGGATGAAAGATTTCTGCTTGGTGAGGGAATTGGGATCACCTAAGGGACCAATGATGTCGAATGCCCACATGGAGAAAGGCCATGGGGAGGATATTGGATGAAGTGAGGAAGATGGTGAATGGATTTTATCGGCGTGAAGTTGACACTTGACACACCTACGGACGTAGACAGCAATCTCTTCCATGGTGGGCCAATAAAAGCCTTGACGAATGATCTTCTTGGCGAGCATCTGACTATTCACGTGGCCACCGCACACACCCGAGTGCGTCTCCTCTACACATTTCCAAACCTCATCGTCACCAAGACATCTTAACAGAATACCAGTAAGGCTCCTCCTATAGAGTAGGCCTCCAATCAATGTGTATTTCTGAGCCACCCTTCTTATGGCTTTCTTGTCCTCTGTGGTGGCCCCTTCAGGATAAGACTGATTTTGGCAATATTTGACAATTTCATAGAACCATGGTTTCTCTTCATCAGCCAGTTCTTCTTCAACCTCTGCCAACATGAGCTCCCTCTTCTCAAGGATATCTTCCTGCAGGATCTTCCTTGCTATCCTGTCTTTGATGTTTACATAGGAAGCATCATCGACTGCAGGGGCGTGAAGTTTGTAGATGGAAATGGACTTAAACCATCTTCCTAGAGGGAACCTTATGGATGATGCCAATGAGGCGAGGGCATCGGCGAGAATATTCTGATGACGAGGGATATGAACAAAGATCAGTTTTGTGAACAGTTTGGCAAAGGCAGCAGTGAGTTCTTGGTATGGCTTGAGTTTGGGATCGCGAGTGCGATACTTAGTGAGTACCTGGCGAAGGATGAGTTGACTATCACCTACGACTCGCAACTCAGTGATACGAAAAGAATGAGCGAGTCCTAGGCCAGCTAGAAGAGCTTCATATTCGGCTATATTGTTGGTGACTGGAAATTTGAGCTGGTATGCCAATGGGAATGTGAGGCCTTCCGGTGACAGGAGGGCGATGCCGATTCCTCTCCCTTGAGAATTCAGAGCTCCATCAAAATATAGTGTCCACATTGGCTCATCTGATTGGTTGATGGACATTAGTTCCTCATCTGGAAACTCTGATTGGACGGGATCGAACTTGGGAAGAGGATGGTGAGCGAGATGCTCGGCTATGGCATAACCTTTAATCGCCTTTTGCTGGATGTAGGTGATGTCGAACTGAGAGAGAAAACTTTGCCAGCGTGCTAGCCTATCCGTAAGGACGGCTTTCTCCAGAAGGAATTTGATAGGATTCATTCGAGCAATCAAGTGGACTTCGTGAGCCAAGAAGTAGTGCTTCAATTTCTGCACTACCCAAACGAGGGCAGCACAGGTTTTCTCCATGCCGGTGTACTTCTGCTCACAGGGATTGAGAAGTTTGGACAAGTAATAGGTTGCCCGTTCTTGCCTTCTTCATCAGCTTGTGCGAGGACGGCTCCCACGGAGTCATCCAAGACTGAGATGTAAAGGATCAGAGGTTTTTCTGGTTTAGGTGGAATGAGAACGGGTGGACTAGCCAGATATTCCTTCAACCCTTCAAAAGCTTTCTGACATTTAGAATTCCAGTGGAATTCTACTCCTGGCTTGGTCAACTCGTAGAGAGGTCTACACCTTTGTGAATGTTGAGACACAAACCGACGAATAAACTGCATCCTGCCGATTAAACCTCGGACTTCCCTCAAATTCTTGGGAGGCGGCATATCCCTGATAGCCTTGGCTTTGTCGGGATCTATCTCGATCCCTCTTTTACTCACAATGAACCCCAGCAATTTACCTGACGACACACCAAACACACACTTTTTCGGGTTCATTTTCAATTGGAATTCTCTTGACCTTTGCAAGACCTTAGCCAAAACTTCTGGATGTTCCATCCTGGTCCTTGATTTCACCAATAAGTCATCCACATACACTTCCAGATATATGTGCATCATGTCATGAAATATGGCCATCATCGCTCTTTGGTAAGTAGCTCCAGCATTCTTTAACCCAAACGGCATGACCACGTAACAATATGTTCCCCAAGGGGTAGTGAATGACGTCTTTTCCTGATCTTCTTCTGCCAAACGAATTTGATTGTATCCTGAAAATCCATCCATGAAAGAGAGGGTTTCAAAACCTGCCGTGTTATCAATCAACACATCAATGTGAGGTAAGGGAAAATCATCCTTTGGACACGCGCGGTTAAGGTCCCGGAAGTCGATGCAAATCCTGACTTTCCCATCTTTCTTCATGACCGGGACAATGTTCGCCACCCATTGAGGATAAAGAACGACTCTAATGAACCTGGCTTTGTGGAGCTTATCGACCTCTTCTTTCATTTTCAAAGCCATCTGAGGGTGGAAACGCCTTAACCTTTGTTTTACCGAGATGGACCCTGGTTTTAGGGTTAAACGGTGTTCGACCAAGGTTGAATCCAAACCCGGCATATCCTCGTAGCTCCATGCAAACGTGTCCTTATATTCCTTGAGGACCTCAATTAATGCCTCTTCTTCAGAGGGTGGTAGGTTGTCACTTATGAGGATGATCCTAGGGTCTTCCTCAGTCCCCAAGTTGACTTCTTTGGTGGATTCTTCTACGGCGGTTGACGGCTCGTCGAATCTCCTCATTCCGCTAGCGTATGCGCCCGCCGCATCCTCATATTCTTCACCCTCATCTTCAGTGGGGCATTCTTCATTCGTGATCTCGTAGACTCCATACCCTTCATCAGATGCACAGTCGCCCTCGCATTCTATTTCGGGTAGCTGGATGGGATTTTCTAACAACTGGGGGATGGCAAGAAGGGCCTGACACCTGGCGGCCAAATCCAGAAGGAATCGACGAGGGATCTGCCTACCCTTGGATTTCTTCCTAGGTACTACCCTTGGCCTATCATTCCTAGATTGACTGACAATATTTACAGACGAAGAGGAAGATGAGAGGATGGTGTAGAATGTACAGGAGAAGACCCCTCAGAGGAGGGGTAGAAAAGGTCGCTCATCGGACCTTGGACGGGTGGTCCGCAAGGCGGTACGCACCCGTGGGAGATGTAGGAGGTTTCCTCAACGAAGATGTGTTGTTGGAGAGTTTGAAAATTGACGTTTTTTTTTCGTTTTCATTTTTAATGACAAAGCAGTGAAAAGAGATTGGAGGAGAGAGGAAAGTGGTTATGGCTAGAGGATTGTGGGGCTCGTAGAGCAGATCATGGTTGAAGACCTGGCGCGGGTTGAAAAGCCCGCGTAGGTATGTAAGCAAAGAAGGGGACCTGGGAAGATCATCAGACAATTGTCTGGCCCAGGAAGAAGATATCAGCAAAGGCTGAGACGAGTGGATGGAGAGATGGCGGCTAATGAGCCGTCGATGGCAATGTTGAGGACGGATGAAGATCCGTCGATGACAGAGTCCTTCTGGCGAGGACGAGGATAGTTTGGAACCTTGGCAAGAGTGGTAATATTCTCTGGTATCTCGGAGATCAATGGTGGTCCTTCAAGCTGTGGGACGAGAACATCCTTTCCAGTGCAACAGAAATGTCCCGTATGTCGAACCATTTGTCCCACTCGCATTCCGGATCTTTGATCTTGCCTCTTTTGGTGATCCTCGGACATTTTTCAGCCAAATATACAGCATGTGATCCTCCATATGCTTCTCGTGGGTGATCTCCCATCTGAACAACGGGCCCTCTGTTGAAGTGGTTTGATAGAGTCCACGTGAGGGGCTTCCAATCTGCCTTGAACGGTCCTTTGAAGCCTAGGCCAAACCTGCGGTTCGGCCTAATTTCCTTTGGCGGTTTGAGCATTCCCTGTAACTGTGCGCCCAGCCCTTTCCTTGTTGATAGCCGATGTTCCTCATAATCTCCCAACCTTTGGAGTGAAAAGGGAGACACGATGTTGTGGTTGCCCTGACCGGCTCTTTTGGTGCTAGTGGCATGCGAGATGGATCACGCACGTCCAGCAGTGATAATATGGGCCGATGAGACGGCCAAACAGAGGGCAGAGAGGTGTTGATAGCATCCACTGTGTGAAGGACAGGTGTACTGACCACTTTAATAATTCTCCCGTTGTAAGGAAACTTCAGGCACTGATGGTTGGTGGAAGGCACAGCGTCCATGGCTTCAATGTAAGGACGACCCAGTATAGCCTTGAATGTGGGGTCCATGTCGAGGACATGGAATTCCGTGGGAATTGCCATGGGGCCTAGTTCTGCCTTCAGAATAATCATCCCCTGCGGCGGCCTTTTGCTATTGTCATAGGCCGTGACCGTGATCGAGGAAGGTCTTATTTGTTCCTCGTCAACCCCACACAACTGAAGAGTGCTCATGGAGATCACATTTATGGACGCACCCGTGTCGACAAGACACGGGTTTATGGATACCCCATTAATTTTTATTGAAATGCACAATGCATATTTCCGAGATTCCTTGGGAGCGAGCTCGTAGTTGTGGAACATGATGGCCTGGTTGTGTGTCTGTTGGGGTCAGGACGGTCGAAATCTTCTCCACGGGGAGGTCTTCATTAACCATGACCTTTTGAAGATATTCCATCAAGGCCGCCTGGTGGGATGTGGATCTTTGAAGTAGCTCTAGGATGGAGATCCGGGCAGGCGTCTTGTCCAAGTGTTTCAGTAGATCATACTGTGTTCCAGGGATAGCTCTTTCTGGTTGTTCTGCATCATCCTTCTCTGGCTGAGATTGCTCGGGATTCTGACTGTTGTGGGGGAAAACCCTGTGGAAAATCCTTCCACTCCGGAGCACCATTGCCTGTGGCTTTTGTACCTCTGTGGGGGTAGCAGTGGGTTTTAACAGGGGTTTGAGGGGTAGTAGTGGAGGAATGGTTGATGAAGCAGGGGTGATGACGGGAGCAGGGATTCTGATGAGGGGTTTGTTAGGTGGAGGCATGGCGGAGGTAGAGGGGATATCGCGCGGATTATGAAGGATAAGGGGTTTGGAAGGTGGAGGTGGAGGTAAGGTTTGAAACGGGTAAAGGTTTTGAGGCGGATGGTGGGTGATGAGTGGTTTTGAAGGCATTAGTGGTGATGTGGTGGAGAAAGACGGGGTTATGTATGGTGGACGGATGATAAGGGGTTTAGAAGGCGTAGGGGTAAATGTGGTAGAGGTGGATGGTAAAGTGGGGGAGTGGGAGAAGGTGAGAGGGTGTGAAGGCGTAGTAGAAAGTGTCGGTTGATAGGAGGTCGGGGTGCGGATGAGAGGGCGTAATGGTAGTGGAAATGGTGAAGGCGATACCGATGCGGGTTGATGAGAGAGAGGTGCTACCCGGGCAAGGTGAGGGGGTTGCATGACGATAGGGTTGGAGGTATAAAGAATGGAGGTACTTTCCTGGTGCCACACCTGCTCTCTCCCGACTTCCGGGAAGGAGGAGATGGGGTTAACCTGATGATTGGGCTGTTGGTGCTCCGGTAGTGGATTCTGGATTATGCCCATGTCGGGCTGTTGTTGTGGGGCCTGCTGAGGCTGCTGTTGTTGTTGTGGTTGCTGCTGCTGCTGCTGTTGTAACTGCTGCTGTGGCCTCTGAGGAGGTCTCCTAGCCTTGAGAGCCGCGACGTACCGTCTCATCTCATCCCAATCTATTTGATGTTCATCATTCATATCATGGATGTAATCTTTGAAATGGAAGCAGTAATCCACTGTGTGTCCCGGCTGCCTGTGGTAGACGCAGTATTTGGAGGTATCAACATTTGGGGGCCAGGCGGGCCTTTCTCTGGGTAGGGCGAGTTGGTTTGATGCCATGAGGGCATTAAAAATATCTGCTAAGGTTTCTGGCAATGGTGGATAGTAGGCTCTCTTAGGACCGAGCGGCCTCCTTTGTTGCTGTTGGGGACCATAGTTCCCCGGGGTGGAACTTGGTTGTACTGAAGCGGTGGTTGTTGTTGTTGAGGTTGTGGTTGTTGTTGCTGGGGTTGGCGTAATGGAGGCATATTATCCTGGGGTGGATTATTTTGGGGTGGAGGACGGAGAGGGAAAGGACCTGATTGAAGGGGTAGTCGGGGCATTTGTTGAGGCCTTGGGTTGACTGCATAGTTGGCATTGTTGACCGCACTGACTTGCTCATTTGTCACGACCCCTTCTGTGGCTCCGCCCGGGACACCAGCGCCTGTCTTTCTGACCACTTTGGGCTTCGGCGACTCAAACATGTTCATGATGGGGGAGTCTTTTAGCTGGGTTTGGATGTATCGGGCCCTTTCATAGAGTTCCTCCATTGTAGTAAGTTTATTCATGGCGAGGACGTGTCTGAACTGCGGGGTTGCATTAGACACAATCATCTTCACTTGTTCGGGCTCGGAGAGGGTATCCCTTATTCTTTCCGCCAGAGACCTCCATCTATCAGCATATCGGACAAAATCCTCGTCGGGTTTCATCTTTTCGGCCACTAGGTCGGTAATGGAGAGTGAGGGACCGACCCTATCCCTATATTTCTGCAAGAACCTTCTCTGCACTATTTCAAAATTCTCGGCCTCGCGGGGCTCCAGAGAATAGAACCACTCAAGCGCGGGACCATCCAATGATCTCCGAAAGAGGTATGCCAGGGACCTCTGATCGTTTTGCCAATAGGAGGACTCATACATGAAGTCCTTGAGGTGAATGAAGGGGTTGCCGGTACCATTGTATCTGCGGTACGTGGGCATTTCGGAGGGAGGGAGATGAATGACGGGGAGGATTGGCAAAGCAACCTCCGGGGTGGCTTTCACGTCCACCATTCTTCTCAGATTTTGAAACTGCTCGTCCATGCGATTGAACCTATTGAGGAGCGATTGGGCGAGCTCCTCTGGGGGTGAAGGTGGCACTTGCCATTGGGGGAGAAACTGTCTCCCGGAGACTTGAGGGGGGAACCCGGAATGAGAGGGAACTGTCGGACCACCGACAGTTGGCCCTGGCTGAAACGGTGTGTGAGGAACACCGGGAGTTTGAGATTGTGACGGGAATTGGAATGAGGGAGGTTGTTGGCTCGCTTGTCCTTGAAGCGAGGGAGACTGGATGGCTTGCGCCAATGAAGGAGATGGAATGGCCTGCACGGACTCGTGGAGAGGTGCGATAGCCGGAGTTGACTCCTGGGGCGTGGGGGAAACAGATTTCCCCTTTAGAATGGCCTGGAAGGCCCGGAGCTGTTCAGAGGTAAGCTCCGTGTTGGCGAGGACGCCCAGTAAGGAAGTGATATCCTGTGGCGGGGACGTGTCCCCGGCAATAACCTGCACCTCATGCGAGGGGTCATGAGAAGGACCCGAGTCCATAGCATAGACTCGCGGGTCGGCTGTCAAACCACGGCTAGGGTGGTTCTCCTCAGAAGACTCGTGAGACATGCTCACAGTTCTCCCAGAACGCAAAAACATACACTAGCAAGTAGGTAGCAGAGATTATCAAACAAGTGGATGCCTTTACGCCCTTTTTTTTGTTTTGATTTTGATGATTTTTTTGTGTGTTTTTAGCGAGATCCGAAGTTCACACAAGATAGGGACCCTAGTTTATTTTTGTTTCACCGCCGTGTCAGCTAGGGTCTCTCGTCTCACCACGAATGAAATGACTAACTTCGGGGAACTTCAATGGTACAACCAGCCCAGTGAACGAAGAGGAGATTCTTCGATGTCGGGGACTTACGGAGGTCCCAGTGTAGGAGATTCTAGTCCGTTGAGAGGAATTCCCAAACGGAGAGTCCTTCCTTCACCGGGAAAGGGTGATCCTCAAAAAAAATGAAAAAAAGGATAGAAAAGAGGAATGGATGTATGCAATGGAATGCTGACAGATATATGGAGTGGGAAAACAACAGAAATAACAAACATGTAATAAACAAAGAACCAATCAGAACTGACGGTGCTGCCGTGAGCACAACGGGGGCGCGCGTGGGCGCCAAGGTGGAGAGGCACGGGTGGTGCCGAACTTGCAAGGGTAGCCGAGAGGAAGCAGTAGATGTCCCACCGTGATCGCCAATCTGTGAGCGACGTCACGCGGTTCGGAGTTCGATGGTGCGGGAAGAGGATGCGGAGAGCGCGCGGGCTCCTCTTTTTGTTTGTTTTGCTGTTTGCTGCAACACAGAGATGAGAGAAGAGAGAGAAGGGGCCACCACGGGAGATTGCTCCGGCGGGGCGAGCGGGACAAGTATAATATAGCAAGATATGGGGTTCAAACGGCCATAGCGGGAAGTGACTCGCCGCGACCTCGGGGGGACGGGAATGGTGCAGAAATTAAATAACAAGAATTGAAACGGCCATTGGGGAAGTGACTCGCCGCGGCCTCGAGAATATGAGCAGAATATAGCAGAATATAAAAGAGAATATAAGAACAGAGATTTAAACGGCCATTGGGGAAGTGACTCGCCGCGGCCTCGATGATATGAGCAGAATATAACAGATTATAGAGAGAATATAAGAACGGAAATTTAAACGGCCATTGGGGAAGTGACTCGCCGCGGCCTCGATGATATGAGCAAAATATAATATAATATAGAAAGAATATAGGAACGAAAATTTAAACGGCCATTGGGGAAGTGACTCGCCGCGGCCTCGATGATATAAGCAGAATTTAACAAAATATAAAGAGAATATAGGAAACAGAAATTTAAACGGCCATTGGGGAAGTGACTCGCCGCGGCCTCGATGAAAAGATGTGATCGCCAGGGGCCGAAAGACCCCAAAATAAGAAAGTGATCGCGCCTACCTCAAGAGCGGGACATGGCGGGTTGCTTCTTCCTCTCCTTCCGGCCGGCCGACGGAGAGGGCTTTCCTCGGGTACCCTTGCAAAACAACGACAAATAAATGACAAGTGGATTAGAAAGATGGAGGTGTAGTATTCAAATCCTCGCGGTAAAAATAACGAAATGATGGCAAGACACACACCTGGTTGGTGTTATCTTTTAAACCCCTCTCGGACTCGAGTAGGAGGAAAATGAGATGATGGATGCAAGAAGTATAAGAGAAGAGGCGCCCTTGTGAAGGGGGATAGAGGATGCAATATGATGAATGTAAAGAACTATGGAGAAAAAGGGGAAGAAAAAGCTTATTGGATGAGCCGAGGGTGAAATCCGGCGGAGCTCCGGCAGCGTGGGGACGACGGGGAAGCGCGGTGGATGAAGACGACCTTCCTCTCGCGAGCGTAGGCACCCGAGAAGCCGGCAGAACCTCCACCTACAAAAGACCCCACGGGTTAGAAAAATGACTCCGTAGCCTCTGGGCTCCGGCAGCCTATCGGATCACTGCTTAGCTCCCCTAGAACTGAGGGGGTGGGCCTCTATTTATAGAGCTCCGGAAGGTGGAGGCGTCCAGGACCCTGGACACCTCCATCAGGGCCGAAATAATATTTTATTCTATTTTTATTGATTTTTTTAGAATACTTTTATGGGGGCGTCCAGGGTCCCGGACGCCTCTAACAGGTCCACCGAAAACCGACGACGGCCGCACGCGGTTTGGCACAACGCGTGGTTTTGTGAGCGGCGCCTCGTGATTCAGAAATGGGCGCGTCCAGTCAGCTGGACGTCTCTAAATTTGGCTTTTTTCACACACGACAAACCGTCGTTCGGTGGCCGGCGCCCGTGAGTGAGTTGATGGAGGCGTCCAGGGGCCTGGACGCCTCCAAAAGTTTATTATTTTTTATTTTTCTTTTGTCTTTTATACAAGGGCTGGCATTTTAATATTTTTTTATTTATTTTTATGGAGGCGTCCAGGGTCCTGGACGCCTCCATTAATATGTATTTTTTATTTATTTTATTTTTTTATGCCAACTGGCATTTTATAAATATTTATTATTATTAGTTTTTATGGAGGCGTCCAGGGTCCTGGACGCCTCCATTAATATACATTTATTTTTATTTATTTTTGGGCCCTGAGAAAAAATAATAAAATAATAAAATAAATTAAAAAGATGGGGGCGTCCAGGGGCCTGGACGCCCCCATTAAGACCCACCCGGGTCCTCAAATCAGGCGTCGGCGGCCGCCCGGCAGACCCCCTTCTTGATTCCGGAACCTCTTGATGCGTTCGACTGGTGTTGATGCCGTCCGAATGCCGTGACGAGACGATTCCGGATGCCGAAAAGGGCGGAAGAAGACTCAAGAAAAGGAAGCACTCAAGTGATTCAAAACGCGTAAGCCGTCGCGGGACGTTGTATAGTAATATGAGACTTTCTCAGGAGACGTCAGGAATGGCGTGTCTACACTCACTAACCATCACCTTTTGTAAGAAGTTTCTGAGCGCATCCTGGTGAAGGGTAGATCTCTTGATAAGCTCCAGAACAGATATCTTGGCGGGTACCCTGTCCAGATGATGTAGCAAGTCATACTGGGTACCCGGCAGAGGTTCGGCCTCTTCTTGCTCGGCAGCCGACTTGAAAGACTAGGGATTGGAAGTAGTGGGATAGTTCCGATGGAACAACCGCTCGCTCCGTAGGGTGTGGTTTTGTGCCGGCACGGCATCAGGGGAAGATGTTATTGGCCTGGTATGATGGATAAGCAGAATAGGATGCGTGGGAGAGGAGATCTGGTGGGAAGTGGTGTTGGCGGAAGTGATAAGCGGTGATGGATGGATGATAAGTGAGGGATTAATGGATGGTGGGGTGGTGATGATGGGTGATGATACGGAGGGAGGAAAGGCTAGAGAAGGTGTAGCGATGAGCGAAGGGTTGGGTGATGGTGTGATGATGGTTGCGGGGGTAACTGGTGGCGGAGGTGATGGAATTGCGGGTGGCAGAGATACGGGTGATGGCACATTTACTGGAGTGAAGGCGAATGGGTGGACAAGTGGGGAAGATGTTGGGTGCGTAGGTAAAATGATAGAGGGAGTAGGGGGATTGTGGTAGTTATGGTGGAGGGCCATTACTTGCGGCGTGGTCCCGTCATCATCAAAAGACCACCCGGCGTTGGGGACCGGGGGTTGGACTACGTTCACCTGAGCTAGTGCCTGCGGCTGAGGCTGTGGAGCGGGAGGATGGTTCGGCATTGGGTTCTGGTGGATCCCCAACTCTTGAACCTGCTGTTGTTGCTGTTGTGGCTGAGGCTGCGGCTGCGGTGCTTGTTGCTACTACACTTGCTGCCTCGGTGGCTGCCTTCTCTTTTCCTTGATTTCAACAATGGCCTTGTGCATCTCGGCCTAATCAATTCTCTGTCCTTCGTGAAGGTCATATACCAGGTCCCTGAACTGAAAGCATCCTTCGATCGTGTGGCCCGGCTGTCTGTGGAACATGCAGTATTTGGTCTGATCAACGGCCGGGTTCTAGACAGGCCGTTCCGGAGGAAGTTGTATAGCATTGATTGACATGAGAGCCGAGAAGATATCTGTGAGAGTTTTTGGCAAAGGTGGGTATTGTGCCCTTTTAGGAGCCGGGCGCTTATTATTGCTGTTGTTGTTATAGCCGTTGGGTGGAGGGACGTTGTGGTATTGTGGAGGTGGTGGTGGTTGCTGTGGTGCGGCGAAGGTATTTTATGGAATGGTGAAGGTAGGCGGAGGGTTCTGCGGAGTGGCTTGGAAGTTTTGGGGAGCGGGATTCTGTGGAGTGTGGGGATTTTGAGGGAAGCGGAAAGATGCGGCTTGGAACGGGAAAGCAACGGCTTGAACTTGCTCGTTCGTCTGGACCCCTTCGGTGACCGGCCCTTGAGGTTTCCTGTGATACTTGGGCTTTTGGTTTTCAAATAGTGAGTGTATGGGGGAATCCTTGAACTGCGTCTGAATAAAACTCGCTCGGCTATAAAGTTGATGCATATTGGCTATGTCATTCATGGCTAGAATATTGCGGAAGGTCGGAGTGGCATTAGAGATCAACAATTTGACCTTCTCTTCCTCCGGAATGTGGCCGGACACTCTAGCGGCCATCTGCCTCCATCGGTCGGCATAGGTAGCAAATTCCTCATCTGGTTTCATCTTTTCGGCCACCAGATCTGTGAATGAATATTTCGGGACAACTCTATCTTGAAACCTCTGAATAAACTTATCCTTCACTATCTTGAAGCTCTCGACGTCTTCCAACGGCAAAGAATAAAACCATTCCAGTGCAACACCATCTAACGATCGGCGAAACAGATATGTAATGAGGCGATCATCGTGCTGAAATTGAGCCGACTCGTATAAGAAGTCCCTCACATGAATGAAGGGATTGCTGTTCCCATCATATTTCCTGTAATTGGGGAGCTCTGATTGTGGAGGGAACCGAATGTTCTGAAAGCTAGGAACCGGAACATCTGCCAAGGATTGTGGGCCAACCCGCTTCTGGAGGAAATCGAGTTGTTGTTGCATGGTGGCCCATTTATCAAGTAATTCCTACTCTCTGGAAGGAGCAGGGGTAGTGAGAGATGATGGTTGAAGTTGAGGAGCGGAAGGGTGGACTGTAGCAGGAGGTGGGAGCCCACAAGAAGGAGCAGAAGGATAAACGGCCAAGGCAGGGGGCCCATAAGAAGGATATTGGGCCGGAGACTGACCCAGATTAGAGTGGGCTTGGACAATCCCTGGCTGAGGGCGCGAGAAATCTGAAGGGCCCATAAGGACTTGTGGAACCATTGGGCTAGACATATGATGATTCAACTGAATGAAAGAAGGGATGGCAGACTTCCCCTTGTCAAAAGATTGCTAGGCTGAAGTAGAAGATTAGCCCATCTCCATGCCAGCAAAGGTGATGGTCCGGGGTTGGATTGGGGTAAGATCAATCGGAGTGGGCTGGATGGAAGGCCCACCAACTCTAGGTTGGTCGATGGAGGGATTGGATTGACCCTGCATAATCGTGGGAGGGGAGATACTGGATCCTTGCATGGCCTGATAGACAGCTTGGAGTTGGGCCGGATCCAATTGGGCCATCATTTGGAGAATGGAGCCCGCAGAAGGAGAAGAGAAAGAAGGGGTGGCTTGACCGCCTTCCATGGGGGTAGGGGACGGAAGAGGGGCTGTCCCCTCTCCAGAAGGGAATGAGGTAACCCTAGCAGGGTTTTCAAGAAGTCCTTGAGGAAGGGAATCCTCTTGGGAACGGGGAGGATTGAAAGAAGCCATGGTGGATTCGAAAAGCGGGTTTGAGTAGAACTTGGACAAGGAATTGACCCTAGGAGGTGCTTCCAACGGACGAAAATAACTCCACATGCAACAGACAACCTTGACAAGATGCAAACAACGCAACACAAACAATCACACAATGAGCAACCAAACTTAGATGATTTCTAACAAAGATGTAAGTGACAAGAGATGAAGACACTCAAAGTCAACCAAGTTGTTTAAGATGATGTGACAAGATTTTTATGATTTCTCCTTTGGAACTTTAGTAGATTGATTAGGATGTGCTCTCAACAATAGGTTCCTGATAGGAGAGGGTGTAAGGCTTGGTTTGACTCTAAATGTGATCACTCCTTCACTTATGCGATCCTAGGCACGGGGTGGGAAAGGTACAACCGGCCCGGCGTCCGTGTGGGAATCCACGGCTCGCGGGGACTTATGGAGGTCCCTGGTGTGATTTCCTAGTCGGCCCCAAGGAATATGGAGATGAGAGGTCCGCACACCAAGGTAGGAAATTGCAATCTAATGTATGATAATATGCATGAACCTATGCGCACCGGAGTGCATGCAAATTCTAACCTAGAATCTAGCAAACAAGTATGCAAACAATGATATGAGTAACTGAACTAACTAAGGAGGAGATCAGATAACACCCAAGCAAAAGATCATCGCAGAAACTACGGAAAGAAAATGCACCTCTGGATGCGTACCTATCTGGAGAGTGTAACGGTCTAGGAGACCCGCGTTAGAAGTATGTAACGGTCGAAGACCAGACCGTCATAAGCAATGTAACGCAGAGACTATAGACCGTCAGAGGAGCCGGGGAACCAGAAACAGCAGGGAAAGAGAAGGGAAATCCGGGGAAAACCACACAAGGAAATGATGGTATGTATAAAATAGAGTTCAAAACACGATTGGCACAAGCTGTCCCACCGTGATCGCCAAAAAATTATCTGTTGATTTATTTTTCTTTCTTCTTTTGTGGTTATGATGAGGGATAAAGATGATAAGCAAAAATCAATGATATCAATCAACCTATGAACATGTGAACCATGAACCTAGGCAATCAGAACAAGCTCTAGCATGGGCAATGCTATCTCAATCGAACTAAGCTAAAGAAGGCAAAGAAAAACACACGCCAGAGCGTGGAGCAAGGAATAAATAAAAACACACCACGTGGGTGGAACAAGCAAAAGGAATAAAAGATATGAGAGAGAAATCAATGCCCAATACTAAGGAAAGAACGTGATCGCCACTAAGGTAATAAAACAAGTCAAAAACCTGATCAATACCTTAGAAATATGAGGATGATGCACCCGCCCACGGGAGAGAGAAACCAGCGAAATCTGCAAATCTGCCTTGAACGTAACGGCCCAGAACCTGTGCGTCACAGGAGTGTGACGGTCTCCAGATGAACCGTTAGAGAAGCCTGACGTGTCTGCTCAAGACCGTCAGAGAACCTGCAGAAACAACTTGTGAATTATTTGAACTCCAAACCTTCCAGCTGGCCAGAATGCTTGGGCCTCGTCTAATGAACTCTGTAAACCTGCCAAAGAACGTGAAACACAAGAAAACAATCCCAAATTAGATCTTTAAACAAGCGTAGTATCAATTCTTAAAGAACTTAAGATCATGCAAAAGGAAAGGGGAATACTAGGGAAGTTTTGGTTTTTTAACCCCTCTGGGCGTTTTAAAACGTGGGAAGGATGTTTAGATAATGAAAACAGATGAAGAACGTGAGAGAAAGAAGTGGGACAATGTTGTGATGAGAAGAGGAAGGGAGGAACACAAGTGCAACTTATGAACTTTGAAACCCAAAACCGGAGTACTCCCTTGATTGTGATGCAGATGGACGTGGAAGCAGACTCCTCTTGGATGAAGATGGCTCCAGAAAGCGACAGCACTTCGACGCAAACTCCAGATTTTTTCTCTTTAGGCCATGAAGTTAAGGGTGCTATTTATAGGCCCTCAAAATCTCTGGGCGAGCAGAGGATAATCCATCAAGAAAAGAGGATAACTCTTAGCAAACTCTCGAAGATAATACTCCCAAGAGTCCATAAAAATAAACAGAAGGTTCTGAGGATCAGATTTGGAAGAGAAATCACAAGATCAAACTCTCATCTCGACCACAGAGTAGCAGAGAAAAGACCAGACCAGGTAGGACTCTCTGTTGGATATAACGGCTGCACGACAGATCGCCACATGAATGTAACGCGCTTGGGAGAGACCGTCACACTCAACCTTATCTCAAAAGAGATAAGATTAACGATGAGGTTTCAAACAATTGGACTCTTGAATGGATGTAACAGCCATGTGATGACGCGTTAGAGAAAATAACTGCCGCACGACAGACCGTTAGAGCCAACGGATAAGTAAAAGGATAAGCTTTGGAACAAAGGCCTTAAGTTTTAGGACTCTTCAAGATGTAACGGCCATGGGCCTTTGCGTCAGAAGGATGTAACGCCCCTGCTATGGACCGTTAGAGACAATGAAGATCAAAAGATGACTAAGGCTTGCTAAGCTTCATCCAAAATGAAAAATGCCATGGAACCAAACTCAACCAAGAGGAGAAGACCCATAAAATAGACCTCCAACTGATCAAGAAAGACTCAATGAAGAGTGAACAACTTGGAGCATCATATAGAATGAACAAGGAGATGACCCGACTTATTTATCATAAAATGGGTGTCAACAGCCGTATGCGCCAGTCTATGTCCGCTCTGGCCGCCAAGGCAGTCGGGCCCATACCAATCCCTCTGTAAAGAGTTCCAGTAAGACATGCGGATATCCGCTCTATTACGCAATAACCCGGGACTTGCGCCCGTTGTACTTTTGCCACCTTGGCCCATTTGTAAAGCCCATGTGGCCCATCATAAAGCCAGTGAAATACAAGCGCCCGCATTCGGGCCCCCAGCTTCCTACCTACACCGTTCGGCATATGTGCCCAACATTTTAACCCCGGTAAAAACCACTCGGTCGAAAGTGCACTCACAGCTGCAGAATGCTCCCGGCCCTCTACCCACGGCTTCAGGCATATGTACAGGCTTCTCTTCAGCATGGAACGAAGGTGTTCGGATTCACTCCAATGTAAATAAACACCGATCGCTTGCGGCCCGTGGGGAAAGACGTCCAGTACATGATCCCCACAATCACCTATGCACTCGCACCTGTGGAACCCCTTCTCTCGACGTGTCTCCCGATCGCCCGAGCCCACGTGCCGCGCCCTGGTGGCGCTTCCCCGGTCAACCCTTGGTTCCATGGGTGATTGTCGAGAAATTGACTGGCACGCCCGCACCCTGTCTGGTCAACCGTTGCCCTGACATTTTCGTGCCATTCGACCCTTTTCGACTTTCCGTAAAAGGAGAGTGCCCGATACCGCCGTAAGAGGCATGCAACCGTAAGGAGGATACTCGAGATATATCAAACTCCCATGTCTTCCTTCCCCGCTGTATCCCTTCCTTCACCCCGGTCATCGGCATAAAAACACGTGCAACAGTTACCTGACCTGCATCTTTCTCTACCAACATGCAGAATTTGCCTCTATCCCCGGTCATGTGCCTGGAGCAGCCGCTGTCAAGATACCACCTATTATGATTGGCTGCCAGGCATACCTGCAAATAAGATCAAGAGGAAAATTTTGGAACCCAAAAGTGTTTGGGCCCCATAACAACAGTTACATCATGTAGGCTGGACAGGAGGTGTTTTGAAATCCACAATTATTTTGGTGTCTCTACTGAATTTGTGGATTTCTTGTCATTCAGCTTATTCTGCTTTTTCTTGTCACTTTTAATCTTTGAAGAATGTTTTTGAGGTGTGACATTCTTCTTCTTAATTTCATTGTGATATCTTCTCTGCCAGTGACCAGTCCAATGGGTATTGGGAACAGTGTGTGCATTGTAGAACCTAGACTGATCAGACATGGAATGGATAAAATCATAAGAGTTATGGCTTCTAAAATTTCTGTGCCTAGGTTGCACATAGGGGTTCCAAGGGTAAGGTCGATGCATAGAAGTAGCGTATGAATTCTGGAAGTTATGCTGCATTGACCTTATGTAGGGGTTGCCTTGACCACTTTTATCAGAATTTTGGTGATAGGAATTATGAAATGCAGGATAGGTAGAAGCACTCTTGTAGTTGCTTGGACCTTCTTGTTGAGGCAGGGTTGATTTGGCCTTGGGATTTCCTTGGAATCTAGCCTTAAGAAATTGACCTCGAGCATGTCCCTTGGTATGAGGTGTAGTTGTATGTGAGCATGACTCCCTAGACACCTCTATTTTCCCTTTGCCCTTGTCCTTGGCACTGTTCCTAGTTTTAGCAATGGTTTTCATTGACTTTTTATTCTGATTCTCTCCAGAAGTCATTTTTATTAAAGGTTGTGATGTTCCCTTTTCAACCACAAAGGAGATAGTTCTTACATCAAACCTTTTCTTGTTCGTTGGGTTAAAACCCAAACCTTCTCTTCTGAAGTTTATTTTTATTCCCAAGACGGCATTCAGATTATCAGTTCCTTGTGTCATACCCTCAAGAGAATTTTGTTTGTCCTTATTCTCCTTTTCAAAATTCTCAATTGATATTTTCAGTTCTTCATTTACACCATTAACAGCTTCGTATTTTTTAGTAGCTATCCTAGTTTCTTCCTCAAATTTTTGTATTTTTATTTTTATTTCATCAATGGTGTTTTTTAGATTCTCATTTTCAACTCTCAGATCAATCAAGATAATTTTATTACATTCAGCTTCATCAAGAGAGTTTTTTAGCTCTGAGTTTTCAGTTTCTAGACATGCAAGTTTATCAGTCAAAGATGTATCATGAACTAATGAATTTACTTTCCTTTTCAAATGTCTATTCTCTCTATGCATGTCTTCATATTTTTCAAGTATTTCAGCATATGCTTCTTCCCAATCACTATGTGTAAAATTGTCAAATAGGGAAGTTACCGCAATGTCATCTTCATTGACTTCATTATCCTTGGCCATGAAACATAGCCGATCATCCTTCTCACTGTCAGAGGAGCTACTCTGACTTTCTTCTTCTTCATCGCTCTAGGTGCTTACCATGGCTTTTGTCTTCTTATTTTTCAACCTGGGCAATTTGTTTCTTAATTCAGGACGGTCTATCTTGAGATGACCTGCTTTCTTACAGTTATAACATACAATGCTGTCAGATTTCTTGGCAGTTTCAGGTTTAGACTTTGACTGCCTCTTCTCAGAGAAATATTTTCTCCTAAACCCCTTTCCTTCCTTTCTGAAGAATTTTTTAAAATTCCTAGTGAACATGGCGAATTCACCTTGATCTTCATATGAACTGCCAGAGCTATACTCACTAGATGACCCTTTTTTACTAGTAGTAACTTTAAGAGCCAGGGGTTTCTTTCTCTTCTCAGACTCATCAACCATCTTAAGGTTCAACTCATATGTCATGAGAGAACCGATGAACTCATCTACTAATGTGGTAGATAGGTTCTTGGATTCCTCCATAACAGTGGCCTTAGTGTGCCAAATAGGTGTTATGGACCTTAGTATATTTCTGACCAGCTCGTACTCACTATAGGTTTTTCCCAGACTTCTTAAGCTGTTGGTAATCACATTCAAACGAGCGAACATCTCAGAGATGGACTCATCAGGCTTCATTTTGAAAGCCTCATATTCAGAGACGAACATGTTGACTTTGGCCTCCCTAACTTGAGAAGTCCCTTCATAGATCACCTCTAATTTATCCCACATCTCCTTAGCTGAAGAATGGGAAGAGACTCTGGAGAATTCGGTGGGATGAAGAGCACACTGCATGGCATTTACAGTGCCCCAGTTTAAAGTGTATTTACGAATCTGCTCTCTAGTCCAGACCTCTTCATCCTCAGCTAGTTCAAAGGGGCCTTTGTTAACTACCTTCCAAATTTCGTAGTCCTTAGCTCCAAGGAAAACTTGCATACGACTCTTCCAATAAGCATAATTGGATCCGTCAAAATATGGAGGCTTACTAGTAGAGTGACCTTCAGCTGTTAACCCTCTAACATCCATTTGCTAATCTCTCCAGGATGTAAAGCCCTAAAGGAGAGTTAGGCTCTGATACCAAGTGTTGTTTCGGATGACTAACAGATCTAGAGGGGGGTGAATAGATCTACCCCTAATACTAGCCAATTTAAAGCACTTAAAATGTGGAATTAAGATGCTACGGCTAACACAACCAATTTAACAAAATTTCACTCAAGATTAAGAAACAGTCAACCAGATGAAGTTGTACTAGGTGGAGGTTGGAATCATAATCTCCTCACACAAGGTTAAGTATTCCAGATAGGTGTTCCATATCTTTCAGACTAAACCTTTTGATATACAACACTGGTAGAAAGTTCAAGCAGAAACAGAATATCTGGAATTCAGAAATCTGTAATGTGCATTCAATGAATTGCAATATAAGGAAGAAGAAGAGCACGATAAGGTCACACATATTGCAAGAAGGTTTTTAAGGTGATTCGATCTCAATCCAGAGATCTACATCCACCCCTTACTCAATTGAGTAAGGCTTCCGCTGACACACAGCTTAAAAACTGCTGATCCATAGCTTTGGGAATAGATCCCTACAACCTGCTGATCCACAGCTTTAGGGAATAGATCCCAAACAGCTGAGCCTCACAGCTTGCTCTGCTAAGCCTCACAGCTTGCTTCCAAGGAATTACTTCCTTGCCACTGACACACAGCTTACAGAAATCATAGCGAATAGAAAAAATCAATAACAAAATCAAATGAAAAATTCAAAACAATCTGTAGCTCACTTCGAGCAGAACGGCTTCTGAATTTGATCTAGAGATCGAAACATACAAGACTCCACTTATAGATATCTTGAACGCTCACAGCTCTTAGAGTATTCCTCCACTTTACGATCCCCTATTTCTATCTTAGCTCTTCACTCTAACTCTTTTCTCTCAACTAAACTCTAGAGACACTCAGACCCTCTTGCTTCTTCACTGTGCTTCCACTTTTTGTTCGTTTCTTCGTTGTTCCTCAATTCAGGAGATCTGGCTCCTATTTCTATCCTCACAGGAGTTGGGCGTGTGGGAAACACATTCCCGCCCAAGGAAATTTGAAACAAGGTGCTCCGCTGGAAGTCCACATGTCATGATATAAAAGTGAGTTGTCCACGTGTTTGAATCTCCAGGCACGGCTCCTTCTTGGATCATGTGCCCATTTAAGTTGAGCCTCGAGGCACGTGACTTCGATCTGCACTTAAAGTGTTCGATCCTTAGTTATGTAGTGAATTAACCCTTTGCACACTTAAGTTCCTATCAAAAGAATAAAATGCATTTTGTCAAACAGATTGTAACCATGAGTGAATAGTCAATGTGCTCTAACTTGTAAGAAAATTTGATCATGGTATTGATCATGGTGTAAGTTAGACAAGTATGCATCAATGTATTTTAGGTCAGTGTAAGAGATGCACTGATCTGTCTGAGCAAAGCAGTGCATGTGCACCGACTTGATTTTACAATTTATACATATGCTCAGACTTGTGTATGCACATGCTCGGACCTCATGCAAGTTGGTAATGCACAGACTTGAAAACTGCATATGCATAGACCTTAGTCACCAGACAATGCATGGACTTCTATACATGCGTAAACCTCAATACCCAATGTGCACAGACCTATATGTGCACGAGCCTTGCATGTGAACAGACCTTACTCTACGCAAGATGCGAATGTGCATTGACTTTCCAATGAGTGCTGTCATACTAGCATCGACCTTATGGTGCGAGAAGCCACATGTGTATCGACTTAAATATGCACGATGCAGTATGTGCATCGACCTTAATGTGCACAATACAATATGTGCATCGACCTTAGAATGCACAAAATCAAATGTGCACCGACCTTCTATGCAGGGTGCAAAATATGCTCTGACCTTATGATGGCTAATGCAGGATGTGCATCGACCTTAGTATGACTAAGGTAAATGTGCATCGACCTTAGTTATGACTAAGGTACGATGTGCATTGACCTCAGTATGACTAAGGGACGATGTGCATCGACCTTAGTATGACAAAAGGATGATGTGCATCGACCGTATATGCACTATAGTAAATGTGTACCGACCTACCTTTACCTAGAAATGCAACATGCATCGACCTTATGTGTGCTACAGTAAATGTGCACCGACCTACCTCTACCTAGAAATGTAACATGCATTGACCTTATGAATGAAATCTTGAATGTGCACCAACCTAATGTAGCGATAGACATGTGCACTAACTTTATGTAAGGCAAAAACACAATAGCCAATCTTCAAAATTATAAACATAATGCATTGTGACATATATCAAAATTTAGCACAGTATATAGTATTGCCAGCATCAAAACACATTAAATTCAGAGGATAATAAATTAGAGAAGACAAAACATTCTTCCCCACAAGCTCCCCTCAACAACGTGTAGCCCTTTACCTCCCTGCGTGGAGTGGGTAGTAAAATTCATTGCTGTAATTATTGATTATTTACTGTACCGAGAGTACGGGTCTTGGCCGAGGTCGTCTTCCCCTCGCCTAAAGCATGGAGGTATCACCTCTATCTCCCTCGACATTTGCTTACTTCGTATGTGTTTATTTGCAGCTGCTAGTGAGTGATAGTATATCTAGCTCGATAAATTTTTATCACCGCTGTGAGAGTGAGAGCGTGACCCATCCCGTGACCCGATCCGGGCACGAAGGAGTGTTGACCGCCCTGACTCATTGTCATTTTCTCAACCGCGCAGATCCACACGTTTCTATCACTTAGGGACGTCCGTGAGGTCGTGTCTCTTGTTGAGGACATATCCTCCTCTTTTGGAACTCTGTTGGTGTCGCGTTGGTCGCGTCTTTGCTGGTCGTGTCGCGTCGTCACCTAGAGTCCCAGGTTCGCATCAAATCGATGTCGAGTCCCATCCCGTCCAGCATCAAATTGGTATCAGAGCTGCAGGTTGAGTCTAGGGTAGTCTATCATAGCATGGTTTAAGTCTAGGATTGCATGTCATTCCTATATCCGATATATCCAATGGTGCGCCCAGAATGATATGTTACGCCTATTGGGAAGGTAGCACACTTGCGTGAGTTTGATCTTCGGATCATACCTCCGCCACATACCGGATACTGGTTGAGTCTAGGTTTGTATCCGAGTCTACATTCCAACTTTGCATTGCTATTTTAGGGTCGTGTCTAGTCCATTAGAGAGTCAGCATGTCGTGTCACCTTGTGTCTGCATGTCCAACTACCCGCCACCCCCATGGTGGTTCCTTGAGACCACGTGTCCGATTGGTCATCCCTGGTGGCCCAATTCGAGGCTCTCATGGTCCGACCCCCGGGTCTCGCCCCTATCATTCAACCACCGGTTGACCCGACCCCTATGCCGACAACCGAGTCATTCAAATGCCCTACAATGTCCACTGCCATTCTACCTAATGGGTTGCATATGGAGATCGACTTCATCAGTAGGGTGTCATCTAATTGTCTCCCAGGACATTGCTGAGTCTCTCTCTAAGACCGGGAAGATTGTTCTTAACGGTGGCTTAGCCTTCATAGAGTTCCAATGAAGCTTCGGTCCCGTTTTGTATCACGATGGAGCATGGTGCAAGATCGACTCACTTGTTGGTCCATGCATCATTTTAGGGCAAATTTGGTTGGAAGAGAGGAGAGCGACCTTTGACCGGGACAGGAGGACCTGCACCTTACACCCACCTCACCTACCGGATGAGTTCGTCTTCCACGACGGCATTCAACCGACCACCTCCGTGTCGCCAGCCACCCACCCTCAGCGGCCCGCTCCGCCTTCGGACTCACGCCCGCCACCACTCTCGGAGCCTGCCCATGTGGCCCCCTGTACTGGGAGTAGCCATTTCCCTGACCAGTGTCCTTCACATTCCCCTATCTTAGAGGACACACATTCAGAGGATGCCCCACCTGGGCTTATTCTAGTGAGTTATGAGACTGACTAAGAGTTGGCCGAGGTGTACCTCGCTGAGGTTGTAGGGTTAAAGAGCGATCCCAAAGAGTGCATAGTGGACCAGGGTACGGCGCCAGCCAACAACTCTATCCTGTTTGTCACCCCTATGTCATCGGTCATCTTGGAGCTATCTGCCCCGCCCACCTTGACCACGGTGGATATGCCATCCGCTGACCCCGTGCTGTCACCCATCCCAGCTTTCCTTGACGGACCTGACCAGCCTACCACCTCTCTCATGCTAGTCACTCCCGAGTAGCAGTCAGTCGTCCCTCTTTTACCCGTCTCTCCTACAGTGGCGGGACCCTCACCCTCTCTCTTATTGGGCCACATAACATCTAGGACCCATAGGGCTGGTCCATGGTCTAACAAGTCCAACTTGGACTCCTTATGGAGGGCGCGCCCTTCCTTTACCCATTTTCATATTGTTTGTATTATTTTGACCACATGAGAGAGAAATTAGAATTCTCATCCCCTAATTGCCCCTCCCTAACCCTCGATCTTAGGGTAGTAATGGTCATTTAGCTAAAGCTATAAAACTCATGCATTTTCATTATTTTGAGAGAATTAATGCAAAGAAAAGAGAAGTAATTGTTAGAGCATTATCCCATGGGCGCCCCTCCTTCCTCCCTCCTCTAGCAGCTGCGATGGCTGCCCATTTCAGGGTGTAACTCCCTCCTCCTTGGTGTGATTCCAAGGATTATCACCTCCGCTAGATGTGACTTCCAGCCACCACTATCGCCGCCTCCGTTTGTGCCGCCAACGAGTCGCCACAACCCCATCTTCATCCTGCTGTCCAGACCTGTGACCTGCAGAACGGAAGCTTAAAGAAGAGGTTGTATCTCCAGATCCAGCCATTTGATCGAGCTGAGGTTTTAAGGGTTTGTTCCCTGTGTTTTCCCCTTCTTCCAGTTTAATTTTCACCTCAATCAGCCCATGTTTTCCCTTCCTCCCAGTCATATCTCTCCACCCCTTACAGTCTGCCAATCATCAGATCTGTGAGACAGAAGCCAGATCCATGAATTTTTCCACCCTTTAAACCATCTCAGAAAAATACCAACATATTTGTGTGTGATGCCCACTTCCCCCCTCTTACCCATAAAATTCCGAAAGTCCAGATCTTTCAACTTCCCTTCGGTCAAAATTCATTTTCAGGCAAATCTCACTCTATCCTGCTTGATCTAGATTCCGAGCAAGAAACAACTATAGAGAATAGAGTTCTTCATTCAATCCAGACCATTGGATAGATATGAAATTCACATATGTCGAAGCTCTCTGAGTGCCCTTTGTAACGGTGCTAGTTTCGTCCCGATCCGACCCCGGATCTGGGCGTGGTGACCGTTTTCATGGAAGCGCACAGATCTATCCCGTGACAGGCCAACAATAGTAGTCCACCGAGTAATTCTTCCAAAAATACGCCGGCTGTGATTTAGCCGCCGCCGACCTCATTCATCAAAGAGGAGCCTTCCACTGACATCCTAGCCAGCTCCCTCGACCAGAAGTCGACCGGAAGCCACCGTCCCACGTGCTGAACTCGCTTGCTGCCCAGTGAGTTTGAATAGTGCCGAGTCGGACCAGCAGCCCGCCTCTGCCCTGAAAGCCTTTCCATCTTTCTACCCATCAACTCGAGTTCGGTACTCCCGAGTACTACGTGTAGCCCTTTACCTCCCTATGTAGAGTGGGCAGTAAAATTCATTGCTGTAATTATTGATTATTTACTGTACCGGGAGTACGAGTCTTGGCCGGGGTCGTCTTCCCCACGCCTGGAGCGTGGAGGTATCGCCTCTATCTCCCTCGGCATTTGCTTACCTCGTATGTGTTTATTTGCCGTTGCTAGTGAGTGATAGGATATGTAGCTCGATAAATTTTTATCACCGCTGTGAGAGTGAGAGCGTGACCCATCTTGTGACCCGATCTGGGCATGAAGGAGTGTTGACCGCCCTAACTCAATGCCGATTTCTCAACCACGCAGATCCACACGTTTCCATCACTTAGGGACGTCCGCGAGTTCGTGTCTCTTGTTGAGGACATATCCTCCTCTTTTGGAACTCTGTTGGTGTCGCGTTGGTCGCGTAGTTGCTGGTCGTGTCACGTCGTAACCTAGAGTCCCAGGTTCGCATCAAATCGGTGTCGAGTCGCATCCCGTCCCGCATCAATCTCCATCCTCCAGTTTCCAGTACAACGTCACCTTTGACCCATTCAAGCACCAAGCATTGGGTCCCCAGCGATGCTGATTCCCAACATAGAGAACGAGATCTGGGTCCTTGGCACTACAACACCTGATACGTGTACTAAACCCCGGGTCTCTACCATGCCAGCTTCAGAGCAAGGTTCTAGCCTTAGATATCAAGTGTAACACCGACAATGGCCTATGGGGGCATCACGCCCAAGGATTCGGCCATGTCAACCCCTAACATGGACACCAAGTCCCAGGGCGTGGCCACCTTAACACCCAAGATGGGCTTCCATCCCTGGGTCTCAGCTGATGGAGGCATCATCCACAACTCCCTTTGGCTAGGGTCTTCTTCACACTCCGGCATCGTTTGAGTTCGGGCCTCTCTCTATAAAGGTCCAATTATCCTTTTGTGCTATTTATTTGAGTCATTTTGATGTAATTTTCATTTTATTTGAGTCATGTCCCTAGGTCTTGCATTTATTTTCCTAAGTTTGAGTGTCATTAGATTGTGTAATGTGCTATTGGGCCCAATTCTTCGGGCTTGGCCCAAGACACCCCCCCTACCCCTTCGGTTATTTGTCATTGAGTCTTTTGTAAGGGACTTATTGTAATTGTGGGTTTCCTATATATAGGGCCCCATTTCCTTCATTTGAAAGTAATGAATCATTGAATGAAAATTGCCCTTTTGAGTCAAATTTGGAGAGATTCCATTAGTTAGGGTGAGAAGCCCTTGGGAGTGATTCCCTCTACCTCTCTCTCTATTTCTCTCTCTTTCTCTCTCTCTACCCCAAGAGAGGTTCGCCCCCCTCTCTCTCTCTTCCTCCTCCCAACCACCTCCAACCCCCAACCACCTCCATTAAGACCACTCCACTTCCCATAGCCTCCATTACTGCCCCCCCTAGTTCCAAGATAGAATCTCCCCCATTCCAACACCACCTTCCACATTCCAATATAATCTTCCCCATTCCCACAAAATCACCCCCTTCCCCACACAATCCCTCAACTTCCAAGGCCATTTCAAATTTGAAATCCACCTTCCCTCCATGGTCTTGGCCGCCCCTCTCCCATCTCCATTAGGATAGTTCGCCCCTCTCCCCTTTCATTCTCCACCACCCCTTGCACACCCCACCCCTCTCCCTCTAGCTGAACCAGCCCTCTTCCTTGCGCCATTGCCCCCTTTCTCCTACCTCTCCACCACCATTTGACACCCTCCATACCTCCCATACCTCCCCTCCACCATTCTTCATCCACCCCTTCACCATATACTACCACCTCTTCTTCTTCTTAGGTCACTTGAAGGCTATGGCAAGAAGCTGCTGGCGGTCCAGGAGTTGCAGGTGAACTAGTAACTTGCAGCGGCCACCACGACTTCCTCCGGATGAGTTTGAAGACCCAAGAGCCATCGTCGGAAGCTTCTACCAGTCTCCTTCGCGACAGAAGTGGTTTCATCTTCTTCTGATCTCCGAGCCGTCCAGGGGGTCCAATCTCCTACAACTTCGCAGTTCTGCCTCGGCTGAGGACCTGAACCGGATTAGAAGCTCTGCCACGACGAACCTCGGAGGAATCATCCCATAAGCTCTTCTGCAAAGTTCTTCTTCTCCCTATCTACGTTCAGAATCAAGAAGCGGAATTCCGTTCGGCAGCCTGTGGCAGGAGTTATCATTTTTCTCCCTCAGGTCCGTCGTCCTGCTACCCACAGCCTGCATCGACCAGTCGCCATTGTTCTTCATCCCCTAGTCGTCTCCGACATCGGTTGGCTTCTCCGTCAGTTTTTCTGTGAAGAGGACTCGTCCAAGAATCCAACGACTCTGACGGCGCTTGATTCCGAGGTCGGGAGCTGCCGGGGCGTTCACTGCAATCTGCTGTTAGAAGTCTGCAACTGCAAGTCCGAGAATCTGATGCTCTGTTCAAACCTGCATCCCGGTTAGCAGCGGCTCCAGAAGAAATTAAAGAAATTCTGAGGCATTCCCTTCCCAGCTAAAAAGATTTCCCCACCGGTCTTGTCATCAGCAAAGTCCTGAGCGAGTTCTACAGCAGCAACACCGACTACCTGTCCCTGTTCGGAGAGAGCAGGCAGAACCGGTGACTTCATCGTTCAATACTTTTAATCCTAGTTTCCCCTCCCCGCTTGGCCGGCTGAAGGCCCCTCCCTGTGTGGAGGTAATTTTGGTTGTAATATCCCTTAACCCCCATCCCAAGATCCCCCTCCTGCGAGAGGTGTAGTGTTGTAACTTGTTTGGACAGGTCAAGCTACCCCGACGCGGCGGGTGGGGATCCACTCGCCTCCCCGCTCGCCCTCGTCTCCGACTGGGACCAGTTTCTTCAAACCGGTCGAGTAAGCGCTCAAACCTTCACTCCATTTAGTGCTTGTCTTTCAATATTAGTTCTTAATTCCGCTGGTTATGCGAGTGAGAGCCCGATCCTCAAGCCCCGTTGTCTTGAGTGATCACCGTGGGAGAAGTGCAACCGGTGCCTTTGGCACTTTGTCGGCCCCCTTGAATTGGGCCTCCACACCCATTGGGAATCCCATCTTGGCCTTGCTGGCCCTCTACCAGTAAGGGCCCAACCCCTCAACCTCACCTTGGCACTGCCAAGTTACCCCGGGCTTGGGTGAGCGACGAGAGAGCGGCGGCCCAAATTGGCCCGTTTTGATTGCGAATGTGCTTGTTTGCCTAAGTCTAAGGGTGTGTCACATCAATTGGTATCAGAGCAAGTCATTGACTTGTCTCTATCAAGTCTAAGTCCTTGGACCTTTGCATTGTGTGCCCAACCTCATTTGTCCCTTGTCTTGCATGTCCACCCGTACTGGTGCTAGTTACCGACCCGATCCTTCATCTTCAAATCCACCAATGGATCTCAATCCTCAACTCAACCAAGATGCTCCTAGGGAGGAACCCCAAGGCCAAATGAATAGGGTAGACGCTGCCCTTACCAACATTCTTGCCCAACTTGAGTCCCTTTCCACTCGAATTGCTCGGCTAGAAGAACATGAGTTCCACCCAAGGAACAATGAACCTAGAGTCCACCCTCCACATGTTGAACCTCATAGGGAAGACCCTCATCCAAGGAATAATGAACCAAGAGTCCATCCACCACATGGTGAGCTACATAGGAATGAGTTCCACCCAAGGAACAATGACCCAAGAGTCCACCCTCCCCATGTTGAGCCTCATAGGGATGAGTTCCACCCAAGGAACAATGGACCAAGAGCCCATCACCCACATGCTGAAATTTATAGGGAGGACTTGGACCTTGACCCCTACCATGACTATGAGAGGCCTCGCCACCATCACATTCATGTAAGGCGTCCACGGGACGACCCGGATGACCCTCTCTTAAGGATGATTAAAGTAGAGGCCCCAAACTTTGATGGTTCCCATGAACTAAGTGTCTACTTAGAATGGGAGACCGCCATGGACCAATACTTTGAATGGTACCCTATGACCGACCAAAGGAGGGTAAGATTGGCCAAAATGCATCTCACTAAATTAGCCAAAACTTATTGGCTAAACCAAGAGGGTCTAAGAAGGATTAGGCGGGAAGAGCCTATTGATACTTGGGAGGGTATGAAGAATCAACTTAGGAACAAATACCTTCCCCAATCCTACCATCAAATGCTCTTAGATGAATGGCAAAGCCTCACCCAAGAAGGGAAGACCGTGGTAGAATATATTGAGAAGTTTGACTCCTATCTTTTGAAGTGCAGAGTTCATGAGGACCCGGCCGTTACCTTGTCTCGCTTTTGGAATGGACTTCAAAGTCACATCAAGAGAGAACTTTTCATGAGAGATGTTGATAACCTTGAGCTAGCCTATCAAATAGCAAGGGATGTAGAAAGATTCTCTAGGATCCCTCGATTTTCTACTCCCCGACCGGCCGATCCCAAAAACATGGGACCACGACCCATTCCGGCCACCCCCATGAAAGCCCCAAATCAAGTGGGAGTACCCCATTAAGGCCTTACAACCCCCCTCCCACCATCACTCCAAATAAGCCCACCCCTAGTCACCCTCTCCCACGGAGGGAAGACAATCCCAAAGGCCCAAGTGTAGGAAACACTCCGGGTAGCGGGCGACAACAATGCTATAGGTGTCAAGGGTTTGGCCACTTTGCGGGGCAATGTCCATCCAAGGGATTATCTAGCTTGCTTATTGAGGAAGAAGCTCCCCCACCCCAAAAGAAACTTGAGAGTGTTGTTGAGGACCATGAAGCATCACTAGATTGGGAAGAAGTGTATGAGGCCCAATACCTAGAATCGGGTCTAGATCACACCACTCCATCTACCAACTCCCATCTAGGAGTGATTAGATGCACCCTCACCAAACCCCAAGAAGAGGATTGGCGTCGATCTTCACTCTTTCACACTTTTGTCAAGATAGGGAGCCATATAAGGAAAGTGATCTTGGATAGTGGGAGTTGTGTCAATGCCGTATCCCCCGATACTGTTAAGCTCCTTGGACTTACTATCACTCCCCACCCAAATCCATATCGGGTCTCATGGACAACAACTCCATCCCGGTCAACACCCAATGTCTTGTACCCCTCACATTCTCTTCATACCATGGCCAAATATGGTGTGATGTCATACCGATGGAAGTCGGTAGCATCCTTCTAGGAAGACCTTGGCTTTATGATGTAGATGCCACCATCTTGGGTAGGAGCAACATATGCACCTTTGAACATGAGGGTAAGACTATCCATCTTAACCCCTCCCCACCCCGTCCCATGGCCAAGAGGGACACTCTCCCTCAAGGACAACACCCCACCACCACACAAGTCTCGGGGAACTCCACCCCTCCAACCCCATCCCTCACCCAAACTCCCAAACAAAGTGGGACCTCGGGGTTGACCAAGGGTCTTCATCTCATCACTAGGAAAGAACTTGAAGAAGAGATAGTTCAAGGAGTACCTCTATGTGCGGTGATCATTTGCCTAGGAGAGCCCACTCCCACCAATCCACATCCCATAGAAATCCAACAACTCCTAGAAGAATTCCATGATGTGTTCCCAACGGAGCTCCCGGACCAACTCCCTCCCATGCGGGATGTGCAACATGCGATTGATCTAGTCCCGGGGGCCACTCTCCCAAACCTTCCTCATTATCGGCTCAATCCCACGGAACATGCTGAACTTCGGAGGCAAATAGAGGAACTCATTAGGAAGGGCTTCATTCGCATTAGCAAAAGCCCATGTGCCGTGCCGGCCCTTCTCACTCCTAAGAAGGATGGGTCATGGAGAATGTGTGTGGATAGTCGGGCCATTAACAAAATCACCGTCAAGTATAGGTTTCCCATCCCTAGGCTTGATGACATGCTTGATATGTTAGCCGGAGCCACCATTTTCTCCAAAATTGACCTTAAGAGTGGCTATCACCAAGTTAGGATAAGGCCCGGGGATGAGTGGAAAACGGCTTTCAAAACCAAAGATGGTCTCTTTGAATGGTTAGTCATGCCTTTTGGGATTTCAAATGCCCCAAGTACCTTCATGCGTCTTATGACGGAGGCCCTTAGACCTTTCATTGGGATCTTTCTAGTGGTCTACTTTGATGATATACTCATCTATAGTCAAACCCAAGAGGCCCACCTTGACCACCTTAGGCAAGTTTATACCGTCCTCCGCCAAGAAAGCCTATTTGCCAACTTAGGAAAGTGCCACTTCATGACCACATCCATCACCTTCCTAGGATTTGTGGTATCCACCAAGGGTGTCTCCATAGACCCCGACAAGGTCCAAGCTATTCTTGATTGGCCGGAACCCCACACTCTTCATGAGGTCCGAAGTTTCCATAGATTGGCAACATTCTATAAGAGGTTCATTCGTGGATTTAGCACTATCACCGGCCCAATCACCGATTGTCTCAAGAAGGGAACTTTTGTATGGACCAAATCAGCCTCTAAAGCCTTCCAAGAACTTAAGGAAAAGTTGACCCAAGCCCCGGTCCTATGCCTTCCCGATTTCTCTAAAGTCTTTGAAGTCACATGTGATGCATCTGGGATAGGGATAAGAGGGATTCTTAGTCAAGAGGGACACCCGGTAGCCTTCTTTAGTGAGAAGCTTTGTGATGCTAGGACAAGATACTCCACTTATGACAAGGAGTTCTATGCCGTGGTTCAGTCCCTCCGATATTGGAGGCACTACTTGTTACCCAAAGAGTTTGTCATCTTTTCCGACCATGAGGCCCTCAAATACCTCAACTCCCAACAAAAGCTAAATGCCCGACATGCCCGATGGGTTGAGTTCATCCAATCCTACACTTTTGTCATCAAACACAAAGTCGGGAGTGAGAATCGAGCGGCGGATGCCCTTAGTAGGAAAGTTTCCTTGTTATCCACTATCCAAGTGGAAGTGAGCGGATTTGATAGGATCAAGGATGAGTACCCTAGCTGCCCCGACTTTGGGCACATCTATACCACCTTGACCACCCATTCTAGCAAGGAAGATGAGGGATTTGTCATAGAGGATGGGTTCCTCTTCAAGGGACCAAAGCTTTGCATCCCACGGACCTCACTCCGCGACTTCTTGATTTGGGAATTACATGCAGGAGGGCTAGCTGGTCATTTTGGAGTCCACAAAACCATTGCTCTAGTTGAGGGACAGTTTCATTGGCCAAGTCTCAAGAGAGATGTAGGCAAGATAGTGGGTCAATGCCGAACATGTGCTTCGGCCAAACAGGTGAAACAAAATACTGGCCTATATACCCCACTCCCCATCCCCGACCGTCCATGGCAAGACTTGAGTATGGACTTTGTGCTAGGATTACCCAAGACTCAAAAAAGGCATGACTCCATCTATGTGGTCGTTGATAGATTCTCCAAAATGGCCCATTTCATCCCATGCTCCAAGACCTCCGATGCCTCCCATGTTGCCCGATTGTTCTTTGATGAGGTTGTCCGTCTCCACGGGCTACCTAAGACCATAGTCTCCGATAGGGATGTCAAATTCACTAGCTACTTTTGGAAAACTCTTTGGCACATGATGGGTACCCTCCTCAAATTCTCCACTGCCTACCACCCCCAAACGGATGGCCAAACAGAAGTTGTCAATCGGAGTCTAGGGAACCTCCTTAGGTGTCTTATTGAGGATCGCCCCGGAAATTGGGATCTCATCTTACCCCAGGCCGAATTTGCATATAACAACTCCATCAATAAGTCCATAGGGATGAGTCCATTTGAAGCTGTGCATGGATACAAACCAAGAAAGCCTTCCGATCTCATTCCCCTTCCCCAGCATGCTAGAGTGTCCATTTCAGCCGAGTCTTTTGCACAACATATTAGAGAATTGCATGAAGAAATTCGCAAGCACATCAGCAAAAAGAATGAGGCTTATAAAAGGCAGGCCGACTCTCATCGGTGTCACCAAGAATTCCATGTGGGTGACTTTGTGATGGTAAGGACGGAGAGGCTCTCCCCGGGAGCCAACTCTAAACTGAGGCCACGTGGGGCTGGTCCCTTCCAGGTCTTGAGGCGCATTGGTGCAAATGTCTACGAGTTAGATCTCCCTGAGGAGTATGGAATAAGTCCCACATTCAATGTCGCCGACCTAGTGCCATATAAGGGACCCACGGTGGTGCCTAGTGAGGAGATTGAGCCTACTTCTTCCATTGAGAGAGCACCCACCCGTGAGGAGAGACCACCAGCTAAGAGAGCCCAGCGTGAACGAATTGAACAAATATTGGATGAACAAGTCACTACCACTCGGAGCAAGGCATATGAGCGCTATCTCGTCAGGTGGAAGGATCGGCCCCCTTCGGAGGATTCTTGGGTGAGTCGGGAGAATCTCCAGCGGTTGGATCCGGACCTCCTCGAGCAGTACCACAGTCGGATGGACCCCTACTCGACGGAGTCGAGCTCTTCACAGCCCAGGGGATTTGATGGAGGCATCATCCACAACTCCCTTTGGCTAGGGTCTTCTTCACACTCCGGCATCGTTTGAGTTCGGGCCTCTCTCTATAAAGATCCAATTATCCCTTTTGTGCTATCTATTTGAGTCATTTTGATGTACTTTTTATTTTATTTGAGTCATGTCCCTAGGTCTTGCATTTATTTTCCTAAGTTTGAGTGTCATTAGATTGTGTAATGTGCTATTGGGCCCAATTCTTCGGGCTTGGCCCAAGAGACCCCCCTACCCCTTCGGTTATTTGTCATTGAGTCTTTTGTAAGGGACTTATTGTAAATGTGGGTTTCCTATATATAGGGCCCCATTTCCTTCATTTGAAAGTAATGAATCATTGAATGAAAATTGCCCTTTTGAGTCAAATTTGGAGAGATTCCATTAGTTAGGGTGAGAAGCCCTTGGGAGTGATTCCCTCTACCTCTCTCTCTATTTCTCTCTCTTTCTCTCTCTCTACCCCAAGGGAGGTTCGCCCCCCTCTCTCTCTCTTCCTCCTCCCAACCACCTCCAACCCCCAACCACCTCCATTAAGACCACTCCACTTCCCATAGCCTCCATTACTCCCCCCCCTAGTTCCAAGATAGAATCTTCCCCATTCCAACACCACCTTCAACATTCCAATATAATCTTCCCCATTCCCACAAAATCACCCCCTTCCCCACACAATCCCTCAACTTCCAAGGCCATTTCAAATTTGAAATCCACCTTCCCTCCAAGGTCTTGGCCGCCCCTCTCCCATCTCCATTAGGATAGTTCGCCCCTCTCCCCTCCATTCTCCACCACCCCTTGCACACCCCACCCCTCTCCCTCTAGCTGAACCAGCCCTCTTCCTTGCGCCATTCCCCCCTTTCTCCTGCATCTCCACCACCATTTGACACCCTCCATACCTCCCATACCTCCCCTCCACCATTCTTCATCCACCCCTTCACCATATACTACCACCTCTTCTTCTTCTTAGGTCACTTGAAGGCTATGGCAAGAAGCTGCTGGCGGTCCAGGAGTTGCAGGTGAACCAGTAACTTGCAGCGGCCACCACGACTTCCTCCTGACGAGTTTGAAGACCCAAGAGCCATTGTCGGAAGCGTCTACCAGTCTCCTTCGCGACAGAAGTGGTTTCATCTTCTTCTGATCTCCGAGCCGTCCAGGGGGTCCAATCTCCTACAACTTCGCAGTTCTGCCTCGGCTGAGGACCTGAATCGGATTAGAAGCTCTGCCACGACGAACCTCGGAGGAATCATCCCACAAGCTCTTCTGCAAAGTTCTTCTTCTCCCTGTCTACGTTCAGAATCAAGAAGCGGAATTCCGTTCGGCAGCCTGTGGCAGGAGTTATCATTTTTCTCCCTCAGCTCCATCATCCTGCTACCCACAGCCTGCATCGACCAGTCGCCATTGTTCTGCATCCCCTAGTCGTCTCTGACATTGGTTGGCTTCTCCGTCAGTTTTTCTACGAAGAGGACTCGTCCACGACTCCAACGACTCCAACGGCGCTTGATTCCGAGGTCGGGAGCTACCGGGGCGTTCTCTGCAATCTGCTGTTAGAAGTCTGCAACTGCAGGTCCAAGAATCTGATGCTCTGTTCAAACCTCCATCTCGGTCAGCAGCGGCTCCAGAAGAAATAAAAGAAATTCTGAGGCATTTCCTTCCCAGCTACGAAGATTTCCCCACCACTCTCGTCATCAGTAAATTCCTGAGCGAGTTCTACAGCTGCAACACCGACTACCTGTCCTTGTTCGGAGAGAGCAGGCACAACCGGTGACTTCATCGTTCAATACTTTTAATCCTAGTTTCCCCTCCCCGCTTGGCCGGCTGAAGGCCCCTCCCTGTGTAGAAGTAATTTTAGTTGTAATATCCCTTAACCCCCACCCCAAGATCCCCCTCCTGCGAGAGGTGTAGTGTTGTAACTTGTTTGGGCAGGTCAAGCTACCCCGACGCGGCGTGTGGGGATCCACTCGCCTCCCCGCTCGCCCTCGTCTCCGACCGGGACCAGTTTCTTCAAACCGGTCGAGTAAGTGCTCAAACCTTCACTCCATTTAGTGCTTGTCTTTCAATATTAGTTCTTAATTCCGCTGGTTATGCGAGTGAGAGCCCGATCCTCAAGCCCCGTTGTCGTGAGTGAT
The DNA here is from genome assembly GCA_022559845.1 of Amorphophallus konjac. Classification (NCBI taxonomy): domain Eukaryota; kingdom Viridiplantae; phylum Streptophyta; class Magnoliopsida; order Alismatales; family Araceae; genus Amorphophallus; species Amorphophallus konjac. Next base: position 188,825,221 of record CM040126.1, on the reverse strand, counting down.
CACCGTGGGAGAAGTGCAACCGGTGCCTTTGGCACTTTGTCGGCCCCCTTGAATTGGGCCTCCATACCCATTGGGAATCCCATCTTGGCCTTGCTGGCCCTCTACCAGCAAGGGCCCAACCCCTCAACCTCACCTTGGCATTGCCAAGTTACCCCGGGTTTGGGTGAGCGACGAGAGAGCGGCGGCCCAAATTGGCCCGTTTTGATTGCGAATGTGCTTGTTTGCCTAAGTCTAAGGGTGTGTCACATCATCAGCTCCAACAACACCCAAGATGGGCTTCCAGCCGTAAGTCTCAGCTCCAACAACACCTAAGATGGGCTTCTAGCCCTGGGTCTCACTTCCAGCAACACCCAAGACGAGCTTCTAGCCCCGGGTCTCAGTTCCAGCAATTCTCAAGACGGGCGTCTAGCCCTGGGGACCAGCTCGAGCAACACCAATGACGAGCTCCCAGCCCTAGGTTCTAGCTTCATTAGCACCCGAGATGGGATTCCATCCCCGGGTCCCAGCTCTATCAACACCCAAGATGGGCTTCCAGCCCTGGGTCTCAGCTACATCAAAACCCAAGATGGGCGCTCTACCTTAGGTCCCAGCATTCCAGCATCACCAGCACCCAAGACAGGCGTTAAGCCCCAAGTTCCAGCTCCAGCAACACCCTAAAAAGGGCGTCTAGCTTTGGGATCCAGCTCCAGCAACACCTAAGAAGGGCGTTCACTCCCAAGTTCCAGCCTCAACAACACCCAAAACGGGCGTCCAGCCCTGGGTTCAAGCTACATCAAGACCCAGGACAGGCTGCTCACCCTGGGATCCAGCTCCATCAACACCCAAGATGGGCGTTCAGCCCTGGGTTCCAGCATCATCAACACCTAAGATGGGCGTCCAGCCCCAGGTCCCAGCTTTATAAACCCCCAAGACAGGCATCCAGCCTCGGATCCCAGTTTCATCAGCACCTGAGATGGGCTTCCACCACCGGGTTCCAATTTCATCAACGCCCAAGACAGGCATCCAACCCTGGGTCCCAGCACCATCAATACTCAAGACGGGCTTCTTGCCCCGGGTCCCAGCTTTGTCAGCACTCAATATGAGTTTTCGGCCCCAGATCCCACCTTCATCAGCTCCCAGTACAGGCTTTCATCCTTGGGTTCCGATGACAACTCCAACAGCCTAAGTGAATGCCAAGCTCCAGGTCGCCACTCTGTCAACCCTAGCTCAGGCATCAAACTCCCGAGTTCTGGCTACACCTCACCAGAAGCGCCATGCTCCAGACTGCCCCCGATCAGGTTTATTCAGCCCACCACATTGGTGTTGAGTCAATCTTGGCCCCGTAAAAAAAGGGGGGGGGTGCCATAGCGACTGCAAAAATGGGTGACCCATCGCCGCCGCCCCTACCTCCAGAAGGCTAGACGAGACTCAAAGGAGCCCATGCACCAGTACCACACAGGGGGCAACCACCCCGGTCCAGTATCCAGCCCTCCAAGCCCAAGCAAGGGGGCTACTCCAAGGAGGAGCGTCGTTCCTACCTTAAATGAATATGGGTCATTAGAAAAGAGACCCAACACATTTGGAGGTCACGAGTCAAGAGATCCCTCTACTCACCAGAATGACACCAAGCTCAAAATCCAGCAGTGCAGTTGTCAGCTTAAGATCTTACTAATCCAGTGAAGCATCCGTCAAGGTAGACTCCATCTCTTGATAGACTGAGGGGACCGACATCAACCAGTAACTCAGGAACCCACCTTACCTACGTCAATTAATGATTCGGGGTGAATCCTGCCGACACCCTCCGACAACCGCCCAGTAGCTCCAAAGAAACTCCACCCGTGTCCACCAACGACTCGGTGGAATCCTTGCCAACGCCAACTGGTGACACCGGCAAAGCTCCATCGGGTCCCCATCGGTGGCTAGAAGTAAACCCCAGTAGGAGGTTTATCCCTTCAGAACATATCATGTCCCAAGGGGTACCTGTTTTAAAGAAGGATAGGATATAGAGGGGGGGGGGTGAATATATCCCCTGATAAAAACTATGGCATCGAAGGCATGAAGGCATGAAGAGAACTCATGTGTTCCTCATGTGTCTGGATCATTCTCTGCACTGGCGACCTATTTGTCACCCTTAGCGAGTTTAGCCACCTATTTATTAGCCTTAGGTAGCTATTTGTCACCCTTACCAACAAAAGATCGTCGCTGTAGTTCTCCTTCGAATTTCCTTGTTCGTGGAGTCGACTCCACAGCCTTCAGTGTCGACTCTGCTTTCTTCATGAAGACCCTTGCAAGAAGAGTCGACTCCTGGGTCGACATTTCTTCTATCCTTTCAAAGCCTTTAGCCAAGCTACCTATTATTCACCCATACATCGCTATTTTTCAGCCTTATATTTCATTTGTTACCACTACCAACACATTTGTCACCCTTGTATCGAGCTGAGCCATCGCGCTTGCTGCTTTCCTTTTTGGCCTTATCCGACGCCAATAGTTAGTTGTCAGACTTAACCTTTCATTTATCACCCCCATGTGACTATTATTCACCCTTATCCTGTTCTTTGTTAGCCTTGTTCACCTTTTGTCACAGTTATAACCCATTGTTCAACGTTCCTTCTTTTGTCTCCATTCGCTACTGACTTTGACCTGGATCACTGTAGCATGACTAGAGCTAACCTTTGACTATTGACTTTTACTAGAGTCTTCATGACTTAGGTCAACAGAAATTTGAGCTTGAGTCTTGACAGGCGTTGACTTTGACCAAGTCAACATTTGACCGATCCACCTTGACTTGAGTCAACCTTCGATTGGTCTTCAGGCTACTTTGAGGGCTTTGGGATCACTGTTCTTCACTGTAGATCTTTGTCTTCTTGTGATTTCTGTAGTTCTTTTGTCTTGTAGTAAACCCAACTCTCTCTCTCCTATAGTTTCTTTCTCATTTCTCAATTGTTAGCTCTAACGATCTATTTTTCACAGTTAATCCACATTTGTCTACCTTGCAGACCCATTTGTCACCACTAAGTCCAAACAGCCATCACCCTTCCTCTTGTATCGCTACCTTGAGAGCCGTCTGTTGGTTTCAATGTGTCCCTTCTTTTGCAAGATGGGCTTATGATGCCGACTAAATAGAAATATGAGCCAAGTGATAAAGTCAATCAACCTATGAACAGGTGAACCATGAACCTAGGCAACCAGCATAAGCTCTAGCATGGGCATGCTATCTCAATCATCAAAACTAAGCTAAACAAATAAAGAAAAACACACGCCGGGGCGTGGAATAAAGAATGAAGAAAAACACACCGTAGAGGTGGAGCAAGCAAGAGTAAATAAGAGATATGAGAGAGAGAAAGCTAATGCCCAATACCAAGAAAGAACGTGATCGCCACCAAGGTAAACACAAGCCAAAGACCTGAGAAATACCATGGAATAGGAGGATGATGCACCCGCCCATGGGAGAGAGAAACCAATAGGAAACTGCAGCTCTGTTGAATATAACGGTCCAATGCCCACGCGTCACAGCGTGTGTGACGGTCTCCCGATAGACCGCTAGAGGAACATGACGCGTCTGAGGAAGACCGTCAGAGTGTCTGCAGAACAAGCTTGTGAATCCTTCAAACTCCAAACTTTCCAGCCGGCTAGAAATCTTGGGCATCGTCTACTGAACCCTGTAAACCTGCCAAAGAACGTAGAACACAAGAAAAATAACCCCAAATTAGCCTTTCAAACAACGTAGCATCAATTCTCAAATGAACTTGATATCATTCAAAAAGAAAGGGGAATACCGGGGAAGTTTGGTTTTTTAACCCCTCTGGGCGTTTTAAAAGATAGGAAGGATGTTTAGATGATTGAAACAAGGGGAGGAACATGAAAGAAGGAGTGGGACAATGCTATGATGCAAAGGAAGGAAGGAAGAACACTAAGAACAATGATGGAACTAAACACTTGGAAAACCAAATACTCTCTTGACTGTGAAGCAGATGGACGTGAAAATCAATTCTCCTTGGTCGTATATGACTCCAGAACGCGGCAGCACTTCGACGCAAACTCCAGATTTCTCCTCTCAAGCCATGAAGTCAAGCGTTCTATTTATAGACCCTCAAACTCTCCGGTCGAGTAGAGGATAATCCAGGTAAAAAAGGAGGATGATTCTTAGCAAACTCTTGAAGATAATACTCCCAAGAGTCCATAGAAACAAACAGAAGGTTCTGAGGATTAGATTTGGAAGAGAAATCACAAGATCAAACTCTCAATTCGACCACGGAGTAGCAGAGAACAGGCCAGACCTGCCAGGACTCTCTGTTTGATGTAACGGCTGCACGACAGACCGTCACAGACATGTAACGCTCCAGGAGTAGACCGTCACACAACCTTATCCTTTAAGAAGATAAGATCAACGGGAGAAGTTCAAAAGTGTTGGACTCTAGAAGAATGTAACGGTCGAGGGAAGACGCGTTAGAGGAATATAACGGTTGCACGATGGACCGTCAGAGACAACGGATAACCAAAAGGATAAGAACTGGAAAAAGGCCTTACACTCAAGGACTCTGCAAGATGTAACGGCCAAGGGATGATGCGTTAGAGAAATGTAACGCGCCTGGTATAGACCGTTAGAGACAATAAGGATCCAAATGAAAAGAAAGCTTGCTAAGCTTCGTCCAATGCAAGGAATCAAACCCATGAAATAAGACCCATGAAATAAACCTCCAGCTGATCAAGAAGACTCAATGAAAGAGTGAATAACTTGGAGCATCATATAGAATGAACAAGGAGATGACCCAACTTATTGGTCATAAAACGGGTGTCAACAGATGCCCCTCCTTAACGTCCTCTTTGCAGGGGAGCGTGCAGAAGTGAAACGAAAGCGAAATGGAACATTGAGATGAAGCAGAAATGAAATGGAGTGAACCGAAAAGTGGGCGTTAAGGCAAACGACACCCGTTCTTAACCAACAAGCGATAGGAATTTTTTGGAAAATCTCGAACTAATCACAAGGAAATGGCCAACCAAAGGACGCATGTCTGGAGGAACTAACAACTAAGGAACGAAAAACACGGCTAGCTGCCGGAGGCAACGGAAAGGAAAAGATGATTAACTAAACTCCAGACAGGAATCTTCAGCTAACCAAATCAAGTGAGCAGATCGAAGGAAACCTTCTAATTCAGAATGGAACAACTCTCCTTACTCGAGATCAAGAACACAGCTATTCACCATCACTGAGACATCTTGAACAGATGAAGATTCATGAATGCTCAAAGAATGCGCATGATGCATGTTGGGCTAAAACAAAAGAAATCATCAAAATGAATGCAAAGAAAGATAAAATAACAAGATACTCGAGAATAATATTGCTAGACCGGAGAAATCAGGGTCAGGACACCATCTGCAACCACGGCGTGCAAGACAGAACCGTCGTCCCCAAGCTTTTCCAACCTAACGGCCTATCCAACGATTAAACATGTGCACTTAGATCATCATCGTTTTTGTTTAAGGGGAACATCAGATCCCAGAACACATGAATGACCAGCCGGTTCTCGAGATAATATATCATAGATAACATATAGTAATGCATTAAAGGGACAAGGAATTCGGGATACTTTACCTGACTTACCTGCCCGGCGAACTGGCGAATGATGATGTTCATTACTTCATCCATGAACAAAGGTTAGCCAATGATAATTAATATGAGCATGAAACAAGGCATAACCATTCGTACGCATGAAAAGCATTAATAATATAAGTCATAGTAAAAAATGCAATCATTCAGGCATCAAATAGACCATTTTCTTCATCAAGCAACCTGGAAACTGTGACGGTCTACAGGGGGTGCGTTAGAGAATTCTGACGGATCAGCCTTGGGCCGTCAGAGCTTTGGCGGTTCATATCCTTAAATGCATGATTCAAACTGACCTAACGGTCTAAGCAACACGCGTTAGAGAATTTAACGGTCTGGCGATAGACCGTCACATTTCCTGAGTGTTCAAAAAAAACAAACCGAACGGTCACAAGCCTCATTCAAGCCCTAAACACCCCCAAAAGAAACCCCAGACCACTGAGGCGACCACCGACGACCACCGACGAGGATGGCCGGCGACGAGGCCCCACAGCCACCGAAGAGAAGGGAAAAGGGGATGAAGAGGAAGGCCATCTGCCGCCTCCACCGTCAGATAGAACGAGAGGTGATCCCACCGCCCGTGGAAGAAGAAACGACGGCGAGGGAGCCTATGGCGGAAGAAGAGGCTCCAACGGCTGAGGAGGATCAAGGGGAAGCTCCCCTAGATGAAGGAGAACCCAAAGCACAAGAAAAAAAGAGGAAGAGGGGCCAAGACCGAGAGGTAAGCCCACTCACCCTAATTTTCAATTTTCAATTTTTATGAGTTTTTAAGTGCATGCATGGACGAATGGGGGGTAGAAAATGGGTCTATGAACCGATTAGGAACACATGTAGGCGATTTGGCCAAAGTGGGAAAGCCCAATAATGAAAATGAAGACCACCCTCTTGCAGAGGATGTGACGGTCCTACCAGTGACCGTCACAACTTTGACGCACCACGCCTGGTGCGTTAGAGCCCTGTGACGCACTACCCCAGGGCCGTCACAGTCACCAGAGACCAGAACTATTTTTTTTAAGGTTTTCAATTATTCAATTTTTTTGTTTGTTTTCATTATATGAATGTTATGCTATGATTCTATGATGCAATTGACTAACTTATGATCTAAATGTTTGCAGGGAAAAAGAAGAACAAGAATCTCATGGCTCCAGATCCGAGCGGTCTACCAGGCACTGCCCGATTACTAGAGAGAGCGACTCGCAGCTATGGGATTTGCCAAGGTGCTGAGCATCGAGGTGATCAGGATGGACACGCCATTGCTCTACGCGCTGCATGAGTGATGGGACCCAGTTAGCAGAGCATTCATCTTCCCATGGGGCCACATGATACCCACGCTGGAAGACATAGCAAGGATTATGGGATTGAGGGTCTACGGAGCAACGGTGACTGGGTGGACTTACGGGAACTACAGGGAGTTCGCCCAGGAGCTGTTGGGGTTGGATTTGATCAGATCGGGCCATACTTCCTCCCAGCTTTCGAGATCGAAGCTACAGGAGAGTTTGGGATTGAGAGGAGCTACTATTGCAGTGGGAGAGCTACCCGAGGAGCATCTCGGGCGAGTGATAGAGAAGGTGCGCCCACATGTGGCAACGGAGGTAGGACCGGAGGGAGATCGCGTGCTGAGGCGGTTCCTCATGCTACTATTCGGGAGCTGCTATTCGTGACTCGAGCGGACATAATCAGTTGCAGACTACTGCCATTGCTCGAGGACTTGGGCAGAGTAGGAAAGTACGCATGGGGAGCAGCGGTCCTGGCCTTCCTATTCGAGTCACTCAGCACGACGGACCGGCAGACGATGCTGGGCGGCTTCTCACCTTTGCTACAGGTAAACCTGACTTAAATGCTTCTTATCATGATTATGCAAATGATTATGCAATGCAATTGACGGACATGACTCCTAAATGCAGATCTGGAGCTTCGTGTACCTCCCTGGGATTGGGCGAGCCACACTACAACATCCCAGGTGGATCCCGATCGCGAGGCGATGGGTGGTCTCCAGGGACTCAGGGTCGATCACCAGATTGACCCGGGCGATCCAGGATGAGCTCGATTCCTTCCCGCATACGGCGGTAAGCCCAGAACTCTAAATGCTTTGAATGCTTCTAAATATTTATGAATGTTCCTATATGCTGACAAATGGACTAACATGATTTTCAGGTGAGATGGACCCCGTACCAGGACGAGGGTACCGAGGGACAGCCATGGGTCCAGACATCCCTTTCATACCGCGGGCGAGATGTGTGGTTGCACTGCATCAACGTCATTGAGCTGCTACACTACCGCATGATCTTGCGGACCAGGGGACTACATCAGCCTGAGGTGACCTTCCCGCACCGAAGCGACGAGCGCCCGGGAAAGTCATCAAAAGGGATTAGCGGTGACGTGGATTGGTGCGCCCGCAAGGCGAAATACGTCCATGATTGGAACAAGAGGGGTCGGGCAGTAAAGGAGCGGGCTGATAGTGATGAGGCATATTTGAAGGCCTTCGCCCGGCGGTACGGGGACTAGGTGTACCGACGTACCCGACGACCGGTATGCATTTCTAAACTTAAATTGTGTTTATTCGACATGCAACAGTTCTATATGCACTGACCCATGATTTCTAAATGCAGCTAGACCCTGAGGGGAGGATAGCCAAGCTCGAAGGGCTACTCCATGCCACCATCCAGCAGCGGGACGAGTACCGGACCGCTCTGGAGCTTCTGGTAAGACTCGAAACCTTGGACTTAAATGATTTTATACTTACGATGCAAATGATCCAAATGAGACTGATTAACTTTAACTTCTAAATGCAGCAGGCCGAGGGAACCCAAAGAGCCAGACCGGATGCCCAGTCATCTTCATCACAGCCTGCCGAGGGTAGAGCTGAGCGGGATGCTGAGTTCGCTCAAGCAGTAGCTCGGGCCGAGGAGGCGGAGGCCACCCTCGCGGAGCGGGTAAGAAACTTAATGCTTTGACCTAAAATGCTCATGCACTAAATGCTTAATACACCGAAAATGCAAAATGCAAACTACAAGCGAGAGAGCTGACCACAGCAGTGGCTGAAGCGGACCGCGCTCGATCGGAGGCAGAGCGAGGATGATCGGAGGCAGAGCGATTCCGGGCAGAGCTGGCTCAGGCACAAGCTGAGGTGGAGAGACTCCGGACCGGGACAGTGGACTTGGAGTGCTACCGGACCGAGGCCCGGGAGACACGGCGTCAGATCTTTGAGTTGAAGATCGAGCTGCGGACGGTGAGGATGATGGGCCGAGGACCGGAGCGGAGCACCTCTCAAAGTGGGGCACGGAGGAGCGTTGCCCCTAGTGGATCAGTAGCCGATTTCCTTGCCAGCTCCTCCGGCCAGCGGAGGAACGAGAGGGCAGAGAGGGGACAGTAGGCGGAGAGTGCCTCCATAGCGCCACCAACGAGGAGACCCGAGGATGGTGGTGATAACAATGGCGGCCCGGGAGACAAATCAGTCGAATGAGCTTTGTATTTTCTTTTTCGTACTTGTACATGACTTATGTAAATGGAAATGAATGTAGATTCTTTTTTTTTATGTTTCATTTTGTTATGTGGATGAATAGATGAATGTGGATGTGAATGGATGTGAAAATGGAGGGAATAAATGTGAATGAATGTATGGAATTCATGAGTGTATCAATGTGTGTATGAATGGAATACATGAGTGTATGTATGAATGGAATGTGTGAACGGACTGGCAAATGTGTAAGACCGGCAGGTCTAACCTCAGGCAGAAGAGAATGGCACAGAACCAACAGCAGGAAATGTGACGGTCTAGAGAAGACGCGTCAGAGTTATTTAATGCACTAACGTGGGGCCGTCAGGGATGACAGAGACCAGCCTGCAACCTGATTAGCAGGAAATTTGACGGTCCACTAGGGAATGTCAGAATGAAGTAACGGCCAGCGCCAGACCGTTAGGGATGATAGAACAATGCTGGATTGAAGTGGGTTGCAGAAAATGTGACGGTCCAGATGTGGAGCGTCGGAGCCAAGTAACGGCTGTGATCAGACCGTCAGGAACGATTGAACAAGAAGAAGCCAAGACTGAACGGCAGGAAATGTGACGGCTTAATGGCAATGCATCACAGAAGGTAACGGTCATAGCTCAGACCGTCAGACATAACAGAGCTTGATTGGGCTGAAAGAAACCCACAAGTAATGTGACAGCCCAGGCTTGGAGCGTCAGAGACAAATAACGGTCCTACAATAGACCGTCAGAGAACAAGGTGTACTCCGAGACGGATTGCGCCGTGAGAGCCCAATCTCGAGATAAGAAACCCTTAATCCACACTAGAACTCTCCTAGGCTTAGGATAAGACCTTCTAACCCAAATCTTATCATCCTAGAACCAAAAGCAAGCCTTTAAAACCTGGGAGCTCTGCCAAAAATCGTAGCTTTCTAAATTCACTGCTACAAGGGCTGAAGAACCCCTCTAAAGAGCAGGGAACACCATGAAGAGAAGCTTCGAAGTGATGGTCATGGAGGAGAAGGTCTACACCGGTCCTAAAGCCGCTAGGAAAGAGCATGGAGAGTTGCAAAGGCTGACATCAATCCCCAAGCATCTGAGCTCAAGTGCTCAAAGAGTGGTGAGTTCTATATCCTTAATTAAGTTCAACAATTTATGCACTTCAACTCCTCATGATCTTCTCTTCTTCTTCTTCCTTCTTTCCAGCCTCTTCCTAGTCCAAGATGTTATTCCAACTTGAAGTGGGTGGCTCCCATGATCAAAGAACTCCCTTTAGAAGTTTTAGCAATCCTTAGGGCATGGCACCTCCAACCTTTATTGGTTTTGGGCAAGAACTTTTAGAAATTGACTTTAGATTGGCCAAGCATTTCAGCCCACATAGAATTGTGGCATCCCCAAACACATACTTTCATCTTCCCTTCCTTTGAAGCCACAGTCCTATTAGAGGAGGTAGAGACCTACCCAGCCCTTCCTAAGACTAAGGCGGGGGATGAAGATCTAGTGTGCTATACGGTTGAACCAATTGACCCGTCCTTGATCTTGAGCGATTTCATACACAATCCAAAGGACGTGAGGACCATGATCAGCCCACACCATGTTCACTTGATACCTATGGCACAGTGGATAATCTCTCATTGCAAAAACAAGTGGGAGAGATATGAAGCAATAGCCAAGGCGGTGTCGGTTTGCTTATGCGGAGTCTTCCTTTTCCCAACTACCGACCTCCTCTTAGATACCCAAAATCTTAGCATTATTAGCGGGTTGTGGCGGGGTTTGTCCATCTCTCAAGCAATCCTCTCATATCTCTACAAAGGACTAAGCTCAGTTTACTTAGGAGGACCTTTATTCGGTTCCATGACACTCCTCGAATGTTGGATGGGCGTGAGAATCAAATTCCAACCCAAGGAAGATATAACTTCTGCTAGCCGGATCTTCGGGAGCCACCCTTTGTTCTTTATTGTAGGTGCCTTTGGATTTCCTTCTCAGGTAGAATGCAAGACGGCGGACAAGAAAACACAGGATGAATGGCGCCTCTTCTTCAACACCTTGCCATTAGACAAATTCATAATGCGACCAAGAATCCTTCGAAGCACTTTGCTTAGAATACCGCGGTGACTAGGCCTCGACCTCCAGCTAGTGGGAAATACTGCCGTGGCGATCTACAACCCGCACTAGGGCCGTTCAGGACTGGGGCGGTTGAACCCAGACCGTTCATACATTTTGGCTAATTTCTGAGGATTTTCTGAATATTCACCGACAGGCTTTTGTGCGGCCCTATCAGGCCCGTTCAAACAAATGGACGGGCGAATTCCAACCGCCTATATCTCAGAGTCCTACGCGTGCCAATTTTCTTAGATAATTATCCAATTATTTGAATTATCACCGACAGGGTTAGAATGGTCTCTGGTTGGCCGCTCTACATTTGAACGGTCTTATTAGAACCGTTCATCTTTGAGTGTCCAACGGTGGACGTTTCGGTCAGTTCGAGCGATAATTGGGCTAATTTTCTCATTATTTAAATTTCCACCGACGGGTTTGGACGGTCCAAATTTAACCGCCCATATTTTTGAGCGGTCTATCGTAAGACCGTTCATCTTGTCGGTTGGTGATTTTTAAACAATTTTTATCCCTTTTATGCATGGTTTTATCCCCAACTTTTTTTGTCGATTTCTCCGTGGATAATCAACCATTTTTGATGCCGTTTCGACTAGATGAAAGATAATGACATTATCTATGATTTATCTTTTACAATCCCGACCTGAAAATGGCTCTAAACCCTAGTTTCGGGCTGGCTTTCTAGGCTCTATAAATAGACCCTAATGGCCGGACTTGAAAAGGGGGGGAAATTTTGGTCGACGGCGAAGCCCTGCCGCATTCTTGAGCGACCTAGCACCAAGGAGGGAGGCTTTCTACGTCCATACAAGCCTCCGATTCAGGGAGTAGTTTGGTTTTGAGTCTTTTCATTTATAGTTTTCATCACTTTCCCTTCATTGCATGCATCACTTCTTCTTTGTGTTCCCTTCTTCCTCATCACCATGCACACATCCACCCACGTTTTTGTCACCCTAGGGGTTTAAAACCCCCCAGGTACCCTCCTTTCCATTCGTTAATGTTCATCTCTTATCATTTTGGCATTTACTACACTGTTTAGTTCTAATCTAGGTCTTTTCTGTGTGTTTCTTACGTTGTTTCGTAGGTCAGCAATCATCAGCACGAGGCCCATCCCCTCTGGCCGGGCGGAGAGGGTGGAGGTTGGACCCCTTGAAACTTACTGCGTGGTAGATCTATGCGGTTTCATTCTCGCCGTTCAACAGTACGTGCGGCTCAGTGAGCGCCGTTCTTCCTGTTAGTGCGGTCAGCATAAAGTCGTTCATCTCTCAGCAGTAGTTCCTCCCGCACCTTCTGCAGTGCACTTAGGCGGTCTATCGTAAGACCGTACATCGTAAGGCAGTTCTTCAGGAGCTGTTCATCTCTCCAGCGCTGCAACTTAGGCGAGTACTCCCCCTCTTTCCAAGGTACGTTGTGTCCATCACGTACGGCACCCTGGTGGCGATCACGGTCTTTTGTTTTCTGTTCTCCTCTGAACGTTGTTATTTGCTCATCGCATATTGTTCTATTCATGACGCATATTGATCTTTAGTAGGAGGAGAAAAATATATCTACATCCCCCTTTTGTGGCGATCACGGTGGGACGCCTAATGCCCATCGTGCTTTTGAGTTGCTGACCCCCCTTCGTTGTGCAAGCTTTCTTCTTGGAGTAACTTGCATGTTGGATGCATTTTCTACCTCCTGGGACGTGAGCGGTTCTCCCAAAGCTGTCCATCTTCAGGAGCGGCTGATACTCAACCGTCCATCCCCTGCGACCAGAGCCAGTCCCGCTTCGGTTCCCTGTTTCGCACGGTGCCTGGTATACCGTTCATCAGTTTAAGCGGCTGGAATATAGCCGTCCATCTCTTCGGCACAGGTACGCGTCATGGTTTTTCGATTGCAGGCACACGGTTACTGGAGGATCGTTCAGGAGATTACGCGGTTGGTCACAGACCGCGCTTCTGGTATTTTCCTGTCACCGCGGCCTTGTATTTTCAGCATTTTGTGATCATTCTATTTTCTCCCTGGATTATACGGTCCAATACAGACCGTTTTACTTTCTGAGCGATTGCATCAGGACCGTTCATCTGCTGTCACAGTGCGCTTACGGTGTATTTTGATTGTCATATTCTATGCGATTTACTGCTCCTGGTGCTATTTGTTGATTTTCCCCCTGCTCTCTTATCATTGTTGCATTATCATTCTCTTTGTTGTTCATGTGTATACTTGCTCATTGATTGATAGTTGCTAGGCTAGATTGTGCATGCACTCCGTTGCGCATAGGAGCATCCATTTCTTCTCATAGTAGTTGCATTCCTGCCGAGGTAGGGTTTCCTCTCGTCTCCATATTCCTTGGAGCCGACTAGGGACCTTGCCGTGGACCTCCGTAAGCCCCCGTGAGCCGTGGATTCCCACACGGACGCCGGGCAGGTTGTACCACATCCACCCCCAGTCTAGGATTTGCATCCGCGAGTGAGAGATCCTTGTAGAGTCATACAGTTCCTCATTTCCTACCCCAGTTAGGCACCTAGTGGTTGAGAGAATTTATATTTTCGCTAACTCACTAAGGTTCGAAGAGGAAATCATAAGAAATTGATGAGCATCATTTAATAACTTGATTGCATAATTGGGTGATTCTGCTCTCATCTCTTCCTTCCATTGCATGCTTGTTATTTACTTTGTAGGTTTGGTCGGTTAGTTTTGTTGGTCCTAGTCCTAGGTGTCTTGGTGTATGTGGGTTTGTCTCTTTCCCTCACGATCACCTCCTAGGGTTGGTTCTTATTTCCATTCATACTCCAACCCCTTGTTTGATTCATCATCTTCCATGTCGTCGTACGACTTCTCTGAGTCCCACGAGGACTCCCTTCCTCGTGGCCTTCTTGAGGACCCACCTAGGGTCGCCCACCTGCAGGGAGGAGAGGAGACTGCTCCTCCACTCCCGACCATTCTTGGAGAGGGTTCCCAACCCTCTCTTTCAAATCCGTCCAATCAGAATTCAGCCAATCTAATCCTCAATATGATGGCCCAGCTGGACCCTACCCAGCTCCATCTCATCCGGCAGGCTTTGCAAGGGGCCGATGCACCGACCTCAATTCCTTCTCATGGCACGACTGCCGCTGCCATCACGTCTCCCGCTGTCGGGACCACCTCTGTGGCTCCTATCGACCTTACTCATGTCCGCCCTCAGACCCTTCGCTATTCCAATATGGAAATGGGCCAGGCTTCCACCTCGGCCCATCAGTAGCTCGATAAGGGAAAGTCTCCAATCCCCTCAGTTCCTTACCATGATCCGTACGCAACGATTTCTCCGTCGCCGCAGGCCCTCGTAGCCTCGGCGGATTTCGTTAGGTTGCAATCAGGGGCCGCCCAGCTGGCTCATGCGGATATGAGCCCTTTCTCGGCCCACTATCCGTCTTACGGGCCGCCCCCTTAATCAGCTTATCCATTGGCCACCTACCCCGGTATTACTCCTCCTGCTCCTTCTCCTCCTTCCCGGGAACGGGATATTCTTTATAAATGGGCTGCTATGCAGCAACAAATTGACCTTCTCCACAAACGGGTTGGCCCGCAATCTCTTGCTGATGTCCCTATCCCTAACTTCAGGGACATTCGTTTTCCTTCTCAATCTGAGCTCCCCGTGTACCGTAAATATGATGGGAATGGCAACCCGTTCATTCATGTCCGGGAGTTCTTATATGAGTCAGCACAGTTCTAGCAAGATGATCGTCTGATGGCTTATTTATTTTGCCGATCGTTGGAAGGGGTCGCCCTGGAGTGGTTCTATACTTTGCCCATGGAGGAGGCCGAGAGTTTCAAGACTGTTAAAGAAAGGTTTATTCAAAGATTTCAAGATCGGGTCGGACCCGAGTATTCTTTTACTGACTTAGTAGCTGAGAAGATGAAGCCAGAGGAAGACTTTGCAACCTATGTAGACCGATGGAGGCAGATGGCCTCGCGTGTGCCCGGGCAGATCTCGGAAGAAGAGAAAGTGAAGTTGCTGATCTCCAATGCTACGCCAACATTCAGGAATATCTTGGCAATGAATGACATTTCCAATATGCACCAGTTATACAGCAGGGCTCGGTTTATCCAAACCCAGTTCAAGGACTCCCCCATCCATTCTTTATTTGAGGCCCAGAAACCCAAAGCTGCTAGAAAATCTCAGGGGCCCGTCACATAGGGAGTACAGATTAATGAGCAGGTCTAGGCTGTTCAGTTCCCGCACCAGGCCGCTCCACCCCGCTTCCCCCAGCCTTCACGCAACCCCCAGTTTGCCACTCCACAAGTTCTCCAGCCCGCCTTCCAAGTCTTGCAATATCTGCAACAAGCACCTCCGCCTCCCCAACAGCCTCAGCGGCCGCCATAATACAACAATGTTTCGCCACCCGCCGCCTATGGATCTGCTCGACCGAGTCCAAAGAGGGCCCATTACCCACCTCTTCCTGAAACTTTGCCTGATATTTTCTCTGCCTTAATGTACACTGGTGATCTTCAGTTGCCTCCTGAGCGTCCAAATTGGAATCCGGCAGCCGATCAGTCTCGATACTACATATTCCATCGGCAACCCGGGCACACGATAGAACGGTGCTATCAGTTCAGAGACATGGTGTATGACTTGCATGAGGGCCAGAGGATTGATTGGGCTCAGATGCACCAGTTGATTGAGGATATCAAGCAGAGACAGAGACAGGCCAGGCCGCAGTAGGCGGCGCCCCAGCAGCAACAACAACCCCAACAGCAGCAACAAGACCTCGGGATCCATCAGAATCCCACGCCAGTACATCAACCCGCTCCTCAGCAACAACAACAGCTGCCGGCACCGGCTCCAGCACAAGTGAATATCGTCCAGCACCCAGCCCCCAGCACTGGGTGGACTTTTGATGATGAAACCCCCGCACACCTTTTGGCCTTCCACCACAATCATTCCCCCGTGCCTGCTATTCTCGCCATCCTTAGGCCCGCCATTCTGACCACTACACCACTCATTGCTCCCTCCACATCGCCGATTAGACCCGTCACATTCCCCTCCGCTCCACCAGTCCTTTCGCCACCACCCACTGTACCCTCCGTCATTACCTCCCCGCTTAACCCTTCACCCATTTCCCCTCAACCAGGGCCCATTAAACCCACATCCGCCATCCTTACCCCCATTTCTACTCCTTTCACCTATCCCACAGGGCCAAGCGGGGGTCCATCTCAGGCCATGCCGGCATCACAGTGCGCCCTTCGGAGCGGGCGTCCCTTTTAGAGAATGTTTCCTCCTTCCGGTGCGTCAGCACCTAACCTCCAAATTCCTTCAGCCACAGTTGAGACAGAAGAGGTAGACCCCGTGCCGGGCACAAGATATGATTTATTGCAGCATTTGGACCGGATGCCGGCCAAAATCTCAGTCTTGGAATTGATCAAGAGGTCGCCACTACACCAGGACGCCTTAAAGACTTTCCTGCAGAAGGTCATGGTGAGTGAGGACGTGGCAGTGGATAGTTTGCCGTCGGTTTTGGCAACAATCACCAAGGGGCCTTCCATTTCATTTTCTGAATCAGAACAAGCACCCCCGGAGGCATGGCAGATGCCATTGTGCATTACCATTTCTCTGAACAAAATGGCCGTAGAATCTGCACTTGTGGACACGGGAGCTTCAATAAATGTGTGTCCATTAAGTACCCTCCGCGCCTGCAACATCTTAGAAGACATGCTCAAGCCAACACCGACTACAATAGCAGCCTATGATAATTCCAGACGTGCTTGTCACGGGGTCGTGACTATACAGGCCGAGCTAGGGCCCTTGGTTATGGATGTGGAATTTTATGTGCTAGACATAGACCCGATGTTCAAAGCTATTCTGGGTCGTCCATGGCAGAACAGTTTAAATGCCGTCCCCTCAACCGCCCACCAATGTTTGAAGTTCCCCTTCCAAGGGCGGGTGGTCAAGGTAAAGAGCATCTCTACAGTCCAGAATGTTGATGCGATAGCAGCCAAGATTCTGCCTACATTGTGGCCAAGTAATAGGCCAGTTCTGTCAGTAATGGACTTGAATTACCCATGGGCATATGCGTCACGCAAGCCCACCACGGCACCAGTCAATGTGAAAGTCAAGTCCAAAATGAGAGATTCCAAAGGGTGGCACATGATTCTAAAATTAGGCTACCGGCCGAGTCTGGGTCTCGGTGCACAGTTACAGGGTCGGACCAACCCCGTTCCCAAAGGAAGGAAGATGGGCCGCCGAGGCCCCGGCTACCGTGAATCCTCAATGTCAGTACTTGGAGACTCTGGGCCATTAACATGGGACTACCGGTAACATTTTGTAAAAGGGCTGTTACAGCCGGGTACCTTGAAGGAATCGCCGTCCAGTCTCAAAGAAAAGGCAGATGAGGCCTGTGTTGTTGCTGATCCACCACTGTCGCTGCAAGGGCTGGTTGGTGACCTAGAAGATTTATCTAGTTGTTTTGAGAAGTTGTTTCATGAAAGGGAAGGCCAGCCGAAGAAGAAGGAGGCGCAGCTAGTGAAGCGGCCTCCGATGCCATTGGTCTGCCAGGGGCCACGGGAAGTGGGGAGCTCTATCATTACTTATTCTATGTCCCCATCTCGTCTCGCCTCTTGGTTTCAGCAATTGGGACCTATTCCCCGTTCCCCTCCAATCCTGGTCGACCCGTGCTTCACGGAGAGACCCGAAATCTTATTCGTTCCCTGTGCTTGCGGGCACTGCCTGCCTATTGATCTGTCAACACTATTTACTCCTCCTCCCCCCGGAGCTCAGCTCCATGAAATGTGGTTTTCCTCTTCCGATCCTTTTTTTGACTACATATTTCCGGAATTGTTCCCTATGCAGTTACCTCCTCCTCCGCCTTCTTCCTCCTCCTGCAGCATGATCACCTCCGGCCTCCAAAAAAAATGTCAATTTCAAAACGGAGGTCTCAATGGAAGATTACGCTATGTTCTGCTCAGGTTCCCAGGGGCACGAGACCCCTGTTTCTCTTCTTGTAGATTTCCTCTCTCCTAGGGTAGATGTACAGTGTGCAGAGTCTTCTAGGTTAGTCGAGTCAGTGGGAGTAGAGTCTAGTTCGAGTCTAGTCAGCCCATCCACGTCTGCGGCGCGCCTCGTGACGCGTCATCCCAAAACCATATCCGATAGGTTTATGCAAGATCTGGCTGAAAGATGCCACGCCCTTCTGAAGTGCCCTGAATTTGTAGAAACCGCGATCGTCTTGGAAGATGATGAAGAATTGGAGGGGGTATGGAGCAATGATGAACTAGGGGTATATGAAATCGTGAATGAGAAGGACCCAGCTGATGATGAGAAAAGTGAGGTGGGTGACACTGCTGATTTATACGCACAAGGCTTAAAGAAGTTTGACGAACCTTCCTCGGCAGTGGATGAACCCACTAAAGAGATTAATCTCAGAACAGAAGAGGATCCCAGGCCCATACTTATTTCTGCTAACCTCCCTCCTCAGGTCGAAGAGGAGCTTATCAAGGTTTTGAGGGAGTACATCGACTCTTTTGTCTGGTCCTATGAGGACATGCCAGGTCTTGACCCTGCACTGGTTGAACATCGATTGATCCTAAAACCAGGGGCAACACCCGTTAAGCAGAAGGTGAGAAGATTCCACCCACAGATGGCCTTGAGAATTAAGGAAGAAGTTGATAAATTGCATAAGGCCAGGTTCATTAGAGTTGTACTATATCCACAATGGGTGGCAAACATAGTCCCAGTAATGAAGAAGGATGGTAAAATCCGGATTTGTATTGACTTTAGGGACTTAAATAAGGCATGTCCAAAAGATGATTTTCCACTTCCTCACATTGATGTCTTAGTCGACAATACAGCTGGATACGAAGCCCTCTCTTTCATGGATGGTTATTCTGGATATAACCAAATCCTTCTAGCTCCAGAAGACCAAGAAAAGACCCCGTTCACTACGCCTTGGGGCACATACTGCTATGTTGTCATGCCCTTCGGATTGAAAAATGCAGGTGCCACTTATCAAAGGGCGATGATGGCTATTTTCCACGATATGATGCATGTCTACTTGGAAGCTTACGTGGATGATATTCTGGTCAAATCGAGGTCTCAAGAAGAACACCCCGCCATTCTAGCCAAAGTGTTGCAAAGGGCTAGGGAATATAAGTTAAAAATGAATCCGAAGAAATGTGTATTTGGAGTTGCGTCAGGGAAATTGCTTGGATTCATAGTTAGTAAACGGGGGATTCAGATCGACCCAAACAAAGCAAAGGCAGTCATGGAAATGCCGCCGCCAAAGAACATTACTAAACTTCGAGGCTTGATTGGGCGTTTGCAATTTATTAGGAGGTTCATATCTCAACACTCGTGAAGATGCCGCCCATTTTATGAACTATTAAAGGCATGCACAAAATTTGAATGGAATGAACAATGCCAAAAGGCCTATGAGGAGCTTAAGGTTTACCTTTCTAATCCCCCGGTTCTACAACCACCCGTCTCTGGGAAACCCCTGATACTGTACATTTCTATGATTGAGGACTCCCTAGGAGCTGTCTTGGCACAGGTAGATGACGAAGGAAGGGAAAGGGCAGCATACTACCTCTCGAGGTTATTTAATCCTGCTGAATCTAAGTATACTGCCATGGAGAAGACCTGTGCGGCGCTAGTATGGGTAGCTCAGAAGCTTAAATATTATTTCCTCGCCCACGAGGTTAGGCTGATCTCTAGAATGGATCCCATTCGTTATCTCTTGGAAAAGCCTGTCCTTTCTGGCCGACTAGCTCGCTGGCAGAGCTTTCTTTCCCAGTTTGACATCACCTTCATCGTTCAGAAAGTAATCAAGAGATATGCTGTTGCTGAGCACCTCGCTCATTCTCCTATCCCTCGTACTGATTCAATCCAGGACGAGTTCCCTGATGAACACTTAGCAGTAATTACTCATCTTCCTTTCTGGTCTCTTCATTTCGATGGTGCTCTCAATTCCCAGGGCAGCGGAGTTGGCGCCGTTCTTCTTACTCCAGAGGGAGTAACCATCCCTGTTGCTTATCAACTCTCATTCCCTGCCACTAATAATATAGCCGAGTATGAGGCTCTCCTTGCCGGTCTAAAGCACGCCTACCTCATGGGCGCGCGGTACCTTAACATCATAGGAGACTCTCAATTGGTGTTGCATCAAGTTCTATCAACTTACCACACCCGTGACCCTAAGCTTAAGCCCTATCAAGATCTGGTCACGCTCTTGGCTAGGCAGTTCCGAAAACTTATCTATATTCATACTCCTCGTTCTCAGAACATCTTGGCTGACGCACTTGCGTCACTCGCTTCTTCCCTCTCGTTCCCCCTCAGTCGTGCTATTGAGACCATTGTGGTCCAGCGGTTAGATGTTCCTTCCCCGCAGGATCCCTGGTTCGACAACCTTAGGAAGTCTGTAGAGAAGAAGATAGAAAGGGAGGAGGTGAAAGAAGTATCATTGACTGAGCTTGAGGAAATCATCGAAGAAGAAGAATTGCCATGGTTCTATGAAATTGAGCAGTATTGCGGGGATGGCATATTTCCGGAGGCTGCGAATGCTGAACAGAGAAAGGCCATTAGAAGAGTCGCTACAAGATATACGATTGTTGCTGGTGAGTTATATAGGCGGGCTCTGAACGGAGTTCTAATGAGGTGTCTAGATGACGAAGAGGCTTGGAAAGTAGTAGAAGCAGCTCACTCCAGCGAATGTGGAGGGCATGTGAATGGACAGGCGTTGGCAAAGAAAATTCTTAGGCAGGGCTATTACTGGCCGACCCTAGAAGAAGATTGCTCCACCTATGTCCGTAGGTGTCTCCAGTGCCAACTCCATGCTGACAAAATCCATGCTCCTGCTTCTTCTCTTCATCCTCTTTCTGCTCCTTGGCCGTTCTCCATGTGGGCCTTTAATATCATCGGACCCCTCGGTGACCCGAATTCCGCAGTCAAGCAGAAATCCTTCATTTTGACGGCTACAGAGTACTTCACCAAATGGGCGGAAGCTGAAGCTTATGCAGAGATCAAAGCCACCACAGTATGCCACTTTATTATGAAGAACATCATCTCGCGGTTTGGAGTGCCAGGCGACATCGTCACCGACAGCGGCCCTCAATTCGTATCACAGGAACTCCGGGACCTTTGTAAGAAATTCAATATAGCTTTGCATCATTCATCACCATACTACCCTCAAGGTAATGGCCAAGCTGAGGCCACAAATAAAACCCTTCTCAAAATTATCAAGAAAACATGCGAATCACATAAATTTGCTGATTGGGCCGACAAACTGATAGAAGCTCTATGGGCCTATCGCACCTCCGTCCGCACCCCTACAGGGCAGACTCCTTTCGCTCTCACTTATGGGATGGAGGCGGTACTCCCGTATGAGATTTTGATCCCTTCCCTAAGAGTGTAGCTGGACAAAGAACTTAATCTCGACGAACGTCGAGAGGTGTTGCTAGTCCAACTGGAACTCTTGGACGAGAAGAGGCTTAATGCGGCCAACCATGTTTTGGTTTATCAAAAGCGTGTCTCGCTGTATTTTCAAAAGAAGGTCATTGAAAGAAAATTTCAAGTGGGTAATATGGTTTTGAAACGCAAATTCATCAAATCAGCAGGTCCCAGGTCTAAACTACAACCCAATTGGGAAGGGCCATTCGTAATCAAGGAAGCTTATCCAGGTAACGCGTATCGTCTAATCAACGCGGAGGGTGAAGAATTGCCAAACCCATGGAATGGGCTGTATTTAAAACATTTCTATCCATAGAGTCGAAACCAGTAACAGCTCGATGGTGGGGTGCACCCCACCTGACCGCAAAAGGAGGACCCTCGTCCAGCATCTCACACACTATACGGCCGCCCGCGGTTCGGTTTCCTGCTTTCTCGCCCGACACCGTTTCTCCTTTGGCCATGCCTGGGGAAAGTGAAGGTCCTTGTATTTTCTCTCTCTCGACTGAAAATAGGGGCAAGTGGTGAATAAGGGGGAGAGAACTGACCTGGACCCCCCTCTAAAGGAGGTCTCAAATAGGGGCAGCCCGTTAAGACCTTATTCCGCAAAGAAAATAAAAAAAGAAAAAGGAAAAAGAAAAGAAAAAAAAAGGGAAAGAAGAGGGGCAAAATCAAAAGTCAAGGCTGAGAGCACAAATCTCGAAGCTCTCAAAATCCCCAAATAATACAACTAGGCATGGCAAGAGTGGCAGTACAGTTTTCCCGCGGGACATCATGAGCCCGGTCGTATGCGTGCCTAGAGCGGATGTAGGTTCGATAACGGACACAAAGCCCCGGCGCAACAGACCGGATTCTGTGAAAAGGGGAGTGTCTTGGGAAGAACTCAAGCCCTAAAACCTCTACACCTACCACCAGCTTCACAACTCAATCTTTTTCAATTTTCCAAGGAACGAATCCCACCCCGGGTATGGCCTCGGCAGAAACACCGTTGAGCAAAGTTGACCCTGGCCACGGGCGGCCCCCTTTTCGCACATGCTGGGTCCGGGAAGTCCATAGCGAGATGAGAGGGTCCCTGTTATTTAAGCTTGAGCTGGTTCCAAAACTCCAAAAAAAATCAAATGTTTCAAAACTCCAAAAAAATCAAATATTTCAAAACTCCAAAAAAATCAAATATTTCAAAACTACAAAAAAAATCAAATATTTCAAAATTCCAGAAAAATCAAATATTTCAAAACTCCAAAAAAAATTAATTATTTCAAAACCCAAAAAAATCAGATATTTTCAAAACTCAAAGAAATCAAATATTTCAAAACCTCCAAAAAAGATTTCAGTTTCTCATATGCATCACATGCATTGCACTTTGTCATTGTGTCTTTTTTGCTTATGTTGACAAGGCTTGCCCCTTGACCAAAATCAAGGATTGGTCACTTTCTAAACTTGCCGCGGGCAAAGGGTTAAGCCTAAAATAGATTTAACCTATTTTTCTTTATTCATTTTGTGTAAGCACAGGGGCAAACAGAAGATCGAAGATACAGCCAAGCCATGGACGCACGCAATCACAATATCCAAACTCAAAAAACATCTCAATCATCAATCTTATTCATTCTCATATCAAACTCTAAACATCCATATCCATATCATCATGAAAAGATAAAACAATCACTCTGTCCCCCGCTGGGCATCCCCGCGGGGACGTATCTCTCTCAGCTCCCTAAGGTAAGACTGTCGTGTCTCTGGAACCTCCTCAACCTCTACTGGTAGGGTGCGCACCATGCTCACCTCCCACATAATCAGCGCTCCTGACCGCCTGCTCATCCTCCTCTGTCCCGATCCTCCTCGCTTGTAGCACGGGAAGGTGGGGTAGCGTCGGTAGCACGATCCGGGGTAGTCCAACCTGTAGGTAGCACCGGTGTGGGCTATACATCGCCAATGCAGTATCACTCACGAGCCTCAAGTCCAAGCCCGCCCTCCGAGGTAGTCTGATAGTGGTGTCGTGGAGGAAGTTCAGGCGCATCACAAATCTATCCAGGGGTAGTCTGTGGAGGTACGGGCACCACTCGTCCCTGGTCTTCATAAAGGCCGTCCTGCACTCAACCTGTGGAGAGAACCTGAAGGCGCCTCCTATGAAGTAAAGGGGGTGGCTCCCGAAGATCCTGCTAACAAAAGTAATATCCTCTCTCGGGATGAACTTCATCCTGACCCCCATCCAACACTCCAATAGAATCATAGAGCCAAAGAGAGGACCTCCTAGGGCCACAGAGCTGAGACCCTCATACAAGTAGGCTAAGATGGCCTGGGAGATGGAAAGCCCCTGCCACAGGCCGCTGATGGTGCTAAGTAAAGGACTCTCTAAGATATGGTCAGTCGAAGGGAAAAGGATGGCTCCGCACAGGCAGATAGATGCAGCTTTATCTATGGCCTCGGTCCACCCACATTTATTCTTGCAATGCTCTACCACCCACTGACTAAGAGGAAGGAGGTAAATATGTCGAGGACCTACAAAGGTACGAATGTCTTTGCTGTCTGGTATGAACCCTCCTAGGATGAGTTTTGGGTCTATAGGGGCAACAGTATGGCATATCAGGTCTTCCTCCCCTACCTTGGACCTAGGGAACCCGAAGTAGGTCTCTACCTCCTCCAACATGATAGTGGCCTCGAAAGATGGGAAGAAGAAGGTATGGGTCTGAGGATGCCATGTTTCTATCAAAGCAGAAATGCTATGCCAATCCAAAGAGAGCTTAGGGTAGTTCTGGCCTAGAACTAAAAGGGAGTGTAGGTGCCAAGATTTGAGAAGGTAAGTTACCCTTAGGGGCAATGCACGGATCATGGGAGCCACCCATTTCAAACCTGAATAGTGCCTCGGGCCCGGAAGGAGCTGAAAGAAGGAGAGAGAGAGCATAAGAGGAAGAGGAGATATACGTGAAGTTGAGGGAAAAGAAATTGAATGAACTCATGATGAATTTACTTCTCTCATAGGAGCAGCACTGAGATGCCGAGGGACTGAGCTTAGCCGTTGGAGCACTTCCCGCTCCTTTCTGGCCGATTTTGGCCCTTCAAAAGATGCTCCCTCTATAGAACTTCCCTCTAGAACCCTCTTCATGATGATTTGATGGTGAGAATCAAAGGTTTCAAGGTTTGGAAGGAAGGGGACGTGTGAGCTACGAATTTAGACTCCTCTCCCACTTATAGGGATTGTTAGGAATCCTTGGCCTCTTGAGATTGGGGTTGGATAAGTCTAGGACGAGTTAAGATAGGTTTATATGGGTTCAAATCGCCTTACCCTCGGGTTGAGGACTCTCCAGAGAGTCCCCTTTAAGGCTTGCAGGGTATCCACTTGGACGGTCTTACGATAGACAGCCCATCCTATCGTGCGGTCCTTAACTGACCGTTCATCTCCTACTAGAGAACCTGGATCCAACCACTTGTGCAGCCTAGTACAGACCGTTCTTAATCAACACGGTTAGTCTTCAACCGTTCAAATCCTATTGGAGCAGTCTATTGTGAACCGTGTGTCTTCTTAAAGCGGCTCTCTGAGGACCGTTCATCTTGTCCGCCCTTTCTATCAACCTACCCAACTTATAATCATGCTACTATCTCACTCATTTGGCGTATGCTCCTCTCACTCAGGTCGGCATGTGCGTCACTCCTCTCACTCAAGTCGGCGTGTGCGTCACTCCTCTCACTCAGGTCGGCGTGTGCGTCACTCGTCTCACTCAAGTCGGCGTGTGCGTCACTCACCTCACTCAAGTCGGCGTGTGCATCACTCATCTCGCTCAAGTCGGCATGTGCGTCACTCCTCTCACTGAAGTCGGCGTGTGCGTCTCTCCCTCACTCAAATCGACGTGTGCGTCCCTCTCTCAGGTCGTGCGTACCTCTCAATCTCGCCTGTTTGCTTCACCCCCCTCTAGTTGCTAAGTCACGTTCATTCATGCATACATTCATCCCACAAAGCAAAAATCAAAACAAAAGCACGCGTATCACTATCATATCATATCACATCGTGTACAAAAGTCGGGCCCAGTACAAAGTCAAACCTATCCCTCTCCCTAGCCCCCGTCGTTGTCTCCACCGCCCTCACGCCTCTTTGGGGGACGCATCGCTGAGGTCGCCTCATCATGCCGTCGCCGGCGCCGCTCCTCCTCCTCATTCCTCCGGTGGCCGGAATAACTAGTGAAGTAACTCCTCACGGAGCCGTGGGTGCCATGGCTACCACTCGTAGTCGCCCTGCTGCGCTCCCGACTCGCCTCTCTCATACCCTCCACCTTGCCCTCCAACCTGGCAACCTGCAGTCGGGCCTGCTCTGCCTCAGTCGATAACGCTCGCCTCGATCCGGCACCGCTCTGCCTCGGCCCGGTGACGATCCGCCTCGGACACACCGGCCCGGAGTCGCTCCAACTCGGCCTGGAGAAGTGCCGTCTCCAACGTGTCCGCCGGTCGGCTCCGCGTAGCCTCCTCCCGTACATGGGCCACCTCCTCTCTAGCCGCCACCCGGCTCTGCTCCAGCTCTGCCTGGAGGCGAGTCAGCTCGGCCGTCTGCATCCACATGGCATTGTTAGTCAGTTGCATAAGCATTCTATTCATAAGCATGAATAGGCAAAGGGAAGTTTAGAGTTGCGTACCCTCTCGGTGAGCGCCACCTCAGCCACCTTGGCCCGTGTCACCATCTTGGCAAAGTTTGCATCTCTCCCAGCCCGGTCGGCCGAAGTCCGGGTCGTAGAAGAAGAAGGGGAGTCTGGTCCCGCCCTCTGAGCTCCCTCGGCGCGCTGCATCCAAATACTCCAGGTTAGTCACATGCATAATCATATAGAATTGCATAATTTAAAGAGTTTAGAGTTTAGAAAACTCACCAGTAAGGCCAGGGCCCGCTGGGCCTCGTCTCTCTCCCTGATGGTAGAGTGCAAAAGTCCCTGCAACTCCGCCACTCGTCCCGCGGGGTCGATCTGCACTCAGAAGTCCATGTGTCAGTGCATCATCATATAGGAATCATAAGCATAATAAAAAGAGTTTAAGTCTAGAAGTCGTACCGGTCGGTGAGCACCCCGGAAAACCTGGTCCCGGTAGTGCCGGGCGTACGCTGTGTAGTACGCGCTGTCGCTCTCTGCTCGGGCGGTCACTACTCGCCCTCGTGCGGTCCAGTCGGCGATCTGAGTGGCATTCCCCGCTGTCCAATCAAACGCCTCGCTTGGTGCTTTTGGCGAATGAGGGGGGGAGAGCTGAGAGGGAGAGAGTTTGGGGGTGTGAGGTTGAGGGAATGGGGCTCGGTTGCCCTCCTTCATCCCCTCCACCATCGATTACGGTGGAGGGAGGTGAAGGGTTGTTTTTTTTTGAAGTTGCAGAACTTGCGCGGTCTAGCGATAGACCGTTCTATGTTTGTGCGGTTAGTTCATGACTGTTTATCCTCAAACGGTAAACTTCTTAAGTCGGTTCAAATTCCCTGGAATATACGGCTATCATGTAACCGTTCTACTTTGGGGCGGTTGGTTCTTAACCGTTCATTCTTAAATGGTGGTTGCACTTCAATTTATGAATTTTTGATATTTTTGTGAATCTTGGTAACAATTTCATGTGCAGTAATCAAGACTTTCACTCGCCGTTTCGCCTACACAGGTAAGTCAGGTATGGCCTTCTATCTCTATATCCCTTATTGCATTATTATATGGCATTATATTATATTATCTCGAGAACCAATTGGTTATCTTTGTGTTCGAGGATCTAATGTTCCCCTTCACCAAAAATGATGATGATCCAAGTTCACGTATTTAATCTTTGGATAGGCCGTTAGGTTGGGATGTCACGGGGAGGACGGTTCTATCCGCACACTGTGGTTGCGGATGGTATTTTGACTATGATATTCCTAGCTTAGCAATATTATTCTTGAGTATTTTATATTTTAATCTTTCTTCGCATTTGTTTTAACGATTTCTTTTATTTTAGCCCAGCATGCATCATACGCATCCCTTTTACGCTCTCATGCCCCATGGTTTGCCCAAAGAATGTCTCGTCAGTGATGGTCAGCTGTATGTTCAAATGCTTGAGTAAGAAGAACTAATTCCACTCTGAATTGGAAGGTCTTCTTGAATCGGTTTGCTTTGGTTTGATTGATTGAAAGGACCCCGTCTGGAGCTTTAGCCTATTTTTCTTTTGTGGCCCCCTCATTGGACCGCGGGATTGTGTCCCCCATGAGGTTTGTCTTGTCGATTTGTTTTCATTTAGTTTAGTTCCTCCAGACGGGTGTTGCTTTTTGTTTAATCGTTCCGTATGATTGATTCAAAGTGTTCCCGAAGATTCATGACCCTTGTTGGTAGAAACGGGTGTCGTTTTACCTTAACGCCCGCTTTTCCGGTCCACTCCACTGCATTTCCGCTCCAGCTCCATGTTCCATGTCACCTCCGCTTCACCTCCGCTCGCTCCCCTACAAAGAGGACGTTAAGGAGGGGCATCTGTTGACACCCGTTTTATGCCGATAAGCTGAGTCGTTTCTCTTACTCCCATTAGTTGATGCCCTAAGTTGTCCATCATTCATTGGGCCATTTTTTGTGGCACGTCCTGGGCCCATTTTATGGGTAGCCTCCCTCCTTGGTAAAGTCGTATCAGTTCAGGGCTTATTGGACCTTGGCTTTGATTAATAGAACGTGTTTTATGAAAGTCAAGTATCCAAGAGCATGAACGGTCCAACATCAGCCATTCAGGACTGGGGCGGTTGAACCCAGACCGTTCATACATTTTGGCTAATTTCTGAGGATTTTCTGAATATTCACTGACAGGCTTTTGTGCGGCCCTATCAGGCCCGTTCAAACAAATGGACGGGCGAATTCCAACCGCCTATATCTCAGAGTCCTACGCGTGCCAATTTTCTCAGATAATTATCCAATTATTTGAATTATCACCGACATGGTTAGAACGGTCTCTAGTTGGTCGCTCTACATTTGAACGGTCTTATTAGAACCGTTCATCTTTGAGTGTCCAACGGCGGACGTTTCGGTTAGTTCGAGCGATAATTGGGCTAATTTTCTCATTATTTGAATTTCCACCGATGGGTTTGGACGGTCCAAATTTAACCGCCCATATTTTTGAGCAGTCTATCGTAAGACCGTTCATCCTATCGGTTGGTGATTTTTAAACAGTTTGTATCCCTTTTATGCATGGTTTTATCCCCAACTTCTTTTGTCGATTTCTCCGTGGATAATCAACCATTTTTGATGCCGTTTCGACTTGATGAAAGATAATGACATTATCTATGATTTATCTTTTATAATCCCGACCTGAAAATGGCTCTAAACCCTAGTTTCGGGCTGGCTTTCTAGGCTATATAAATAGACCCTAATGGCTGGACTTGAAAAGGGGGGGAAATTTTGGTCGACGGTGAAGCCCTGCCGCATTCTTGAGCGACCTAGCACCAAGGAGGGAGGCTTTCTACGTCCATACAAGCCTCTGGTTCAGGGAGTAGTTTGGTTTTGAGTCTTTTCGTTTATAGTTTTCATCACTTTCCCTTCATTGCATGCATCACTTCTTCTTTGTGTTCCCTTCTTCCTCATCACCATGCACACATCCACCCACGTTTTTGTCACCCTAGGGGTTTAAAACCCCCCAGGTACCCTCCTTTCCATTCGTTAATGTTCATCTCTTATCATTTTGGCATTTACTACACTATTTAGTTCTAATCTAGGTCTTTTCTGTGTGTTTCTTACGTTGTTTCGCAGGTCAGCAATCATCAGCACGAGGCCCATCCCCTCTGGCCGGCCGGAGAGGGTGGAGGTTGGACCCCTTGAAACTTACTGCGTGGTAGATCTATGCGGTTTCATTCTCGCCGTTCAACAGTACGTGCAGCTCAGTGAGCGCCATTCTTCCTGTTAGTGCGGTCAGCATAAAGCCGTTCATCTCTCAGCAGTAGTTCCTCCCGTACCTTCTGCAGCGCACTTAGGCAGTCTATCGTAAGACCGTACATTGTAAGGCGGTTCTTCAGGAGTCGTTCATCTCTCCAGCGCTGCAACTTAGGCGAGTACTCCCCCTCTTTCCAAGGTACGTCGTGTCCATCACGTACGGCACCCTGGTGGCGATCACGGTCTTTTGTTTTCTGTTCTCCTCTGAACGTTGTTATTTGCTCATCGCATATTGTTCTATTCATGACGCATATTGATCTTTAGTAGGAGGAGAAAAATATATCTACAGTAATAAGTAGCCCGCTCTTTCCCTTCGTCGTCTACTTGTGCTAAGACCGCCCCTAGGTAGTCCTCAATGACCGAGATGTATAGGATTAGGGGTTTCCCAGGGACAGGAGGTTGCAAAACCGGGGGATTGGATAGATATTCATTTAAATCCTCATAGGCCTTTTGGAAATCTTGATTCCATTCAAATTTGACCCCCGCCTTGAGCAATTCATAAAACGGGCAGCACCTCTGAGAATGTTGGGATATGAATCTTCTGATGAATTACAATCTTCCAATCAATCCTTGAAGTTCCATAATGTTCTTCGGTGGGGGCATGTCCATGACGGCCTATGCTTTGTTAGGATCAATCTGGATCCCCCGTTTGCTAACTATAAAGCCGAGCAGCTTCCCTGAAGAGACTCCAAAAACACACTTCTTCGGATTCATTTTCAGCTTATACTCCCGGGCTCTTTGCAGCACTTCAGCCAGAATAGAGGGGTGATCCTCTTTGGTCATTGACTTCACCAAAATGTCATCCACGTAAGCTTCCATGTAGATATGCATCATGTCATCGAAGATGGCCATCATCGCCCTTTGATAGGTGGCACCTGCGTTCTTCAGACCGAACGGCATAACCACGTAACAATACGTGCCCCAGGGCGTGGTGAAGGAAGTTTTCTCTTGATCTTCAGGAGCGAGACGGATTTGGTTGTAACCCGAGTAACCGTCCATAAATGATAAAGATTCGTACCCGGCGGTGCTATCGACCAGGACGTCTATGTGAGGCAGCGGGAAATCATCTTTGGGACATGCTTTATTAAGATCCCTGAAATCGATGCAGATACACACTTTTCCATCCTTCTTGATAACAGGGACTATGTTTGCCACCCACTGGAGATATAGAACAACTCTAATGAATCTGGCCTTGTATAACTTATCGACCTCTTCCTTAATCCTCAAGGCCATGTGGGGGTGAAATCTTCTTGACCGTTGTTTCACATGTGTTGCCCCTGGTTTAAGCACGAGTCAATGTTCCACTAAAGAGGGGTCAAGACCTGGCATGTCCTCATAAGACCAGGCGAAGGAATCGCTATACTCCCTTAGAACCTTAATCAAATCTTCTTCTACTCGTAGAGGGAGATTAGCGGCAATAATGATGGGCCTAGGGTCTTCTTCAGTTCCCAAATTTATTTCCTTCGTAGGTTCATCCACTGTCGACGATGGCACGTCAAATTTCTTTAATCCTCATGCATACAGATCGGCAGTGTCATCTACGTTGCTGTCCTCATCATCAATCAGGTCTTTCTCATCCAAGACTTCATAGACACCGAGTCCGTCATCGCTCCACACCCCTTCTATTTCCTCTTCATCTTCAATCATGATTGCCGTAGCAACAAATTTTGGACACTTCAAAAGAGCATGATATCGCTGAGCTAGATCAAGGAGGAGTGAATAGAGTTGATAGATCAATGGGTGGGCAACGCCCACACGCACATGGGAGAAACAAGATTTCCGGTGGCCCCTCCGTAAAGTACGGATCGACCATCATAGAGGGAGAATGGGGAATGGGTTCCAATAGTTGAAAGAGGGATGTGAGATGGGAGGGAGACCAAGAAATGATAGCGGGTGAGCTCCCATTTTCTTGCAGATAATCAGCCGATTTCTTCGGCCTCCACTGGACGAGCCGGGTTTCTTGATTCTTCCTCTGACCATGGCCACCTGGTTCGCTGAACATTCTAGCAAATGACGGGCTGAAATCTGTCATATCATCAATAGGCCTTTTTGGTAGGAGAGGTGGCCCGGCGATGGTGCAAGCTGCATCCTTTTCTGGCTGTGCTGGCCGTAAATTTAGGGTACCTGGCTGAAGAGGACCTTTAACAAAGTGTTGACGATAGTCCCAGGTAAGTGGCCCTGAGTCGCCCAAAATCGATAACGCAGACTCTCGGTAACCGAGACCCCGCCTACTCATCTTTCTTCCTTTGGGCACTGGCTTAGTACGCCCCTGTAATTGTGCACCGATGCCTTTCCCTGGTTGGTAACCCAGCTTTAATATGATGTCCCAACCCTTGGAATCTCGTATCTGGGGCTTCACCTTGACATCGATGGGGTAGAGGTGGGGTTGCATGGTGCATATGCCCAAGGGAAATCTTGGTCCAGCACAGAAATGACGGGCCGGCTGCTAGGTCATAATGTGGGCAGGATCTTCTCTGAAATGGCTTTCACAGACTGGATCGTGGATAAGCTTTTGACGTTAACCACCCTTCTTGAAAAGGGAATTTAAGACATTGATGCACGGTGGACGGTACGGCACTGAGAGTGTCAATCCACGGATGACCCAAGATTGCCTTG
Source organism: Amorphophallus konjac (assembly GCA_022559845.1). Lineage (NCBI taxonomy): Eukaryota > Viridiplantae > Streptophyta > Magnoliopsida > Alismatales > Araceae > Amorphophallus > Amorphophallus konjac. Next base: position 188,793,171 of record CM040126.1, on the reverse strand, counting down.
AACATAGGGTCAATGTCTAGCACATAGAATTCCACGGGCATAGTAAGAGGCCCAAGCTCAGCTTGAATGGTGACCACCCCGTGACATGCTCTCCTTGAGTTGTCATATGTAGCTATAGTCGTGGGAGTCGGGCGTAGAAGTTCTTCTGGTATATTGCAGGTCCTGAGAGTGCTGAGCGGACATACATTGATAGATGCCCCTGTATCAACTAGTGCCGCCTCAATACTGACTTTGTTCAGAATAATAGTGATGCAAAGAGGCATTTGCCGAGCTTCTGGAGGTGCTAGCTCGGTTTCAAAGAAGGTAATAGCGGGCCCCTTGGAGATTGTTGCCAGTGCTGTAGGTAAGCTGTCGACTGCCATATCTTCGCTAACCATCACCTTCTGAAGGAAATTTCTGAGAGCATCCTAGTGAAGGGTAGATCTTTTAATGAGCTCCAGAACAGAAATTTTGGCGGGCACCCTGTCCAAATGATGTAGCAGGTCATATTGGGTACCTGGCAGAGGTTCGACTTCTTCTTGCTCGGTAGCCGGTTGGGAGGACTGAAGATTGGAAGTGGTAGGATAATTCTGATGGAACAACCGCCCGCTCCGTAGGGCGAGGTTTTGTGCCGGCACAGCATCAGGAGGCGATATGATTGGCCCGGTGGGGTGGATGAGTGGGATAAGCGGTGTAGGAGAAAGGATCTGGTGGGATGTGGTGTTGGTGGAGGTAATAAGTGGTGATGGACGGATGATGGGTGAGGGATTAGTGGAAGGTGGGGTAGTGATGATGGGCGTTGGCACGGGCTGAGGAAAGGTTAGCGGAGGTGTAGTGATAGGTGAAGTGGGTGACGGAGAAATGATGGTAGCGGGGATAACTGGTGGCGGATTTACTGGAGCGGGTGTGAATGGGAGAACAAGTGGTGAAGGTGTTGGGTGTGTAGGTAAAATGATGGGGGAAGCGAGGGGATTGTGGTGATTATGGTGGAGGGCCATTATCTGCGGTGTGGTGCCGTCGTCATCAAAAGACCACCCGACATTAGGAGCCGAGGGTTGGACAACATTGACCTGAGCCGGTGCCGGCGGCTGAGGCTGCGGAGCGGGAGGGTGGTTTGGCATCGGGTTCTGGTGAATCCCCAAATCCTGAACTAGTTGCTGTTGCTGTTGTTGTGGCTGCTGCTGCTGCAGCGGTGCTTGTTGCTGCTGCACTTGCTGCCTTGGCGGCTGCCTTCTCTTCTCTTTGATTTCAACAATGGCCTTGTGTATCTCGGCCCAGTCAATCCTCTGTCCTTCATGAAGGGCATACACTAGGTCCCTGAACTGAAAACATCCTTCAATGGTGTGGCCCGGCTGCCTGTGGAACATGCAGTACTTTGTCTGGTCAACGACCGGGTTCTAGTTGGGCCGTTCCGGAGGAAGTTGTATAGCATTCACTGACATGAGAGCTGAGAAGATATCCGTGAGGGTTTCTGCCAAGGGTGGGTATTGTGCCCTTTTAGGAGCCGGACACTTGTTGTTGTTGTTGTAGCCGTTGGGTGGAGGGACATTGTGATATTACGGGGGTTGTGGTGATTGCTGTGGTGCGGCGAAGGAATTTTATGGATTGGCGAAGGCAGGCGGAGGGTTTTGTGGAGTGACTTGGAAGTTTTGGGGAGCGGGGTTCTGTGGAGGGCGGGGGTTTTGGGGTAAGCGGAAGGGTGTGACTTGGAAAGGGAAAGTAACGGCTTGAACTTGCTCGTTCGTTTGGATCCCCTCGGTAACAGGCCCTTGAGGTTTCTTATGATACTTGGGCTTTTGGTTTTCAAAGAGCGAGTGTATGGGGGAATCTTTGAACTGAGTATGAATAAAGCGTGCTCGGCTATACAGTTGATGCATGTTGGCTATATCATTCATAGCTAGAATGTTGCGGAAGGTCGGAGTGGCATTAGAAATAAGCAGCTTGACCTTCTCTTCCTTCGGAATGTGGCCGGGCACTCTGGCGGCCATTTGCCTCCATCTATCTACGTAAGTAGCGAACTCCTCATCTGGTTTCATTTCCTCGGCCACCAGATCAGTAAATGAATATTCTGGGCTGACTCTATCTTGGAACTGCTGGATGAACTTATCTTTTACTATCTTGAAACTTTCAGCATCTGCTAGTGGCAGAGAATAGAACCATTCCTGTGCGACACCATCTAGTGATCGGCGAAACAGATATGCCATGAGGCGATCGTCATATTGAAACTGCGGCGACTCGTATAAGAAGTCCCTCACATGAATAAAGGGATTGCTGTTCCCATCATACTTTCTATAGTTGGGGAGCTCGGACTGTGGAGGGAATTGGATGTTCTGGAAGCTCGGGACTGGAACGTCTGCCAAGGTTTGAGGGCCAACCCGCTTCTGAAGGATGTCAAGTTGCTGCTGCATGGTGGCCCATTTATCAAGCAACTCCTACTCTCGGGAGGGAGCAGGGACAGTGAAAGATGAGTTTGGAGGAACAGAAGGGTAAGCAGATGGAGGAGACGGCCCATAGGAAGGATACTGGATCGAAGGATGACCCATATTGGTAGGAACCTGGGCTGCCCCTTGCTGATGGCACATGAAATCATTTGGGCTAACTAGAATATGTGGCATAGCTGGGCCTGAGACATGATGATCCGACGGGAAAGAAGGAGGAACCATGGTGTTACCTTTATCAAAAGCTTGCTGGGCCGAACCCGAAGACTGTCCCATCTCGAGATTGGAGAACCTGAGGGTCCTAGGTTGGATCGGAGTGAGATCAATGGGCTGGATAGTGGGCCCATCGGCTCTATGCTGAGCAACGGAAGGATTGGATTGGCCTTGCATAATCGGGGAAGGCGGGGAGTTGGACCCCTGCATAGCCTGATAGACCGCCTGAAGCTGGGCCGGGTCTAATTGAGCCATCATCTGAAGGACAGAATTGGCAGAAGGGAGAGGAGGATTTTGAGTGGATGGAGCATTCTGCATAGGGATGGAAGATGAGGGAGGAATGGGCCCCTCCCTGGGCTGGAACGAGACAACCCTAGAGGGATCCTCTAGAAGTCCTTGAGGGAGAGACTCCTCTTGGGACCGAGGAAGATCAAAGGAAGCCATAGTAGATTCGAAGAGTGGGTTGAAATAGGATGAGGAGAGGGACTCGCCCCCGGGTTATGACGCTTCTAACGGATGGAGGGGACTCCACATGCAACGAACAACCTTAACAAGATGCAAACAACACACAACAATCACACAATAAGTGACCAAACCAAGATGACTTTCAAAGATGTGATAAAAGAATGAAAACACTCGAAGGCAACCAAGTTGTTTTTAAGATGATGGAACAAGATTTTATGATTTTCTTCTTTGGAACTTTAGTGAATTGATTAAAATGTGCTCTCAACAATGGGTTCCTAATAGGAGAGGGGTATAAGGCTTGGTTTGACTCTAAATGTTCACTCCTTCACTTATGCACTCCTAGACACGGGGTGGGAAGGGTACAACCAGCCCAGCGTCCGTGTGGGAATCCACGGCTCGCGGGGACTTATGGAGGTCCCTGGTGTGATTTCCTAGTCGACCCCAAGGAATATGGAGACGAGAGGTCCGCATACCAAGGTAGAAAAATGCAATCTAATGTATGAAAATATGCATGAACCTATGTGCACTGGGGTGCATGCAAATTCTAACCTAAAATTTAACAAACAATTATGCACGCAATGATATGAGTATGTAAACCAACCAGGGAGGAGACCAGATAACACCCAAGTACAAAGATCACAGCAGAGCTGCGAAAATAAAATGCACCTCGGGATGCGTACCTATCTGGAGTGTAACGGTCTATAACCCCTACGTCAGAGGAAGGTGACGGTCGAAGACCAGACCGTCAGAAGCAGTGTAATGCAGGAACTCAGGACCGTCAGAGGAGCCAGAGGACCAGAAACAACAGAAAATAAAAGGGAAAACCGGGGAAAACCAAACAAGGGAATGATGGCAGGTTTAAACAGAGATCAAAACACGATTGGCACAAGTTCTCCCACCGTGATCGCTAAAAAACTGTTGGTTTCAATGTGTCCCTTCTTTTGCAAGATGGGCTTATGATGCCGACTAAATAGAAATATGAGCCAAGTGATAAAGTCAATCAACCTATGAACAGGTGAACCATGAACCTAGGCAACGAGCATAAGCTCTAGCATGGGCATGCTATCTCAATCATCAAAACTAAGCTAAACAAATAAAGAAAAACACACGCCGGGGCGTGGAATAAAGAATGAAGAAAAACACACCGTAGAGGTGGAGCAAGCAAGAGTAAATAAGAGATATGAGAGAGAGAAAGCTAATGCCCAATACCAAGAAAGAACGTGATTGCCACCAAGGTAAACACAAGCCAAAGACCTAAGAAATACCTTGGAATATGAGGATGATGCACCCACCCACGGGAGAGAGAAACCAATAGGAAACTGCAGCTCTGTTGAATATAACGGTCCAACGCCCACGCGTCACAGCGTGTGTGACGGTCTCCTGATAGACCGCTAGAGGAACCTGACGCGTCTGAGGAAGACCATCAGAGTGTCTACAGAACAAGCTTGTGAATCCTTCAAACTCCAAACTTTCTAGCCGGCTAGAAAGCTTGGGCCTCGTCTACTGAACCCTGTAAACCTGCCAAAGAACGTAGAAAACAAGAAAAATAACCCCAAATTAGCCTTTCAAACAACGTAGCATCAATTCTCAAATGAACTTGATATCATTCAAAAGGAAAGGGGAATACCGGGGAAGTTTGTTTTTTTAACCCCTCTGGGCATTTTAAAAGATAGGAAGGACGTTTAGATGATTGAAACAAGGGGAGGAACATGAAAGAAGGAGTGGGACAATGCTATGATGCAAAGGAAGGAAGGAAGAACACTAAGAACAATGATGGAACTGAACACTTGGAAAACCAAATACTCCCTTGACTGTGAAGCAGATGGACGTAAAAATCAATTCTCCTTGGTCGTATATGACTCCAGAACATGGCAGCACTTCGACGCAAACTCCAGATTTCTCCTCTCAGGCCATGAAGTCAAGGGTTCTATTTATAGACCCTCAAACTCTCCGGTCGAGCAGAGGATAATCCAGATTAAAAAGGAGGATGATTCTTAGCAAAATCTTGAAGATAATACTCCCAAGAGTCCATAGAAACAAACAGAAGGTTCTGAGGACTAGATTTGGAAGAGAAATCATAAGATCAAACTCTCAATTCGACCATGGAGTAGCAGAGAACAGGCCAGACCTGCCAGGACTCTCTGTTTGATGTAACGGCTGCACGACAGACCGTCACAGACATGTAATGCTCCAGGAGTAGACCGTCACACAACCTTATCCTTTAAGAAGATAAGATCAACGGGAGAAGTTCAAAAGTGTTGGACTCTAGAAGAATGTAACGGTCGAGGGAAGACGCGTTAGAGGAATATAACGGTTGCACGATGGACCGTCAGGGACAATGGATAACCAAAAGGATAAGAACTGGAATAGGGCCTTACACTCAAGGACTCTGCAAGATGTAACGGCCAAGGGCTGATGCGTCAGTGAAATGTAACGCACCTGGTATAGACCGTTAGAGACAATAAGGATCCAAATGAAAATAAAGCTTGCTAAGCTTCGTCCAATGCAAGGAATCAAACCCATGAAATAAGACCCATGAAATAAACCTCCAGTTGATCAAGAAGGCTCAATGAAAGAGTGAACAACTCGGAGCATCATATAGAATGAACAAGGAGATGACCCAACTTATTGGTCATAAAACGAGTGTCAACACCGTCGGGCTATATCCTCCTGGTGACCTATTTGTCACAGTTAGCAGGGTATTTTACACCCTTCCTAGCCTATTTGTCTGCCCTATGAGAGTATTATCTAGCCTTAGCCTCTTCAGCCATAGTCTTCCTTTTTCAGCCTTCAGGAGTTATATGTCACCCGTAGTGAGCTGATGTGACACGACCTTGGACTTAGGCAAACAAGCACAATTAAGCATTCAAATGGGCCTTAATGGGCCACCGCTCTCCCGTCGCACTCTATACCCGGAGTGACTTGGCGATGTCAAGAGTGAATTATGGGAATGGGCCCTTGCTGGTAGAGGGCCAGCAAGGCCAAGGATAGACTCCCCAAGGGTGGATGCCCAATTCAATTGGGGCCGACAAAGTGCACAAGGGCACCGGTTCACACTATCCCACGGCGATCACTCTTAAGTCGTGGACTTGAGGATCGGGCGCTCCTCACAAATGCAGCGGCGCATGAATCAAGTATTGAAAGAGCAACACTAATTGAGCAAGGAAGAGGCACTTACTCGACCGGTTTGAAGAAATCGGTCCCGATCGGAGACGAGGGCGAGCGGGGAGGCGGTGGCTCCCCACACGCTGCGGCGGTGTCGCTTGACCTGCCCAAACCAATTACAAAACTACACCTCACGCAGGAGGGGGGATCTTGGGATAGGGGTTAAGGTCTTACATTCAAAAACTACCACCACGCAGGGTGGGGCCTTCAACCGGCCATGCGGGGTAGGGATATAGGACCGAAATGAAGAGAAATGAGAAACTAGCGAACTTGCAGCTGCAATCTGAATCCTGGATAGGAAGTCGCTGTGCCGGCTGTCTCGGTCTCGTACGGACTCCAAATTGAGTGAAACCACTTTCTAAAGCTTCCTGACTTGAAGGGGATGATTCCAGAATTTTTGAGGATGCTCGGGGGGTGGGAGGTGGCCGCACCAGCAACTGGAAGGAGACCTCTCTGTCTGGCCGCAGGTTCTGTACGGAATGAAACATCAGGTTGCAGATATCACCGAGCGCCCTCCCGAACTCCGAACAGCACGAAACTGGTGGTGACCTCTTCGTGGTTGAAGTAGCTTTCAGAAGGAGGCAACGGGGTTGCAATCAGAGGTCGAGGGCGGCCGGTGTACCCTGAAGAGTGGGCACTGGTCGGAGTAGACAGCAGGAGATAGGACTGGAGAGCTCGGGGGATAAAATTCGTAACTCCTTCCTCCGGTAGCCGAACGAGGTTCTGTTTCTTGATCTTGGAAGAGGACTAGCAGAAGGAGAACTTTGATGAAGGGACTTCAGTCTGAATCCATTGGGGTTCGTCTTGGCAGAACGTTCTTTCAGGCTCTGGTCCAGGATGAAGACCTCTCTGCGCAGTCGTGGGAGAACGGCTTCTACGGTTGGCCCCGACCTCGGAACGAGTTGGTTCCACCTCGCCTGCGAAGAAGACACAGGGGCCTTTCCAGCAATGTAGGCCACGCCCCCAGAAGCTCTCAGAAGAAGACGTGGACGACGCTGCAACTCGGTGCTGATCTGCAGGTCTGCACTGCAACAATCTGAAATTGAAAGGAGAGGGAGAGGGGGCTTCTTTGGTGGAGGGAGGTGAAAGGGGCGACTTAAGGATGAATGGGGGCTCTTGTGGGGTGGAGTGGAGAGCTATAGGTGTTGGGGAATGAGGGGAGAATGGCTGAGAGCAGGGGTTAGCAGGTGGAGGAGGAAGATGAGGGTGTGAGAGAGGGAATGGGGAGTGGAGGGGGGCGAACTTGGCAAGGGGAAGGGTAAAGGATGGGGGCGGCCAAGGCAAGTGGAGGGAAGGGATTTCAAATTTTGAAAAGGCCTTGGGAGGTGGGGAATTATGTGGGGAAGTGGGATGCTTGTATTGGAATGGGGAAGATTTGGTTGGAAGGTGGGGAAAGGTGTTGGAATGGGGAGACTTCTACCTAGGAACTAGGGGGGTGGAGTAAAGGGGGCCATGGGGAAGTGGAGGGCATTAAAGGAGGTGGGTGGTGGTTGGGAGTTGAAGGGGAAGGGAGGAGAGAGAGAGGGGGGCGAACCCCTTAGGGGAGGAGAGAGAGAGGGGGTGGAGGGGGTATGGGAATCACTCCCTAGGGCATCTCACCCTTAACTAAGTGGAATCTCTCCAAATTGAACACAAGAGTAGACTTAACTCAAAAAGATTTTGATCATTCATTAACTTCAAATGAGGGGAGTGGGGTCCTATATATAGGCAACCCACTCTTTACAATAAGTCCCTGACAAAATAAACAACTACAAATAACCAAGGGGGGTGGGAGTGCTAATGGGCCTAGCCCAACGAATGGGGCCCAATAGCCACATTAGACAGCATGATGATACAAGAACATAAAAAAATAAGTGCTAGACCAAGGGAAATGACTCAAATAAAATGGAAATACATCAAAATGACTCAAAGGAAAGCTACAAAATGGATAAGGGGCCTTTATAGAGTGAGGCCCAAACTCAACCAGCTCCCGAGTGTGAAGAAGTGGACCCGAGCCAAAGGGAGTCGTGGGTGATGCCTCCATCAAATCCCCTGGGCCGCGAAGAGCTCGACTCCGTCGAGTAAGGGTCCATCCGGCTAAGGTACCGCTCGAGGAGGTCTGGATCCAATCACTGGAGGTCCTCCCGACTCACCCATGAGTCGTCCGACGGAGGCCGATCCTTCCACCTGACGAGATAGCGCTCATATACCTTGCTCCGGGTGGTAGTGATTTGCTCATCCAATATTCGTTCAATGCGATCGCGCTGAGCTCTCTTGGCTAGTGGACTCTTCTCACAGGTGGGTGCTCTCTCAAGGGAAGAAGTAGGCTCAATCTCCTCACTAGGTCTCACCGTGGGGCCCTTGTAAGACACTAAGTCGGTGACATTGAATGTAGGACTTACCCCATAATCCTCGGGGAGATCTAACTCATAAGTATTTGCACCAACGCGCCTCAAGACCTGGAAGGGCCCAGTCCCACGTGGTCTCAACTTGGAGTTGGCTCCTGGGGAGAGCCTCTCCATCCTTACCATCACAAAGTCACCCACTTGGAACTCTAAGTGACGCCGGTGAGAATCGGCCAACCTTTTATATGCCTCATTTTTCATGCCAATGTGCTTGCGAATTTCCTCATGCAATTCCCTAATATGTTGTGCAAAAGACTCTGCAGAAATGGACACTCTAGCATGCTGGGGAAGGGGAATGAGGTCGGATGGCTTTCTTGGTTTGTACCCATGCACGGCTTCAAATGGACTCATCCCTATTGACTTATTGATGGAATTGTTGTATGCAAACTCAGCCTGTGGTAAGATGAGATCCCAATTTCCTGGCCGATCCTCAACAAGACACCTAAGGAGGTTCCCTAGACTCCGGTTGACCACTTTAGTTTGGCCATCTGTTTGGGGGTGGTAGGCAGTGGAGAATTTGAGGAGGGTACCCATCATGTGCCAAAGAGTCTTCCAAAAATAGCTAGTGAATTTGACATCCCTATCGGAGACTATGGTCTTGGGTAGCCCATGGAGGCGGACTACCTCATCAAAGAATAACCAGGCTATATGGGAGGCATCAGATGTTTTGTAGCATGGGATGAAGTGGGCCATTTTGGAAAATCTATCAACCACCACATAGATGGAGTCATGCTTCCTAGAGGTCTTGGGTAAGCCTAGGACAAAGTCCATGCTCAAATCTTGCCATGGTCGGTCGGGAATGGGAAGTGGGGTGTATAGGCCGGTGTTTTGTTTCACTTGCTTGGCCGAAGCACATGTGCGACATTGACCTACTATTTTGCCTACATCTCTTTTGAGACTTGGCCAATAAAATTGACCCTCAACTAAGGCAATGGTCTTGTCGACCCCAAAATGACCGGCTAACCCTCCGGCATGTAATTCCCAAACCAAGAAGTCTCGAAGAGAGGTCCGGGGAATGCAAAGCCTTGGCCCCTTGAAGAGGAACCCATCCTCTAACATGAATCCCTCATGCTCCTTGCTAGAATGAGTGGTCAAGTTGGCATAGATTTGCCCAAAGTCGGGGCAACTAGGGTACTCATCCTTGACCTTGTCAAAGCCAATCACTTCCACTTGGATAGTGGATAGCAAGGACATCTTCCTACTAAGAGCATCCGAGGCCTTATTCTCACTCCCGGCCTTGTGTTTGATGACAAAGGTGTAGGATTGGATAAACTCAACCCATTGGGCATGTCGGGCATTCAACTTTTGTTGGGAGTTGAGGTATTTGAGGGCCTCATGGTCGGAAAAGATGACAAACTCTTTGGGAAGCAAGTAATGTCTCCAATGTCGGAGGGATTGGACCACGGCATAGAACTCCTTGTCATAGGTGGAGTATCTAGTCCTAGCATCACATAGCTTCTCACTAAAGTAGGCGACCGGGTGTCCCTCTTGACTAAGAATCCCTCCTATCCCTATCTCGGATGCATCACAAGTGACCTCAAAGACTTTAGAGAAATCGGGAAGGCATAGGACCGGGGCTTGGGTCAACTTTTCCTTAAGCTCAAGGAAGGCTTTAGAGGCGGCTTTGGTCCAAACAAAGGTTCCTTTCTTGAGACAATCAGTTATTGGGCCGGTGATAGTGCTAAACCCTCGAATGAATCTCCTATAAAATGTGGCCAACCCATGGAAACTCCTAACCTCATGAAGGGTGTGGGGCTCCGGCCAATCTAGAATAGCTTGGACCTTGTCGGGGTCCATGGAGACTCCTTTGGTTGACACCACATATCCTAGGAAGGTGATGGTAGTGGTCATGAAATGACACTTCCCTAGGTTGGCAAATAAGCTTTCTTGCCACAGGACGGTGCAAACTTTTCTAAGGTGGTCAAGGTGGGCCTCATGGGTTTGGCTATAGATGAGAATATCATCAAAGTATACCACTAGAAAGTTCCCAATGAAAGGCCTAAGTGCTTCCGTCATAAGACGCATGAAAGTACTTGGGGCATTAGAAAGCCCAAATGGCATGACTAACCACTCAAAGAGACCATCCTTGGTCTTGAAGGCCGTTTTCCACTCATCCCCGGGCCTTATCCTAACTTGGTGGTAACCACTCTTGAGATCTATCTTAGAGAAGATGGTGGCTCCGGCTAGCATATCCAACATGTCATCAAGCCTAGGGATGGGGAACCTATACTTGACGGTAATCTTGTTAATGGCCTGGCTATCCACACACATCCGCCATGATCCATCTTTCTTGGGGGTAAGAAGGGCCGGGACGGCACATGGACTCTTACTAATGCGGATGAAGCCCTTCCTAATGAGTTCCTCTATTTGCCTCCTAAGTTCGGCATGTTCCGTGGGATTGAGGCGATAATGAGGAAGGTTTGGAAGGGTGGCTCCCGGCACTAGATCGATTGCGTGTTGCACATCACGCATGGGAGGGAGTTGGTCCGGGAGCTCTTCCGGGAACACATCATGGAATTCTTCCAAAAGTTGTTGGATCTCTATGGGATGGGGGTTAGAAGGGGTAGGTTCCCCTAAGCATATGACAACCGCACACAAAGGCACCCCTTGAGCAATTTCCTCTTCAAGCTCTTTCCTAGTGATGAGATGAATTCCTTTGGTCAACCCCGTGGTTCTACTTTGTTTTGGGGTTTGGATAAGGGCTTGGGTTGGAGGGGTGGAGTTCCCCGAGACTTGTGGAGTGGTGGGGTGTGATCCTTGAGGGAGAGTGTCCCTCTTGGGCATGGGTCGAGGTGGGGAGGGGTTAAGACGGATAGTCTTACCCTCATGCTCAAAGGTGCATATGTTGCTTCTTCCTAGAATGGTGGCATCCACATCATAAAGCCAAGGTCTTCCTAAAAGGATGCTACCCACTTCTATGGGTATGACGTCACACCATATTTGGCCATGGTAGGAAGAGAAAGTGAGAGGCACTAAGCATTGGGTGTTGACCGGGATGGAGTTGTTGTTGATCCATGAGACCTGGTACGGACTTGGGTGGGGAGTGAGAGTAAGTCCAAGGAGCTTGACGGTGTCGGGTGACACGGCATTAACACAACTACCACTATCCAAGATCACTTTCCTCACATGGTTCTCTATCTTGATAAAGGTGTGAAAAATTGAGGTCCGTCGCCAATCCTCTTCTTGAGGTTGGGTGAGGGTGCACCTAATGACTCCTAGATGGGAGTTGTTTGAAGGAGTGGAGTGATCTAGATCCGACTCTAGACATTGGGCTTCATACTCCTCTTCCCAATCTATTAAGGCTTCATGTTCTTCAATGACATTTTCTTGTTCCTTTTGGGGTTGAACTTCTTCCTCAATAAGCAAACTAGATAACCCCTTAGATGGACATTGCCCCCCAAAATGACCATACCCATGACACTTATAGCATTGTTGGCGCCCACTTCCCGGGGTGGCTCCTACACTTGGGCCTTTGTGGTTGTCATCCTTCCGTGGGAGAGGGTGACTAGGAGCGGGCTTGTTTGGAGTGATGGGTGGGGGAGGGTTGTAGGACCTTAAAGGGGCATTCCCACTTGGGCTAGGAGCTCTCATGGGAGTGGGTGGAAGGGGACGTGTTCCCAAGTTTTTGGGGTCGGTGGGTCGGGGAGGGATAAATCGGGAATTCCTAGAAAACCTTTCCACATCTCTAGCTATTTGGTAAGCTAGCTCAAGGTTATCAACGTCCCTCATGAATAGTTCCCTCTTGATGTGGCTTTGAAGCCCATTCCTAAAACGGGATAAGGTGACATCCGGATCCTCATGGACTCCACACTTTAGAAGATAGGAGTCAAATTTTTCAATGTACTCTACCACGGTCTTCCCTTCTTGGGTGAGGCTTTGCCATTCATCTAGGAGCATTTGGTGGTAGGTTCGGGGGAGGTATTTGTTCCTAAGTTGGTTCTTCATGTCCGCCCAAGTGTCAATAGGCTCTTCCCGCCTAACCCGTCTTAGACCCTCTTGATTTAGCCAATAGGTTTTGGCCAACTTAGTGAGATGCATCTTAGCCAATCTAACTCTCCTTTGGTCGGACATGGGGTACCATTCAAAGTATTGGTCCATGGCGGTCTCCCATTCTAGGTAAACACTAGGTTCATGTGAACCATCAAAGTTTGGGGCCTCTACCTTGATCATCCTTAAAAGGGGGTCATCCGGATCATCCCGTGGACGCCGGTCATGGTTTTGATGGGGGCGAGGCCTCTCATACTCATAGTAATGGTCATAGTCCATTTCCTCCCTATAAAGTTCAGCATGTGGGTAATGGGCTCTTGGGCCATTGTTCCTTGGGTGGAACTCATCCCTATGAGGCTCTACATGTGGAGGGTGGACTCTTGGGCCTTGGTTCCTTTGGGGAAAACCATTCCTATGGAACTCACCATGTGGTGGAGGGGCTCTTGGCTCATTGATCCTTGGGTGAGGATCTTCTCTATGAGGCTCATCATGCGGAGGGGGAATTCTAGGCTCATTGTTCCTTGGGCGGAACTCTTGGTCTTCTAACCGAGCAATTCGGTTGGTAATGGACTCTAGTTGGGCAAGGATGGTTGTGAGGGCAGCATCTACCCTATCCATGTGGCCTTGGGGTCCCTCCCTAGGAACATCTTGGTTGAGTTGGTGAGGATTGGGATCCATTGGTGGAGCCGAAGACGATGAACCGGGTTGATAGCTAGCACCACTACGGGTGGACATGCAAGACAAAGGGCCAAAGTGGTTGGACACACTATGCAAAGGTCCTAGGACTTAGACTTGATAGAGACAAGTCAAGGACTTGCTCTGATACCACTTGATGTGACACGACCTTGGACTTAGGCAAACAAGCACAATTAAGCATTCAAATGGGCCTTAATGGGCCACCGCTCTCCCGTCGCACTCTATACCCGGAGTGACTTGGCGATGTCAAGAGTGAATTATGGGAATGGTCCCTTGCTGGTAGAGGGCCAGCAAGGCCAAGGATCGACTCCCCAAGGGTGGATGCCCAATTCAATTGGGGCCGACAAAGTGCACAAGGGCACCGGTTCACACTATCCCACGGCGATCACTCTTAAGTCGTGGACTTGAGGATCGGGCGCTCCTCACAAATGCAGCGGCGCATGAATCAAGTATTGAAAGAGCAACACTAATTGAGCAAGGAAGAGGCACTTACTCGACCGGTTTGAAGAAACCGGTCCCGATCGGAGACGAGGGCGAGCGGGGAGGCGGTGGCTCCCCACACGCCGCGGCGGTGTCGCTTGACCTGCCCAAACCAATTACAAAACTACACCTCATGCAGGAGGGGGGATCTTGGGGTAGGGGTTAAGGTCTTACATTCAAAAACTACCACCACGCAAGGTGGGGCCTTCAGCTGGCCAAGCGGGGTAGGGATATAGGACCGAAATGAAGAGAAATGAGAAACTAGCGAACTTGCAGCTGCAATCTGAATCCTGGACAGGAAGTCGCTGTGCCGACTGTCTCGGGCTCGTACGGACTCCAAATTGAGTGAAACCACTTTCTAAAGCTTCCTGACTTGAAGGGGATGATTCCAGAATTTTTGAGGATGCTTGGGGGGTGGGAGGTGGCCGCAACAGCAACTGGAAGGAGACCTCTCTATCTGGCCGCAGGTTCTGTCCGGACTGGAACAGCAGGTTGCAGATATCACCGAGCGCCCTCCCGAACTCCGAACAACACGAAACTGGCGGTGACGTCTTCGTGGTTGAAGTAGCTTTCAGAAGGAGGCAACGGAGTTGTAATCAGAGGTCGAGGGCGGCCGGTGTACCCTGAAGAGTGGGCACTGGTCGGAGTAGACAGCAGGAGACAGGACTGGAGAGCTCGGGGGAGAAAATTCGTAACTCCTTCCTCCGGTAGCCGAACGAGGTTCTGTTTCTTGATCTTGGAAGAGGACTGGCAGAAGGAGAACTTTGATGAAGGGACTTCAGTCTGAATCCGTTGGGGTTCATCGTGGCAGAACGTTCTTTCAGGCTCTGGTCCAGGATGAAGACCTCTCTGCGCAGTCGTGGGAGAACGGCTTCTACGGTTGGCCCCGACCTCGGAACGAGTTGGTTCCACCTCGCCTGCGAAGAAGACACAGGGACCTTTCCAGCAATGTAGGCCACGCCCCCAGAAGCTCTCAGAAGAAGACGTGGACGATGCTGCAACTCGGTGCTGATCTGCAGGTCTGCACTGCAACAATCTGAAATTGAAAGGAGAGGGAGAGGGGGCTTCTTTGGTGGAGGGAGGTGAAAGGGGCGACTTAAGGATGAATGGGGGCTCTTGTGGGGTGGAGTGGAGAGCTATAGGTGTTGGGGAATGAGGGGAGAATGGCTGAGAGCAGGGGTTAGCAGGTGGAGGAGGAAGATGAGGGTGTGAGAGAGGGAATGGGGAGTGGAGGGGGGCGAACTTGGCAAGGGGAAGGGTAAAGGATGGGGGCGGCCAAGGCAAGTGGAGGGAAGGGATTTCAAATTTTGAAAAGGCCTTGGGAGGTGGGGAATTATGTGGGGAAGTGGGATGCTTGTATTGGAATGGGGAAGATTTGGTTGGAAGGTGGGGAAAGGTGTTGGAATGGGGAGACTTCTACCTAGGAACTAGGGGGGTGGAGTAAAGGGGGCCATGGGGAAGTGGAGGGCATTAAAGGAGGTGGGTGGTGGTTGGGAGTTGAAGGGGAAGGGAGGAGAGAGAGAGGGGGGCGAACCCCTTAGGGGAGGAGAGAGAAGAGAGTGGAGGGGGTATGGGAATCACTCCCTAGGGCATCTCACCCTTAACTAAGTGGAATCTCTCCAAATTGAACACAAGAGTAGACTTAACTCAAAAGGATTTTGATCATTCATTAACTTCAAATGAGGGGAGTGGGGTCCTATATATAGGCAACCCACTCTTTACAATAAGTCCCTGACAAAATAAACAATTACAAATAACCAAGGGGGTGGGAGTGCTAATGGGCCTAGCCCAACGAATGGGGCCTAATAGCCACATTAGACAGCATGATGATACAAGAACATAGAAAAATAAGTGCTAGACCAAGGGAAATGACTCAAATAAAATGAAAATACATCAAAATGACTCAAAGGAAAGCTACAAAATGGATAAGGGGCCTTTATAGAGTGAGGCCCAAACTCAACCAGCTCCCGAGTGTGAAGAAGTGGACCCGAGCCAAAGGGAGTCGTGGGTGATGCCTCCATCAAATCCCCTGGGCCGCGAAGAGCTCGACTCCGTCGAGTAAGGGTCCATCCGGCTAAGGTACCGCTCGAGGAGGTCTGGATCCAATCGCTGGAGGTCCTCCCGACTCACCCATGAGTCGTCCGACGGAGGCCGATCCTTCCACCTGACGAGATAGCGCTCATATACCTTGCTCCGGGTGGTAGTGATTTGCTCATCCATGCATAAATTTTCATCAGTAAAACTCATTATTTGACCATATATAAACTATACATGACTTATAGTTTTGACATCATTAAAACACAGGGACACAATAATCTCCCCCTTTTTTATGATGGCAATACTATGAGTCATTACAATTAAATCATAATGAAGATGAATGTGGCAGTCATGAATATGCAGTGGAAACCAGAACAAAGCATGCAACATCTCCCACACAATTAATGACTCAAATTATTCTCCCCCTTTGGTAACATCAAAAAGAAGTAGTTTGAGAGTACAAATGAAATATGGAGATAAAGTGAGTCAGGAAGGCTTTGAAAGAAGGATTATGAAAGACTGAGTACAAAGGCAAGCTAACATGATTGATTTTCAGGTAGGCCAATTTAGCAGATTAGAATGAAGGAATTCTCAATCAGATATTAATCTCATAAATCAGAGTTGAGGAATGTTTAGACTCTTCCATTATAAATGGCATATGATTAGTTCCTTATGTAGTTGCATGGTCAAAATCTAATAAGTTTAGAGTTTAGCAATGAAAGATCTTTGAGAAAGAATTCTGCAATCAAGCTTTAATAGAAATGAACCAAATCTGCATATAACAACCTTGTTAATCCTTCTTTCATCTTACTTATTCGAAATCAATGACACCTCCAGGAGGTACTAAGACAAGTATTGAGGTTAAGCATTCAAGAATTTTTGAATTCACTCCTGGGTTTCAACAAATTTCCATTCTCAATCTTTTGCATTCATTTTCAACCTTTTCTTGTTTTCAACAGTAATTTTTCTTTTAAGAGCAATCAAGTCCATTATAACTTTATATCTAGAGGACACACATTGTTTAGATGTCAGTGTCCCTAAGAACTCAATATAATCAACTATCATCCCACAAATTTAACAGAGATAGCTTTATCGCCTCATGACATATATACACTCACTTCATTGATGAGTGGGATATATTTCTCACTGATCAAGCCATTTGCTCTACCTATATTTAAAAAAAATGATGAGATAACAGTGGCACTTCATGACACAGTCCACAAAACTTCAAGGTCAAGGGACATGGTTTCTCAGTGGATCATTGTCATTGCTCTGTAGTTTTAGCCCTTAGAAGATTTTCAGATTCTGTCATGTTTAAAAACAATACTAAATCTAAGCACTTCAACCAAGGTTGCAATTTCATTAGAAATTTTGGATTTCAGAAAATTAAGCAGGGCACAACATGCAAGAGATGGTTAAGGCCTATTAAACAGAACACAGATGTTTTCAAGACATTCCTCTTTAAACTCAATGAAACCATTAAAGTCAAACCAGCAAATTTATTTTGGATAATCATAGACATCATAAGAGAAGATTACTCATCTAAAATGAGTTCAGATTTATGATCATGGTACACAGATTGGAATCATTCTGAAGTTCAGACAAATTACCAACTGATTAAAATCAAGGGATGTTTAATGTAGGCCAGCATGCAAAAAGATGACTTCTAGACAAGTGGGTAGACATGTGATTTCAATCGAGCAGCAAACTCATAGTGACTTCAAGAATGGACATACTGATGAGCAGACATCAAAAGAACTGAAACACATGATGTTCCATAGTTGTGTAAGCACTTGAGCAGTCAGTAAAAAATTATCGAAAGGATTTTGAACGATGAGTGGGTCAAATATGAACTCAATTAAAATGAATCATGATAAGTTGTGCAATCGGTCGACCGAAATTAAGGGTCGGTTGACCAAAATTTCACAGGTTCTAGGTTGACCAGCTGTGGCATTTTCGATTGACCGAAGTCCTTCGGTCGGTCGATCGAAACCTGAGATTTCAAAAAACTTGCCAATTCTAGCTAGATTGGTCCCGTTAGAGTGTGCAAACATTCATCAATGATATGCATGTGAGTAACCAGATGTGTACATTGACTCCCCCTCACTGAATGCAAACTATGCATGAGAGATATGCTAATCAAATGAGACACTTACTCCCCCTATGTAAATGCACTGATGCATCATATCTGACATGAAGACCATGCAGAGAATCACTTAATTATGCCCATGAAAATCTAGACTGCTCTAAATGCTATTCTGACCCATGGTACTAGGCAAAGGACTTGGTCATGAGAACCACCTCAATGCATAGTGTGTGCTCCCAGACAGCATTACTGTCCTTCTTTACACACCATTTGATATACCTTAGGATCATGCATGAAGATGCACTAGAATTTTCAAATTTAAGCATGATAGTGTAGAATAACTGTGTAAATTTCATATGTGAATGTGAAATTGTATGCATGAGCAAACCCCTGGTTTTTCATGTTTCGATCGACCAAACACACTTGTTCAGTCGACCATTTTTCCCAGTTTTCAAATTTTAAACATGACAGAGCAGATTATGCATGCTGAAGAAATGTATGCAGTAGATTTTTTAAATTTAGACAAGACAATGCAAGATGACAGATAAAATTTTCAAAGACTCCCCCTTAATAATTAAAAAAACTAAAAAACATTGAACACATAAAATCGATATGTCCAGAAATGTAGCTATCAAGAGGGAAATTGCAATCAACAAGATGTAACAATAGAACCAAAAACTGGGGTTTCACCAATCCACGGGTGCTTGGCTTTATTGGACCCCTTTATTTATTCTCTTTGTTTCTCCAAGGCACAACTGCAAAACAGATCCTCATTTTGAGTTTTTAGGTACCCAAGTCTCCTTGGGTCCTAATGGGTTAGTAGCACCATTTAGAGATGCTCTCCACAACTTCTGAGCTTGTAAATCATCAAACTTTGTCAAATAACAGTTAGACATGGCATGCCCAATCTGACTACAATAATGACATGAAACAACAGGCTTGGTGTTCTTTTTGTGCATAAAAATATGAGCATGGAAGTTTTTATCATAACCAAATATGTTATCATGTCTATCATGAATAGCTTTCTTTCCTTTTACATGCCGACAGTCTTTGATTGTGTGGCCGAATTTACCACAATTAAAGTACACAATGTGCCTACCTTTGGAAACAAATTTCTTTCTATCAAAAATATTTTTCTGTGCAGAAAGTTAACATGTTTAGAATCAAATTTTCTTCCCTGTGCATGCCAATAGTAAGCAGCAATGTGACCTATTTTACCATAGCAAAAATAGTCAACTCTCTTGTTCTGGACAATAGGAGATTTCCTAGCATGAAAATTCCTAGGATGCATTCTACTGAAATTCAAATCATCCCTTTTCATCAATTTACAATCATGCATCAGATGGCCAAGCTTACTACAATAATTACACGAAATTTTCTTCTTGTGTGCATGTTTGTGTGTGTTGGAGTTGTGTACAGCATGCACAATGCTAGCATGAGTGTTTTTTGACTTTTTCTGCAGTTTACTACTCTTTTTCACTTTTTCAGTTTGCTTTTAACCTGCAATTTGTTTAGGATCCTTCTAGGCAGTGAATTGAAAAGTTGGTGGATTTGAAGTGCAGGCAACCCCTAAATTACATACAAAAGATGTATAAAGTTTACTTCCAAAGCTCTTTTTATTTATAGGGTTGTAACCTAGCCCTTCTCTCTGAAAATTAACCATGGTTCCCAAGAGCTTATTCAAATTTTCTTCCCCTTCAACAAATTTAGACATTGAGCTTTTCAAATCTTTAATTTCATTTTTTAAGATAGAAATATACAACTCAGCACTAGCAAGCTCTTCCTCACAGATAGTTATTTTCTCATTTAGCATGGCATTAGTTGTTTTATGATTTTCTATCTCAGTTTCAAGGCTGGCCAATTTTTCTGAACCTTCCGAAATCACACACTTACCCTTTTTAAAGGCAATCAATCTGTCAGACAGTGTAGCGTTTAGGTGATTCAATTTTTCAATTTCTTCTTTCAGTTTTCACTATTTTTTACTAGTTTTTCATTTTGAACTAATTCATCAATCGAACTTTGATCATTTTCAGATGTTTTCTGTTTGTTCTCAATTTCAGAAAATCCGGCTAACAATTCTTTGTTTTCATTTCTCAAGGAGCCAATTATTTCCTTATGCATTTCTATGTCAAGATCGTGAGCTCTGTTTAGATCTTCAATTTGGGAGCATTTTTCACATGAAGAATTAGACTCATTATGATCGATATTCTTTTTCCATTTTTTGTTCTATTTTCTCAATTGTTCATGTGACTCAAACAATATAGTATATGCATGCTCCCAATCATCTATGGTAAAATTCTCAAAAACAGAGATTACCTCTTCATCATCTTCCTTCTGTTCATCATTTGCCATAAGGCCACAAACTTCTACTTCTTCAACTTCTTCACTTGGAGCACTTTCTTCCTCATCGCTCCAAGTTGATACCATGGCCTTGGTTTGCTTTTTCTTACCCTTTACATCCTTCTTCACCAGCTCCGGACATTCATCTCTGACATGCCCTGGCTTCCTACAGTGATAGCATACAATCTTATCAGACTTCCTATGCATATTAGGTTTAGAATGAGACCTATTATACCCCTGGTGAGGTTTCTTCTTCTTTGTATACTTACCTCTCATTCTTAAAAACCTTTTGAAATTTCTAGCAAGGAATGCCTGTTCAGAAGCATATAGTTCACTAAAATCCCCACTACTCTCTTCATTGCTCTCAGACCCCTTGAGAGCTACAGTCTTGAGCTTCTTCTCCTCATCTTCAGGTTTCTTCAAATTCATCTCATAGGTCATCAAAGACCCAATTACTTCGTCTACCTTCATAGTAGACAGATCCTTAGATTCTTCAATAACAGTGGCCTTAGTATGCCACCTAGGATAAAGAGACCTGAGTATTTTCCTAACAATCTCACTATCAGAATAATCTCTACCTAAGGCCTTTAGATTGATAGTAAGCTGAGAAAGCCTAGAAAACATCTCCTTAATAGACTCATCCGATTTCATCTTAAAAACTTCATATTTGGAGACCAACATATTTACCTTTGTGGCTCTTACCTGGGACGTTCCCTCGTATATCAGTTCCAATCTGTCCCACATCTCCTTGGCTGATCTACAGGCTGAAATCCTCGAGTACTCCTATGGATGCACCGTACACTGCAAGATGTTCGTCGTAGTCCAATTGACCGTTGATAGATGGATTTGTTCTCTAGTCCACACATTCTCATCCTTTGGAAGTGCAAAAGGACCATCAGTCACAACCTTCCATAGCTCATGACTCTGAGCACGCAGGAAAACCTCCATCCTATTCTTCCAGTACAAATAATTAAAACCATCAAAGAATGGTGGTCTGTTAATAGAATGCCCTTCAGCTATGAAGCTGCAGGCATTACCATTTCCTGATCTTCACTGGTCGTTGGTCCACATTATAGGAAACCTACTCTAATACCAACTATTGTGTGGAAGGATAGGATATGGAGGGGGGTGAATATATCCCCTGATAAAAACTATGGTAAATTTAAAACTGGCCCTACCCAAATCGAACTGAAAGAGACAAGATGCAAGTAAGGGTTCCCACAGAACAAATGTCGAATACTAACCACTCAGCCTGGCACTCAATACACATTATACAGAAATGAAATAAACATCATATGGATCTCTTACTGAACAGATTTGAAATCGATATGAATGAAAAGCTTCAACTAGACCCTATATTGAACACTTAATAGATCGAAATAAAAATAGCTCTGAACGTAACCTGTGAAGGGGGTAGATGAAAGGGATCACACACACACATCAAACCACAACACATGAGATTTTTAGGTGGTTCGGCCAGACACCAAGTCTGCCTACATCCACCCCTCACCAGACCCAGTGAGGATTTCACTGACTAACAGCTTGAACCATTGAGCATCACAGCTTGCTACACAGTTAAGCCTCACAGCTTGCTATCCGCTGAGCCTTACAGCTGTGCTAACCAGAGGAACAAATCCTCTTACAGATGAGCCTCACAGCTTGCTCCACTGACTAACAGCTTGATGAAAGAATAAAATAGAAATGAAGAAAAATAAAATCAGAACGAGGAAAAACAACTAGACAGGTGTGACTCCGAAGCAACACAATGGCTTGGATGTGATCTAGAGGTCAAACAAGTGGAAGGATAACTCCTGCATCCTTCACGGGCTTTCTCACTCTTTCCTTTCCTCTTCCTTTTTCTCACTGGCTCTCTCTCTAATTTTTTCTTCACAGTAGATCTCTCTCATTTCTCTACAGCTTCTTCTATTCTTCTTAGCCTCATAGCACTTCCCTTCTCTTCTCACAGCTACTGGTTTCTTCTTTTCCAAGCTCTCTCTCTCAGCAACATCCTTTTCTCTTCGAAGGAAGAACCCCTATATAGAACAGAGCCTCCGCAAAAGCTTTTAAATAAATTGATTTGATTCTTCTATTTTTCCATTGGTCCATCTAGAAAGAAGAGAACAATCTTATGCCATGAAAATGTCTCAAATACTCTTTTGATCTCGTGCCAAATGATTGGTATCGAAGGCATGAAGAGAACCCACATGTTCCTCATATGTTTGGACCATTCTTTGCACTGGTGACCTATTTGTCACCCTTAGCAAGTTTAGCCACCTATTTATCAGCCTTAGGTACCTATTGGTCACCCTTACCATCAAAAGACCATCGCTGTAGTTCTCCTTCGGATTTCCTTGTTCATGGAGTCGACTCCACAGCCTTCAGCGTCGACTCCGCTTTCTTCATAAAGACCCTCGCAAGAAGAGTCTGACTCCTGGGGTTGACACTTCTTCTATCCTTTCAAAGCATTTAGCCAAGCTACCTATTATTCTCCCATACACCACTATTTTTCAGCCTTATATTTCATTTGTTACCACTGCCAACACATTTGTCACCCTTGTACCGAGCTGAGCCGTCATGCTTGCTGCTTTCCATTTTGACCTTAGTCGACGCCAATAGTTATTTGTCAGCCTTAACCCTTCATTTGTCACCCATGTGTGACTATTATTCACCCTTATCCTATTCTTTGTTAGCCTTGTTCACCTTTTGTCACAGTTATAACCCATTGTTCAACGTTCCTTCTTTTGTCTCCATTCGCTGCTGACTTTGACCTGGATCATTGTAGCTTGACTAGAGTTGACCTTTGACTATTGACTTTTACTGGAGTCTTCATGACTTAGGTCAACAGAAATTTGAGCTTGAGTCTTGATAGGCGTTGACTTTGACCAGGTCAACATTTGATCGATCCACCATGACTTGAGTCAACCTTCGATTGTTCTTCAGGCTACTTTGAGGGCTTTGGGATCACTGTTCATCACTGTAGATCTTTGTCTTCTTGTGATTTCTGTAGTTCTTTTGTCTTGTAGTAAACCCAACTCTCTCTGTCCTCCAGTTTCCTTCTCATTTCTCAGTTGTTAGCTCTAACGAGCTATTTTTCCCAATTAATCCACATTTGTCTGCCTTGCAGACCCATTTGTCACCACTAAGTCCACACAGCCATCGCCCTTCCTCTTGTATCGCTGCCTTGAGACCCGTCGGGCTATATCTTCCTGGTGACCTATTTGTCACCGTTAGCAGGGTATTTTACACCCTTCATAGCCTATTGGTCTGCCCTGTGAGAGTATTATCTAGCCTTAGCCTCTTAAGCCGTAGTCATCCTTTTTCGGCCTTCAGGAGTTATATGTCACCCGTAGTGAGCTATTTGTAGGCCTTAGCTGCCTATATGTCACCCTTATCGACTCATTTGTCACCCTTATGAAATCATTTCTCAGCCTTATGATCCTTTCTTCATTTGAATAAATCTTGACAGCTTTGAGACCCATTTCTTCAGAATTGAGACCTTGACTACATTGGCATGAGTTGACCATTGTCTTGATTGCATTGACTATATGTTGACTATGTTGACCATGTTGACTTTTCTTTAATTCTTCAGAAATCAACTATCTTTCCGCCTGTTCTTTGTGCAACTTAAAAGTAAACTACACCAACAAAATCTTAAGAGTTCCATGCATAAATCTTCATCAGCAAAACACAATGTTTGACCATGCATAAACTATACATGACTTATGGATTTGACATCATCAAAACACAGGGACACAATAGTAGCAACACCAAGGAAGACACTTAGTCCAAGCTCGACTTCGGCCATCATGTTCATTAAGGCCGAGCCACCCAGACCCCAGTCAAAGTCTCAACCATCTACAGTAAAGACCATCTAGTCTTCGGATTCACCCTAAAGCTCCGAGCTACTCAGTTGAGGGTCAATCCACAGTTGCTTCTACAACAGCAACAAGTCATCGATGGCGCAACCTACAGGCAGCGTCCCCTGAGAGCAACAAGCTAAGGACGATAGCTGCAAGGATCATAGATACAAAAACAAAACAAAAACAAAACACAAAAAAACAAAAAGACTACAACAAAAAGGGCTAAAAATAGAGATGCCCTGGCGGACTCAGCCACTCTCTCCATAAGGAGGTGGCTGGGGGCAAAAAGGCCGCAAACCCAGCTGAGGTGAAAACCCGTAAAGGCGCCTCAGCAAAATTGGCTAACCCCTCGGTATGAAAACCCATAAGGTTGCACCAAAAAAAGCAAAAGGGGGCCAACTTTGGCGAAAACCTGAAAGGGCGGTGGAGCTGGTAAAGAGAAAAAAAAACCTCTCTTCCTCACTAGGAATAGCCAACCACCTCACCCTAAATCCCTGACCAGTCCACCCTAACAGTGGGTCAGTATACCTTCTTTTCGCCATCACACCACGACGGTCGGCCCACACCCTGTCCTTGACCAATACACCATCACAGTCGGTTATCTCCCAGCATCCACGTCAATACACCATCACAATCGACCCACCTATTTCCTCCTAGTCTTACACCACCCCCGTTGGCCGCAACCCCCTTGACCCATATGCCACCACGGCCGGTCAAGCCTCCACCTCAGTCATCCCACTTCACGATTGGCCTGCACCTACCCTTGACCAAAACACCTCCCTAGTCAATCAAACACCTGATCTCTGGCCAAAACACCACAATGGTTGGCCTACATATCACCCAATCCCTGACCAATACACCTTCTCGGACTATTAAATCTCTAACCTTTGGCCAATACACCTTTTTGGTCGGCCTACGTCAATTCTTGGCCTATCGCCACCACAACCAAGAACCTTAGCCTTTGCATCATCAAGGTCAATCCGTTCAAGCTTCAGTCCAAGCTCCAGCTGCAAGCTACACAGATCAGCCAGTCTAAAGGTCTACGTGAAGCTCCAGATTGCTCGGCGATTAGCCAAGCCCCGGTAACAAACTCCAACATCAACACAGCGGATCAACAACAATGGTCCCACCAACAACGTCCTTCAATAACAGCAAGCTAAGAACACCCAGCGGCAGTTGTCGAACAACCAAGAGGCTCTCAGGTAAACAAAAAAATAAACAAACAGAAAATGGGGTTAAAAATAGAGATACCCCAGCGGACTCAGTCATCCTCTTTCTCAAGGAGGCGGCTGGGGGCAAAAAGGCTAGCAACCCGGTTGAGGTGACAACTCACAAGAGCACCTCAGGCAAAATTGGATAACCCCTCGATGCGAAAACCCACAAGGGCGCATCGGAAACAGCTCTGGCAAAAACCCGAAAGGGCAGCAGAGCTGGTAAAGAGAACAAAAACAAAACCTCTCTCCTCCCCGCATTCGGGGAAACAATCTACCCACCCTCCAGCTATCATATCCCCTGCCAGTTGGCCCATACTAGTCCCTGACTAATGTCCTGCTCCAATTTATAGATCTTGCACCTCCCTGTCGGCCATATACCATCACGTTCAGCCTACACCAGTTCCTTGGGCCACTCCTCTCCTTGGTTGGTCTATACCAGTCTCTGACTAGTACACCTCTCTAGCTCATTGATCTTACACTCCCCAGTTAACTATACACCGCCCTGGTTGGCTCAGACCTCCTCTGACCTCACACCACCAAGGTCGGCCCATATACACCAGCAACTCATGCACTGTTCTAGCCATTCATTCCAACAAACCTTAGCCTATACACCACCTCGGTGGTCTTCTAAACCACATCAACCTTGGATCCATCTATCATAAAGATCCGTCAACCTAGAACTCCTAGTCATCAACCCATCATTGTTAAAGCCACCATAAACCCAATTATGACTCCAGCAATATGCCACGAAGGCTCACCGGTTCCCAGATCACCAGTCAAACTTTAGATTACTCAGTAATTGGCCAAAGCCACTACCATGGCTACAATGACGACAAACCATATACAACATAAAGTTCAGGTCACGTCCTCTGACAGCAGCACGCTATGGACGACAGCCACAAGGTTCCCAGATTAAAAAAAAATAGAGATACCCCGATGGCCTCAGTCAACTCCCTCCAAGGGACTACTGAGGGCAAAAATTGCCATCAACCTGGCTAAGGTGAAAACCTGTAAGGGCACCTCAGGTAAAATCGGATAACCCCTCGGTGTGAAAATCCGCAAGGGCATACCGAAAAAAGTAAAAGGGGGCCAGCTCTAGTGAAAACCCGCAAGAGCGGTGAAGCTAGTAAAGAGAATAAAAAAAAAGAAACTCTCATCATTTCTACTCGTCACTGATGAAAGCCATCGACCGTGATATCCCACCGACGGTGAGCTTAATGTCACTCCACAACAATGGTGGCCACTACACCCCTGAGGGTCGGTCATCATCAATTCTAGTCCCATTCTTCGGCTACACACCTCAATGGTTAGCCTACCAGTTCCAGCCTTATGGATACTACACATCAGTAGTTAGCCGGCCAACTCCAGCTCCATCCTCCAGCTCCAATATTTAGCTACACACCTCAACGGTCAGCTGACTAGCTCCAGCCTTCCGACTACTACACATCAGCAATTAGCCGGCCAGCTCCAGTTCCAGTCTCCAGCTCCAGCATTCGGCTACACACCTCAGTGGTCAACCGACCAGTCATAGTCTCCGGCTATAAAACCTCAGCGGTCATCCGGCCAACTCCAGTCCTAGCTCCAATCCCAGTCTCCGACTACAACACCTCACCGGTTAGCCGGCCAGCTCTAGTTCTAGCTCCAGTCCCAGTTCCCGGCTATAACACCCCCAGCGGTCCACCAGCTAGCTCCAGCTCCAGCCCCAGTCTCTGTCTACAATACCCTAGTGGTCAGCCGTCTAGCTCAAACTTCAACTCCAGTTCGGTCCTCTGAGTACAACATCATAGCGATCAGTCGCCAACAACATCTCGGTGACCAGTTGGCCAGCAACCGGTCTTTGGCTAACATACCTCAAGATCAACCAGCAACTCCAACAGCATAGGCCAACACACCCTCACTGGTCGGCCTCCAGCTTCCAGTCTCTAGCAATGTAGGCCAAAACACCCTCACAGGTCGGCCTCCAGCCTCTAGCTTCCAGTCCCCAGCAACATTGGCCAACACACCCTCACGGGTCAACCTCCGGCCTCCAATCCCCAGTCACACAGGCCAACACACCCTCACGAGTTAGCCTCTAGCTTCCAGTTCCCAGTCCTTCAGGTCAACACCCCCTAATGGGTTATTCCCCAGCTTCCAATCTCCAGTTATTCAGGTCAACACGCCTCATTCAGGCGGGCCTCTAGTACACAACTTCTAATATCCAGCTTCCAGTATCCAATTTCTAGTACCCAGCTTCCAATATCCAACTTCCAGTATTCACTTTCTAGTACCCAGCTTCCAATATCCAGCCTTCAGTATCCAATTTCCAATACCCAGCTCCAATATCCAGCTTCCAGCATCCAGTTTCCAGTACCTAGTTCTAGTACCCAACCTCCAAGATCTAGTTCAAATACCCAGTTTCCAGTATCCAGCTCCAGTACCCCGCTTCTAGCTTCCAGTTCCAATATCCAGATTCTAGCATCTAGTTCCCGTATCCATCTGCCAGTATCTAGGTCCCAAAATCTAGTTCCCAGTATCTAGTCTCTAACCTCCAGCTCTAGTTCCAGCATCGGGCCAGCAACCCTCATATGGACAAGCCTTCAATATCCAATTTTCAGTATCCAAATTAAGTATCCAACTTCCAGGCTCTAGTCCCAGGATCCCATTTCCAGCTTCTAGTCTCCAATATCCAGCTTCCAGTTTCTAGCTTCCGATTTCTAGTCTCTACCTTCCAGCTCCCAGTATGCAGCTCCCAACTGTTGACACCCATTTTATACCTTTGAGTTAGGTTACTTTCTTGCCTTTATTTATGATGTCCCAAGTCGTCCGTCACTCATTGGGCGGTTTTTATATGGTTTTAGGCCCATTTTATGGGTACTTTCTCCCTAGCTGGGCCTACTCACATAATGTCTCGAGTTCTGGGCTTAACGAGCTTCATTGAACTTCGTCATTGGATAAGCGAACACATTTATCTCTTTTTTCCTACGACCAACTCATAACGGTCTCACAATAGACTGTTTCATGAATGTGGCAGTCTATTGGACGACCATTTTCTCTTGACCTGTGTCGACCTGCCCTTTTTTCACATCGACCTATCTCTGACTTGCGTCGACCTATCGTTTCATGCGTCGACATGTTGTTTTGTAAATGGTCTCATGATAGACCATCCCATAAATATGGCAGTCTACCGAAGAGCCGTTTCTACTTGGCGGGAATTCTCGTTTGACTCGATCAGCGGATAATTAAGCATATTTATCTTGTTTTCATTTTTTTTCAATGACCAGGGTAAAGGCGGTCATGCGATAGACCGTTGCTCTAACTAGCGATCTGTCAAAAGACCGTTTCCACTAGGCGGGAGTTCTACATTGACTTGGTCTTTGGATAAATGGGCATATTTATCATATTTTTATTTTCTAACGGCCAGATGCATAATGGTCATTTAATGGGCCGCTTAGCATTCTGGGTGGTCTTTCGCAAGGCCATTTTTTTCAGCCGAGATTCCTGCATTGATGGGCGGTTTCTCTCACTATCTTTGGTTAAACTCCTTGCTTGATCCATAGATTTCTCTGCGGATTCTCAGCCAAATCGAGCGCCGTTTGATCCTGATAAAAATTGGGAGTATTATCTCCATTTTATTCAACAGAATCCAAGTCTAATTCCCACCCAAAAGCCCTCCATTCGAGATAGAGTTTCAAGGGTCTATAAATAGAACCCTTGGCTCATGGCCGCAAGGGGGGGGGGAGATTTCGGAGTTCATGTCAAAGTGCTACTGCTTTTCGGAGCAAAATCCAGTCAAGGAGAAAGGCTTTCTACATCCCCTAAGCCTTTGGTCTAGGGAGTAGGTTTTGTTGTGTTTTTGAGTCATAGTTCATGTCATTTCGGTCACATTTTTAGTCATTCCATCTCCATTTTTCTTCACTTTTTTCTACGCTTTTCACTGGCATTCTAGCATCTTTACACCCTCCTATTGTTTTTCACGCCCTGTAGGGGTTAAAAACTCAAAAACCCCAGGTATTTTCCCTTTTGATTATGTGTTCCCTCCATCGTTCCCATTCATAGATACTACACTTTCAAAACTAATTTGGGGTCATTTTCGTCTGTCATTTGTGTTGTTTTGCAGGTCAGCAAGTGTTTTAGCGTGAGGCCCATCCCTCCTAGCTGGCCTGAAGGGGTGGGGGATCGAGTTGCCCGACTTGGGATCTGGAAGCTGTTGCGGTTTGCCTTCGATAGTCTACAAGGGATAGCGGTCTCCCTCAGACCGTCTCTCTTCTGCATGCGGCCAACCGAAGACCGTACAAGTCTTGCGCATGACTTTTCTTCCTGTGCTCTACTTCAGTGCCGGTAGAGGCCTATCGTCTGGTCGTTTTCACCCTGTGACGGTCATCAGAGGACCGTCTTCATCCTGCACCAGCGCTGTTTTTGGTTTGGCGAGTTTCTTCATCCATCTCATTTTCCAAGGTACGTTGTGTGTTTCTCTTTACACTGGGTATCTTGGTGGCGATCATAATCTGATTGTGTGAGTGAGTGGTTGAGTTTATTGTGACATTTATTCCTCCACGTGTTTCCTTTAATGCCATATTAATCATATCCACTCTCACTCACACACGCCCCATCTTTCATCGGATTTAAAAATATCTACATTGCCCCTTTTTTGGCGATCACGGTGGGACGCCTTGTGCCCATCGTGCTTCTGAGATTGCTGACCTGCTTCTCTGTGCTGGTTTGAGTCATTTTTGGGTCTCCACGGATTTTACGTTTCATCTCCTGTCGTTTTCTATTCTCTGGATTGATTGCGGTCCTCTGCGGGCCGTTTCTATCATCAGACGGTCGGTCGATAGACCCGCTTTATTCTGCGTCAGGTACGTCCATTCCCTTTGTCCTTGTCATTTGCCTTTTTGTGTGTCTGTTACTTGTTGTGGTCCTATCAGGGCCGTTTTTATACAGGTGACGGTCATCCTCAGACCGCTTATCTCGCTCAGGTACGCGCCTGGTCCACTCTGTTACTGCTCAGTTCTGTCTTTGTCATTTGTGTTCACTACTCCCTGGCATATTACTGTCTTCCTAGGACCGTCCCACTCCCTGTGCAGTCTCCCATCAGACCGCTATTTCATTACAGTGCATCCCGAGATTGACACTTGTGCTTTATTCTCTATCATCTTGCTACTTGTTTTGGGTGTTGTTTTATCTCTCCCTGGTTATCATTTATGCATATACTATTGTTGCCATATTTGTAGCATTGTTTGATCATTACTTGTTAGTTGTAGGCTAGAATTTGCATGCACTCCGGTGCACATATGATCATACATTTTTACCATAGTAGTTGCATACCTAACTTGGTAGGAGATCTTCTCGCCTCTATATTCCTTGGAGCCGACTAGGTTATCCTATCCGGGACCTCCGTAAGCTCCCGTGAGCCGTGGATTCCCACACGGACGCTGGGCAGGTTGTACCTTTGCCACACTGTGTTTAGGTTGCATCCGTGAGAGAGGGTGTACACATAGAGTCAACCAAGTCCTCAAATCCACTCCCATTTAGGATTCCTATTTTGGAGAGAACTTTGATCTAATTCAAATCATTAAGGTTCCAAAAGGGGAAAACATATTAAAAATTTTCCACGCATTATTACAAGCTTGGTTGATTTTGGTTGCCTCTCCTCCCCTTTCTTCATTGTGCATCTTTGTCATTCAGCCCATTAAGTGTGTTTATTTGTTTTGTGTTGTCATCTTTGTGTTAGGTACCACATTGCATGTGGAGTTATTTTTCATTCATAAGATCTTGTCCTAAGGGCAATCCCTCTTTCATCTCCTACCTCAATCCACTGTTCGATCCCGCCATGTCGTCTTACGACTTCTCTCAGTTCCGTGAGGACTCCCTTCCTCAGGGGCTGCTAGAGGACCCGCCCAGGGTTATCGGTCAGGGGTCCGCCCCTCCATTATCTACTGCCATGGAGGGTGGTAAACCCTCCCTTGTCAATCCTCCTACTCAAGGGTCTGCCAGTCAGATCCTCCAGATGATGGCCCCACTAGATCCGGCCCAGCTTCAGGTCCTTCGGCAGGCCTTGCAGGGGTCAGATTCCCTATCATCTTCTATTTCGCCGGGTCTTGCTGCCACCTCTGCTTCCTAGTCCATGATTAATGGGACTGGAGCTTCCTCTCCTACTCCAATTGATCTAACCCCGGTCCAACCCAAGGTTCTTCATTTTCCCAATTTAGAGGCGGGCCAATCCTCCAACTCGGCCCATCAGGTTCTCGACAAAGGGAAGGCTGGGTTCCTTTGATATTCTCAGGTTGACCCTTATCGGTCCATCTCATCTGTACCGCAGGCCCTTGTACGCCCGGTTGACCTCTTGCGCCCTCAAGCTGGGGTTGCCCACTTGACTCACTTGGGTATGGTCCTTCCTTGGCCCAATATCCTTCTTATGGGCTTCCCCCCTTACGTATGCTTATCCTTCAGCCCCTCACACCGGGTCCACCCCTCCTGCTTTACCTCCTCCATCCCGGGAGCGGGAACTCCTTGATAAGTGGGTTGCCATGCTGCAACAGATTGACCTCCTTCAGAAGCGGGTTGGCCCACAGTCCCTGGCTGATGTCCCTGTTCCCAGCTTCCACAATATTTGTTTCCCTCCTCAGTCAGAGCTCCCCACGTATCGAAAGTACGATAGGAATGGTAACCCGTACATCCATGTGAGGGACTTTCTATATGAGTCGGAACAGTTCCAGTACGATGATCACCTCATGGCGTATTTGTTCCGTCGCTCGTTGGATGGGGTCGCCCTGGAGTGATTTTATGCCTTGCCCTTGGAGGATGCAGAGAGATTTAAGGTTGTGAAGGAAAAATTCATTCAGAGATTTCAGGACCGAGTTGGCCCGGAATATTCATTCACTGATCTGGTGGCCGAGAAGATGAAGGCTGATGAAGATTTTGCCACGTACGCTGATAGATGGAGGCAGATGGGTGCCCGTGTGCCCGGCCATATTCCAGAGGAGGAGAAGGTCAAGCTCCTCATTTCTAATGCTACCCCTACCTTCAGGAACATTCTGGCCATGAACGACATCGCTAGCATGCACCAGTTTTACAGTAAGGCCAGGTTCATCCAGACCCAATTTAGGGATTCCCCTATTCACACTCTCTTTTAACCCCATAAGCCCAAGTACACCAAAAAGCCCCAGGGGCCAGTCACCGAGGGGGTCCAAACCAACAAGCAGGTGCAGGCCGTCAATTTTCCCTCCACCAACCAGTCTGCTCCACCCTGTTTCCAGCAACCTCCTCACAACCCTCAGTTCCCCACTCCACAAAACACCCAACTATCCTTCCAAGCTCCTCAACAGCCACAACAGCCACCCTAATATCACAATGTCCCTCCACCTAACGGCTACGCACCCCCGCGTCCGGGTCCTAAAGAGCACAGTACCCCCCGTTGCCTGAAACCCTTTCGGATATCTTCACTGCCCTCATATCCGCTGGGGCTCTGTAACTTCCTCCGGAACGGCCGAATTGGAATCTGGCCGTTGACCAGTCTAAATACTGTGTTTTCCACCAGTAGCCCAGGCAGACAATTGAGAGATGCTTCTAGTTTAGAGATCTCGTTTACGACCTGCATGAAGGATAGGGCATCGATTGGGCTGAAATGCACAAAGTTATACGGGATTTCCCAGAAAGAAGGAGATAGTAGCCGCAACAGCAACCACATCCAGCACCCCAGCAGTAGCATCAGCCTACGCAAGAATTGGGGATTCATCAGAATCCGATGCCCAACCATCCACCCGCTCCACAACCTCAGCCGCCGGCACCGAATCAGATCAATATTGTCCACAACCCAGCTCCCAACGCTGGGTGGTCTTATGATGATGATTCATCAGCTCAGCTCATGGCCCTCCACCATACCTATCACCAGTTCCCTTTGCCCTCTACCCCCATTATCCTTCAACCCAATACCACGACCTCTGTCGCACCCACCATTCCTCCGAAACCCCTCATTCTACCTACTGCATCGCCCAACATTTCAACCATCTCCGCGCCAGCACCCATTACACCCTCCATGACCATTCCTTCGCCTAACCCTTCACCCATCATCTTCCCGGTGGCGCCCACTAAGCCTGCCTTCCCCGTCATCACTCCCATCTTCTTAGTGACCTCTACTCCTACAGCTCTTGTCCACCTTGTCGGGCCCATTAAACCACCCACCAAGAGTCCATCGGATGCCGTGCCAGCACAAAACCTTGCCCTCCAAAGCGGGCGTCTATTTCATCAGAATTACCCCACCGCTGGTCCACCTGCACCCAATCCCCAGTTCCCGCAGCGGGCTACTGATCAAGAAGAAGTGGACCCTCTGCCCGACACGTAGTATGATTTGTTACATCACTTGGATAGGATGCCGGCCAAGATTTTAGTGCTTGAACTGATTAAGAGGTCCAAGTTATACCAAGATGCTCTAAGGGATTTCCTACAGAAGGTCCTGGTAAATGAGGATATGGCAGTAGACAGCCCTCCATCGGCTTTGGCCATGATCACTAAGGGGCCGGCCATTTCCTTTTCTGAGTCTGAATTGGCACCTCTCGAGGCACGCCAGATGCCCCTTCGCATTTCTATCACCTTGAATATGGTGGCTATCGACGCGGCTTTGGTGGACACAAGAGCCTCCATAAATGTCTGTCCCCTTAGCACCCTGCATGCGTGTAACATTTCTGAAGATATGTTAAGGCCCACCCTTACTCCCATCGCAGCTTATGACAACTCAAGGAGGGCCTGTCATGGGGTGATAAGTATTCAAGCCGAGCTCGAGCCGCTGACGATGCCCGTGGAGTTTTATGTACTAGACATCGACCCAATGTTCAAGGCTATCCTGGGTCGCCCGTGGATTGACAACCTTCATGCAGTACCATCTATCACCCACCAGTGCCTTAAGTTCCCATTTCAATCGAGGCCATTTTCTAATAAGATATTGCCAACCCTCTGGCCGAGCAACAAAATGGTCATCTCTGTAATGGACCTTGATTTTCCGTGGGCATATGCGTCGTGCAAGCCGGTCGTCGCGCCGATCAACATCAAGATGAAGCCCAAGAAGAGAGACCCTAAAGGTTGGAATATGATATTGAAATTAGGCTATAAGCCGGGCATGGGTCTCGGTGCTCAGCTATAGGGGTGAACTAAGCCCGTCCCAAGGGGTAGAAAGATGAATAGAAGGGGCCTCAGATACCAGGAATCCTCAATGTCAGTTCTGGGAGACTCAGGGCCATTGACCTGGGACTACCGCCAACACTTTGTGAAGGGCCCGTTACAGTCGGGAACCCTGAAGATGCCGCCATGTTCTGATGTGAGAGGTGATGCTGCTTGTACTATTTCTGGCCCGTCACCACCACCGAAGGGGCCAGTAGATGATATGAAGGACTTTTGTGAAGATTTTGAAAAGCTGTTTCATGAAGAAAGCTGTCCGATGAAGTCAGAAATGTGGGTTGTGGAATACTTGCCTGGGAAGCCAGCCCAGAGTCCGCGAGAAGAGGGGAGCTCCCTTGTTGCCTTTTCTTGGTCTCCTTCCCCCCTTACTTCCCTTTTCCAAAAGCTGGAGTTTATACCCCGCTCACCTCCAATCATGATCGATCCATTGTTGGTAGAAATGCCAACTGAGTTTTTAGTTGTGACATGTCCATGTGGACGCGGCCCACTAGTTGATCTCTCAACCATGTGGTTCTCCTCATTCGACCCCT
Source organism: Amorphophallus konjac (assembly GCA_022559845.1). Classification (NCBI taxonomy): domain Eukaryota; kingdom Viridiplantae; phylum Streptophyta; class Magnoliopsida; order Alismatales; family Araceae; genus Amorphophallus; species Amorphophallus konjac. Next base: position 188,758,147 of record CM040126.1, on the reverse strand, counting down.
TCTTCGATATTATTTTTCCGTCTCTCTTCCCCTCACACTTCCTCCTCCTCCTTCCCTCTCTGATCCTCTTGTTGCATGGTCTCCACCAGTCTCCAAAAAAAATGCCATTTTTAAAATGGAGATTTTGGTTGAGAACAATGCCATTTTTTATTTATCTTCCTCCTAGGGGTGCGAGGCCCCTAATCCTCTTCCATTAGGTTTGCTTAACTCTATCCCTCCTAGATTAGTATTAGAGTTTGTCGAGTCCCCTAGGGTAGTAGAGTCTGTTGAAGTAGGTTCTTAGTCTGAAGTTGCTAGTCCCTCTACGCTTGCGACGCGCCCAATGACGCGTCACTCCAAATCCGTTCCCGATAGATTTCTCCATGATTTTGCTCAACGTTGTCATGCCCTCCTGAAGTGCCCGGAGTTCGTAGAAACAGTCATCGTCCTAGAGGATGATGAGACGCAAGAAGGGGTGTGGAGCGAGGATGGACTAGGTGTTTATGAGATCGTGGATGAGAAAGACCCGGTCAATTTTGAGGACAGCGGCATGGATGACACTGCTGACTTATACGCATAAGTACTGAAGAGGTTTGATGAGCCGTCGTCAATGGTGGATGAGTCTACGAAAGAAATAAATCTTGGAACTGAAGAGGACCCCAAGATCATCCTCATTTCTGCTAATCTCCTTCCCCAGGTTGAAGAAGAATTAATCAAGGTTTTGAGGGAATATAGTGATTCCTTTGCCTGGTCCTACGAGGACATGCCCGGTCTTGACCCCTCCTTGGTGGAACATCGATTAGTGCTTAAGCAAGGGGCAAGACCCGTAAAACAAAAGCTAAGAAGATTTCACCCCCACATGGCCTTGAAGATGAAGGAAGAGCTTGATAAATTACAGAAGGCCAAGTTTGTTCGAGTGGTTCTATATCCTCAGTGGGCAGCGAACATAGTCCCTATTATGAAGAAAGATGGAAAAGTTTGAATTTGCATTGATTTCAGGGATCTAAACAAGGCATGTCCCAAAGATTATTTTTCGCTGCCTCACATCGATGTATTGGTGGATAATACTGCCGGGTATGAAGCCCTCTCATCCATGGATGGTTATTCAGGATATAATCAGATCCTTCTCGCTCTGAAAGACCAGGAGAAGACCTCGTTCACTACACCCTGGGGCACCTATTGTTACGTGGTTATGCCATTCGGTCTGAAGAACACAGGTGCCACTTACCAAAGGGCGATGATGGCAATCTTCCACGACATGATGCATGTGTATAGGGAAGCTTACGTGGAAGATATTCTGGTGTAATCGAGGTCGAAAGAAGAGCACCCCGCTATTTTGGCCAAGGTGTTACAAAGGGCTCGGGAGTACAAATTGAAAATGAACCCCAAGAAATGTGTATTCGGAGTGTCTCGGGGAAGTTGCTAGGATTCATAGTTAGCAAAAGAGGGATTCAGATCGATCCTAATAAAGCCAAGGTTGTAATGGATATGCCCGTGCCAAAGAACATTACTGAACTTCGAGGCTTGATTGGACGGTTATAGTTTATTCGAAGATTTATATCATAGCATTCTCAAAGGTGTCGTCCATTCTATGAACTGCTTAAGGTGGGGGTAAAATTTGAGTGGAATGAAGAATTCCAGAAGGCCTATGAGGATCTGAAGGTTTATTTATCTAATCCCCCGGTTCTGCAACCACCTGTTCCCATAAAACTCCAGATTTTATACATTTCTGTTATTGAGGACTCCCTAGGAGCTGTCCTGGCACAAGTGGATGACAAAGGGATAGAAATGGCAGCTTATTACCTCTCTAGGTTGTTTAACCCCATAGAGGCTGTTGAACCCCCTTGAGTGAATGCTCATATTTGTTGGATTTTGATGATGACCAAACACTATATGAGTCTAGAATAATTGTTTGGTGAATAAATTTGAACAAACACATTTTGGACTGCTTTAATATTTGATTACTTTTTCTCCTTAGATCATGATCTACTAATGTTGTCGAAGGTTAAATTTTGTAGGATCAAGAACACCCTTTTGAGTAAGTTTTCTGAGTTGAAAATGTCAAAATCAAACCTAACTCAGATTTTGTATTTTTGCAGAACTCAGGAATGAGGCTCAATTTCGAACAAAAATTTGAGGATGCTTGGTGAGATCTAAACATGTCTCAGTTTCATTTTTATATAGACTCTCCATGTTAGATTTCATTTCCTCGACCGCAAGGGTCGATTTGATACAATTTAGTTCTTAAAACTCACTTATACATGTAAATATAATAAGTCCAGTGGATGGGTTGACCCCAAGGGTCGATCCCTTGACTCCCTCTAGCACTTAGTTTATTTTTGTTAAGCAAATGAAAAAGGGTCGACCCCTGAGTCCCTCCGAGATCTCGGGTTTTAGGTTTTTGATGGGTTGGTCTCAAGGGTCGACCCAAAAGTTTTTTTTATTGGGCCGTTTTTGTTTATGACCACGAGGGTCGACCCCTGATTGTCCTTTTCCCCTCGGGTGTTCGGTTTTTGGGCTCGGGTGTCGCGAGGGTCGACCCAAAGGGTGAACCCCTTCAAGAACATGCTTGTATCGCGCTCGGGGGTCTTCTAAAAAGCCACGAGGGTCGACCCAAGGGGTCAACCCATTTCTGGTATCCGCCGTCGAACCCTTTTCGACTCCGTACGATGTCACTTTTTGCACGCACCTTTTACCCTAAAAGTGGTGGATCCGAGGATCCCATCACCATACACGTGTCCCCTAGCCTTGGGGGTATAAAACCAATCATTAGGGCGACCCAAGGATCGATCGAGCGGAATATTTTATCATCCTTTTTAGCCTTGCTTCCTTGCAGGAGAAGAAACTCGGGAGAGGGGTTCTTGAGTGCGAACCCTACGGATTTCAATGCAGATCTGATGTAGCTTGAGCAAGGAACAGAGGTCCTCTTCCTTAGATGAAGCTGAGCATGAAGAACTTCGAGTCAAGCATCATCCTCTGAGCCTCATTTTGAAGGATCCGACTACATCCTTCGACTTCATCCAATGATTGAAGAACCAGCGTTTGCTCATCGTCAAAAAGGGGGATTTCTAGTGTTCTTACAGTTGATATTGTCTATATTTTGTTATTACACTTCTAGATCTAAGTGGTCATTGTATATCCGAATTCTTCTTAGACATATATAGTGTGTGTGTGTGCATCTATCGGTCGTAGTGCACATGTGTGTGTAGCTGTACGGATCACAGCATGTGTGTGTGTGGGTTTTTGACTTCATAGTGGAAGAAATCCTCACTCTGTGCGGGGTGGACGTAGGGGGCACTATTGTGAACCCGAACCACCTAAAATCCTTGTCTTCCTTGTGGTTTGCTTCAGCGCTATTATTCGTGTGGGCTTCTTGTCGAGAGGAGAGTGTTGCAATTGTTATTCTTCAATAGTGCCTTCGGTCGTGTGAGTTTATCATCGGGTGAGAAGAGCTGTGCTTTGGTTTTCTATTCCTATCTCATTCTCGCATATTCTGTTGAAATTGTTAAAATTTTTGTTGCCAATCAATTCACCCCTCCCCTCTTGATTGCCATCTACCGAGGACAACAATTGGTATCAGAGCCCGGTCTTTGATTTTTACTGATCTCACGATCTAAGAGTAAGATCCAGTAAATGGCAAACAAAGGGGTGATGCCCGAAGGGCACTTGATTCATAGGCCTCCATTTTTTGATGGTTCGAATTGTGCATATTGGATGAACCAGATGTATGTTTTTCTGAGGGCCCAAGAATTTGAAGTTTGGCATGTTATCAGTAAAGGTCCATATGAATTATCTCCAAAAGAGGACGAATGGGGAGAAGAGCATATCAAGAAATGTATAGCTAATTTCAAAGCATTGAATATAATTTAATGTGCAATTCACCCCAATGAGTACTCACGGATTTCAATGTGTGCTTCTACGCAAGAGATGTGGAACAAGCTTCGCTTGATCTATGAGGGGACTTCAGAAGTAAAGGAAACTAAAGCAAATTTGCTGGTTCGCGATTATGAACTCTTCATGATGAAGCAGGATGAGTCCATCTCTGAAATGTTCGCTAGATTGATGGAAATCACGAATGGTCAAAAGGCGTTGGGGAAGGAATACACAAATCAGGACCTCGTGAGAAAAGTTCTAAGGTCTTTATCACCACAGTGGCACCCTAAAGCCACGGTAATTGAAGACTCGAAGGATCTTAGCACCTTGACGTTGGACGAGTTGATCGGCTCCTTGATGATGTACGAGATCAATATCAAGAGGAGCGAGGAAGATCATAAGAAGAAGAAAGTGGCTACAACCATGGCCCTAAAGATCAACCCTCAAGACTCAGAGGACAGTGATGTTGGATCCACACCTAACAGTGAAGAAGAGGAACTTGTGGCAATGATCACAAGAAGAGCAAGGAGATTTGTTAGAAAGGCCAGAAGAACTGGAGGACAGTTTAAGAAACCTTCTAAGATGATGTTCACCAAGAAAGGAGAAAGCAACAAGAAGGAAGAAATTATCTGTTTTGAGTGCAAGAAATCGGGACACATGCGAGGGGAGTGTCCGACCTCCAGAAGAAGTTTAAAAAGGGAAAATTCAAGAAACCCAAGGGCATGGTCGCTACTTGGAGCGATGAAGATGAAGACGATGCAGACTCTAAGGATGAATTAGATGAACCAGTTCAAAATCTATGCATGATGGCCAACGAGGACTGCTCAACTGAGGTAAACTATGATTCCAAAAACCTTACTTGTGAGCAGTGGCAAATTGCTTATGAAGTGCTGTATGAGAAATTCAGAAAAGTCAAATCTGAAAATAGAACTTTAAAGAAAAAAGCTGAACAACAACTGCATGATGAAATCCAATGTGTAAAATGTGCTGACCTAAGTTCTCAGGCTGAAAGTCTTAAGAATGAGAATGAACTTCTTGCATCTAAAGTTTCCTTGTTTGAAGAAGAACTATCATGCATGAGAGAGGAACAACAAAATCATGAAAAGTCATCGGAGTGCCTTAATGAAAATAGCAAGCTCAAAGAGGACTTGGAGAAAATATGAAATGAACTCAAGGAATCTAAAAATACTAAGCTTGAAGCTGAAAAAACCAATGAGTTGTTGAGACATGAGATAAGTGATCTAAAAAACACCATAGCAAGATTTGTAAAGGGAAAAAAAATTTAGACAATCTTTTGGATGTGACTGTGAACTTCCAAAAGGAAGGATTGGGGTATGACCCTAGTAAGAAAAAGACATTTGAAGTCACAACTAAAACCTCATTCGTGCATGCAAACACACCATCATCTTCTACTCATACATGTCATGTAAAGAGCACACATATGCACAACACTCCTAAAAATGTGAATAAAAAGGAAAATCAAATTAAAAGAATCATCTCATGTTTTTACTGTGGTAGGCGTGGCCATGCTATGTATACATGCAGACTAATGGAAATTGATGATGAAAGATTTGCAAGGAAAATGAGAAGGTCATTCAGATCATATGTGCCTAACCCCTTTGGACCCAAGAAGGCTTGGGTACCAAAGTCATAGACAAGTGTGTGTTTCAACTTGCAGGTCTACTTGAGAGCACAACAGAACAAATGGTATTTGGATAGTGGATGCTCGCAACATATGATAAGCAACAAAGAAATGTTTGCAGACCTTCAAGAGAGAGATGGTGGATTAGTAGCTTTCGGGGGGAAAGATAATCGGGGAAGGTAAGATCGGTAAGGATTCAACTCACTCCATTGAAAAAGTTTTGCTTGTCAAAGGTCTTCAACATAACTTACTTAGTATAAGTCAATTGTGTGACATGGGTTGCAATGTGCTTTTTGACTCCACACATTGTTCAGTTGTAGATAAAAACACTCAAGAAATAAAGTTCATAGGTTTTAGAAATAACAATGTATATACAATTGACCTAGATGATACAACACACAATAATTTTTGTCTTGTTGCAAATAACACCGACAATGCTTGGTTATGGCAGCGTTGGCTTGGTCATGCAAGTTTTAGTGTTTTGATCAAACTATCTAGAAACAACTTGGTTGTTGGTATGCCAAAATTGAAATTCAATGTTCATGATGTTTGTGGTGCTTGTAGTAGAGGAAAACATGTTAGATCATCTTTTAAATGCAAGAATGCTATTTCAACCTCTGGACCACTTGAATTGCTTCATCTTGATCTTTTTGGGCCAAGTAGGACTCATAGTTTGGGTGGTAAGCTATATGATTTTGTGATTGTGGATGATTATTCCAGATTTAGTTGGGTGTTCTTCTTAACTCACAAGAGTGACGCTTTGATGGAATTTGAAGTATTTTACAGGAAGGTTCAAAATGAGAAAGGATGTCACATCAAATCTATTCGAAGCGACCACAGTAAGGAATTTGATAACTATGAGTTCAATGAATTTTGCAAAAAATAGGGATATGCTCATGTCTTCTCTGCTCCGAGAACTCCTGAGCAAAAAGGAGTTGTGGAAAGAAAAAATAGGACTCTCGTGGAAATGGCCAGAACCATGCTCGCCGAACACAACCTACCGAGATATTTCTGGGTGGAAGCTGTGAACACCGCTTGTTACATCACAAATAGAGCAATGGTAAGGCCCCTTCTGAGGAAAACCCCGTATGAACTCTATAAAGGTAAGAAGCCCAACATCTCTTATTTTAAACCATTTGGTTCTACATGCTATATTCATAATAATGGAAAAACTGATTTGGGTAAATTTGATGCTAAAAGTGATCGAGGGATCTTCCTTGGGTACTCATTAAATTCACGAGCTTATAGGGTATATAACCTAAGGACTCTTGTGGTTGAAGAGAGCCCACATGTAGTAGTGGATGAATCTTTTTTTTTTCAGAAACTACTGATAAGCCTTCTACTCTACAGAATCAAGGAAAAGGAGATGGAGAGAGAGAGAGAGAATAGATATAAACCCGAGACCGAGAATACCCCTCTGACCTAGTCTTTCCGGCGACGTGTGGACTCCGTCCATGGCTGTCCTCGGGGGGCCTCCGGTGGCCCCCCCAGACCCCGCCTCTTCCGTTGCAGACCTTCATTCGCTGCCATCCTCTGTCCCTGTCGCCATTGTCTCTGTTCAAGCTTCCAAAGTGCGCACTTTTGCTGAGGTCATAACATATTCTATGCCGCCTCCGGTGGTTCGGGGATCAGTTCACACTCCAGCAACGACGGATAATGGGGAACCTGCTATCTTCTTTAGTCAGGATGAAATATCGGCTTCTCTTCGACCATTTGCATTCTCCCTGGTTGCTCGCACACCGCAGGGGAGGCCGGCGTTCTCTGATATCAGGGCCCATTTGACTAGCAGATGTGGGTTTAAAGAGGATTATATGATTAGTGCTCTTGATAATAGGCATCTCCTACTGCGATTCAGGAACTACGAAGATTACCTGCTATTATTGCTCAAGGAAACCCTATTTGTTCATGGCCGTCTCTTCCGGTTCATTAAATGGACCATGGATTTTTCCCCTTCAGCTGATTCGCCCCTCCTTCCAGTATGGATATCTCTCCCAGGCCTTCCAGTTAATTTTTATATTGAGCCATTGCTGCGGTCCATTGCTAATAACATTGGACAGGTCCTAAAAATCGATCAGTCTACTTTGAATTTATCTCAAACAAATGCTGCGAGAGTCTGCATTGAGCTTGATATATCTAAGCCTCGACCATCAAGAGTTTGGATTGGTTTCTCGGGGGGTGGTTCTTGGCAGGAAATTCATTACCCCAATCTTCCATTCTATTGTTCTGTTTGCTCTCGGATTGGTCACAATGTGGAAAATTGTAAAGGCTCAAAGAATACGAAACAACATCGGATGCCCCATCAGATTACCTCCACTCAGGTCACTTATGGACTGGATAGCAAGGCAAAGGCTACATGGCAACCCATTATCAATAATATAGACATACCAGATGATAAAAAGGATAATGCAAATATGACAGATTCAATTTCTGGATTTCGCGCTCTCTCAAGGATCCCTAAACAGAGTGCGCCAAAGTTATTTCAACCTGGCGATTCATCAAAGCAGCAGTCGTGCAATAATAGGATTGTAAATTGTGAAGACAACCCATCTTTGAGTTCAGACTTGGATCCTTCTATGATTGTGGTTTCTTCTATCTTTGTGCCTCATCTGAATGGTGGGACTCATAGTTTTCTCTCTTCTGAGTCAATTATTTTAGCTAATACTCCGCCGGTGGAAGATTGCATCAGACCTCAAGAATCAGTTACGACATATGAACCTCCTTCAAATTTCAGTCAGCTCTTGGCCCCCCTTCATCGGGAGCTCCCTTCAACCCAAAACAATGTACAGGATGGCATAATTGCTCCTATCCCGGAGCTAGAAGTTGTTGATGCCATGCCCAATCAATCAAAGCCAGCTCTACTACCGTAGCAAACTAATGAAGGTCCTCTATTTGATGAGGCCATTGCCAAAAGACTGGTTATCGCAAACTCTGTTGCAACTGATAATATCCTTGTTCTTCACAATGAGCGCCCAGGGGTAATTACCAGAGCTATGATGAGGTCAGGCTCTACAGGCAATATTCCAAACTCCCATCACTCCTCATGAATTTTATTATATGGAACATAAGAGGAATAGGGAACGAAATCTCGATTGGCAGAGCAAAGTTCCTTATAAAATCTCACAATATTGATTGCATTGTGCTCTTGGAACCAAAAATAAAGGTTAGCAAAGCAAACAACATTTGCAGAAGATTGGGTATGGACAATTATGTTGCAATTAATGATGATATGGCTCATATCTGGGTTTTATGGAAAGATCCATTGAACTTCACTGTTAGCTATAGAGATGACCAACAAATTACTCTCTTGTAGACTAATAGCCTTCAATTTCATACTACTTTTGTTTATGCCAAATGCAGTATTTCTGAAAGACAAACTTTGTGGGCCTCACTATCTACTAGCCACATGCAAATATCAGGACCCTGGATGGTTGCTGGGGCTTTCAACTGCATCTTAAATGTGAACGAGAAGCTTGGTGGTAATCATCCAATTCTGAATGCTATTTCTGATTTTCGTGGTTGTGTCTCTGACTGTGATTTGGTTGATGCGGGCTACATGGGTTCAATTTACACTTGGCATAATAATCAAAGTGGAGGAAAAGGCATATGGGCAAGGCTGGATAGGGTTCTTCTTAATGCAAACTGGATGAAATCCCTCCCTATTTCTGTGGAGCACCTGTCTAGAGAGGCATCTGACCATGCCCCTCTCCTTGTTAAACTGACTAACCAAGAGAAAAGACTTAGCAGGTTCTGTTTTCAAAAAATGTGGACTATGCATATTAATTTTCTCGAGGCTATTCACAACTGCTGGCAATGTAGTCCCCTTGCCTCTTCCTCCATGGCTTCTCTGTACCTCAAGCTCAAAGATATGAGGAAAATGCTCTGAATTTGGAACAAACAGACTTTTGGTAATGTCCATATGAATCTAACTGAAGCCGAAGATGCTGTTCTAAAGGCTGAACATGCCTATGATATCTCTCCAACATCTGTAAACTATAATTTACTAGAAGAGGCAAAGAACATCCAATCTGAAAGACTTTTACAACATGAATGCTTTTGGAGACAAAAATCCGGAATAAGGTGGCTTCAAGAGGGAGACAGGAACACAAAGTTCTTTCATATGTCTACACTAACTAATAGGCGTAAACATAGAATTCACCATCTTAAGAATTCTGCTGGCAATCTTATCTCAGATCATGAAGACATGAAAAGGATTGTAGTTTCTCACTTTCAAAAGGCTTTCACCTCCCAAGATCATTCTATTGAGGCTAACTTCCTAGATTACATTCCTCAGCTGATAAACAAGGATGAGAATGAATGTTTATTTGCCATTCCAACGGAAGCAGAAATCTATGATGTTGTTTTCAGCTTGTTAGCAGATAGTGCGCCGGGGCCTGATGGATTTACTGGAGCTTTCTATCAAAAGGCATGGCTGATCATTGCTAAACTTATTATTAGTGCTATTCAAGAAGCTTTCTCCTCCAGTAATCCTTTGCCAAGAAGTGTGACTGCTACTTTGATTGCCTTAATCCCCAAGAAGCCTAATGCAGTTGATATATCAGATTTCAGGCCAATCAGTCTATGTAACTTCTTTTGTAAGATTATTTCCTCCATCATCAATAAAAGATTAGCTACAATTCTACCCAAGATTATTTCACCGGAACAATCAGCTTTTGTTAAAGGGAGACACATTATTGAAAATATAGCTCTTGCTCAGGAAATCACACAAGAGCTTGGCAGAAAAACCAGAGGGTCTAATGCTATGTTTAAACTTGATATGGCAAAGGCTTATGACCGGCTAGAATGGGATTTCCTCTATGCTGTTATGTTTAGATTTGGCTTCAGCAATAACTTTATTTCTCTTATTGAAAGGTTGATTAGCAATTGCTGGTTTTCAGTTTTGCTAAATGGAGACTCTGCTGGTTTTTTCAAATCCTCGAGAGGTGTTCGTCAAGGTGACCCAATTGCTCCTTCATTGTTCATAATTGCGGAAGAAGCATTGAGTAGATCACTAAGTGAAGCTTACAATAGTGGTAAAGTGGAATGGTTTTCTGGGTATAGGAGATGCCCAAAAATTTCCCACCTACTATTTGCTGATGACACCCTCATTTTTAGCAAAGCCAGCTCTTCTTCTATCAAGAGACTACTCAAAGTTCTCAACACTTATGAATCTGCATCCGGCCAGCTCATTAACGTCAGCAAGAGTGGCTTTTTCATTCATCCAAAAAACCAGAACTGTGCTGCTACTCGGATCCACAATCTTACTGGATTCACCCGGTAGCATTTTCCACAAAAATACCTTGGTCTTCCCCTGATACTTGGTCAAAGCAGGAAGATTTACTTTGCTGGGATTATAAATTCTATTCAGAAGCGGATTACAGGCTGGAAAGCTAATTTATTATCACAAGGAGCCAAGCTGATCCTCATCAGGCATGTTCTCACTTCCCTCCCAATCTATTCTCTATCTGCTACTCCTTTGCACTCTGGTATTCACCACCTAATTGAGCAGGCTTTTGCTAATTTTTTTTGGGGGTCTTCCACCAATGGGAAAAAAAGGCATTGGAAGTCTTGGCAGGCCCTTTGTAGACCAACTTCAAAGGGTGGCCTTGGTATTTTATCCCTTAGGCAAATGGAAACTGCCTTGCGGGTTAAAATGTTATGGCAAGCTATTCACACAGAATCTTTATGGGCCTCCTATTTCAAAGCCAAATACATGCATCAATGTCATCTCCGGAACATTGATTTTAAAAACATGAAGGGTAATGCTAGAAGGAGTTGGATAAAGGCAAAAGATATCATTCTTCAACATAAGTTGGTTGTCCTAGGGGACGGTAAAAATACTAATTTCTGGCAAGATAAGTGGCTGGGAAATCAATGTCTGATTGATTATGTCCCTGCCAACCTCAGTCCAAATACGAAAGCATCAGTCAGTGATGTTCTTTTGCATCCAAGTGAGGAGGAAACCGAGCTCAAAGAAATGCTTCCCACTTGTATCCAACAAGCCATTGCTCATGTGAAGATGAATCAAGAATCTGATATGGGAATTTGGAGCTTATCCTCATCTGGTAAATGTTCAGTAGCCTCTACTTATAAAGTCTTATCAGTTGACAATCAACCCTGGTCTGCTGTTCCTTGGTCCTGGCTGTGGTCCAACTGGCTTCCTATCAAAATTTCAGTACTCTTATGGAAGATCATGAATAACTGCCTCCCTATTGATACAAACATCCAGCGAATTGGGGTTTACCTTTGTTCGAAATGTTCCTACTGCAAGGACCCGCGGGTGGAAGATCCAAACCACTTATTCTTATGCAGTGATTATGCCATTCATGTATGGTCCAAGTTCAAAGCTGCTGGTATGTAAATTGAAGGCCGTACTGTAAGAGAAGTTATTCTAAAATCAGCTTGTCAAACTCAGTCTCGTTCAGCATATGGACTCTTCTGTCTTGCGGTTATTGGTTTTGGAATGTGGGAATTATGGAGAGCTAGGAATTCTAGTAAATATGAAGATAACTCATTATCAAAGCATAGCATTGTCCATCATGTCTACTCTCAAGTGAGAAAGGTCTGTGAAATAGCTGACCTCATGGAATGCAACTACAATAATAGGAAAGTTATGGAGCTCTTTGCTATCAATACCAACTTTCCTAGCAGCCAAAACCTGAAAATTGTAAAGTGGATCCATCCCCCTTGGCCTTCTCTCAAACTTAACACCGACGGTGCTTTCAAGCAATCTGGAGACTCAGGAGGAGGTGGCACCATTAGGGACTGCAAAGGCAAGGTTCTCCTTGCATTTTCACATTATTATGGGCAATCAAATAGCCTTATTACTGAAGCCCGCGCTCTTCTAGATGGAATTAAATACCTACATACAGTGGATACTAAGCCATCTATTCTAGAATGTGATTCACTCACATTAGTCCGGATTGTCAAGAAAGAAATACATTGCCCTTAGTCCATTCTCAGTTATGTTAGGGAGATATGGAGCCCAACATCTCACCATCACTCGATTAATCATATCTACAGGGAAGGAAATACAGTTGCGGATCTACTTGCCTCTTTAGCTTGCACCTCTAAATGTAATTCCTTTTTTTCTTTCAATGAGCTACCTTCCTCTATAAAAGGTGCTGCTCGGCTTGATAAGCTAGGTATGCCTAGCATCCGCTTGATGTAATTCTTATTTTTTTGCAATAGAAATAAAATATTCCTCCTAGTGACTCGATGGTGGAGTGGTTTTTCCCCTTACCCCTGGTAAGGGGTGCACTCTCCCATTGATCTCTAGGCAGGGTTTCCTGATTTAAAAAAAAAAGAAAGAAAAGGAGATGAAGCTGAAAATGAAGACGATGAACCCAAGACCTCAGAAAAACAAGTTAATGTTGAAGAATCACAAGCGTAAGTGGAGCAACCAAATCAAGAAGAACCTCAATTACCAAGACAATGGACCTTTGCTAGAGACCATCCAGCGACAAATGTGAGTGGAGATGTGGAAGATGGAGTTACGACAAGATCATCACCCAGGGAAGTAGAAAATTTAGACTACATTGCTTTATTTTCACAGTCTGAACCTCACTCTGTAGAAGAAGCATTAAAGGATGATTCCTGGATTTTGGCGATGCAGGAAGAACTGCACCAGTTCCAGAGGAAAAAGGTGTGGTTCCTCGTGCCTCGGCCTAATGACCACTCCGTGATAGGAACCAAATGGATTTTCCACAACAAACTCAATGATCAAGGAGTGGTTGTTAGAAATAAAGCCAGGCTTGTTGCCAAGGGCTACTGCCAAGAAATAGGAATTGACTTTGATGAATCTTTTGCACCCGTAGCTAGACTTGAGGCCGTGAGAATTCTTTTAGCTTTTGCATGCCATAATGATATTAAATTGTTTCAAATGGATATGAAATGTGTGTTTTTGAATGGTTTCGTACAGGAGGACGTGTATGTGGAGTAGCCTCCAGGATTTGAAGATCAAGCATATCCGGATCATGTTTACAAATTGGACAAGGCCCTCTATGGCCTGAAACAGGCTCCTCGCACCTGGTACGAGAGGCTAAGCTCCTTCCTTGTTGATAATGGGTTCAAACGTGGTAACATTGATCAAACTTTGTTTACCAAAGTAAATGGTAAGAGATGAGCATGATGGGAGAATTGACATCATATTTGGTTCTACTGACAATACCTTGAGTGAAAATTTTGCCAAACTTATGCAAGGTGAGTTTGAGATGAGCATGATGGGAGAATTGAGTTTCTTCTTGGGTTTGCAGGTCAAACAAATGGCTGAAGGAATATTCATTTGTCAAAGGAAGTATGCTCGAGATCTTCTCACGAAGTATAATTTCAGCAAGGTGAAACCTCAACCAACATCAATGTCTACATCAATCAAACTTGATCAAGATGACATAGGTAAAACCGTAGATCAAAAACTTTTCAGAAGCATGATGGGATCTTGATGCGCTCGACACCCGTCGTTTAAAAATGCCGTGCCACATAATTTCAAAATTTATAAAATCGCACTCACTCACTTAAATGGATTTGAAAACACGAGTAAAGTGGTAAGAACAGGTCGATCCCACGGAGAAGAAATATTTTCAATTTAACATGGTGGAGAATTCTTGTATTTGTAAAAATCTGAATTTTTGAGTGAGATTTATGAAATGATTTTTTTATTGAAAATTATAACTATATAAATCAAAAGAACAATTTAAAATTAAAGGAATAGGGGAAGAAATATAGCCGGAGAATTGGAAGAGTAACGCCGTCCACGCCGTGCCGAGCCTTTGATTATCGCCCCGCTTTGGTAGAACGCCGTCGGGAGAGGACCGAGAGAGAACGACCGCCTTGGGGTGTGCGAAGGATGTAAAGAAAGGGAAGTGGATGAAAGAACTACGAAAAGAAAATTATAATGAAACTAGGGTGACATTAGAATTAAAATAACTTTGAAACCGCTGAGAATTAGAAGAAGTGACAGAAGACAAAGTTGAAGATCAGAGAGTTAGGAAAAACTTTTATGAAGACTGTAGAGAGAAACAATGAGAGGAAGAATGTGAAAATTAGTAAAACACGGAACCTATGCGCGCAGGTGAACAGTAAAAACGTTAAAGAAGAACTGCAGGAAAATTAAAATACCTCAAAAACTAAGAGAAATTAGAGAAAATAGTAAAAGACGAAAAGTTAGATCTACAAGAGAGGAACAACTTTCATGAAGAACTCAGAGACAAAAGAAGAATGGAAGAGCATGAAAATGGAGAAATGGTAGAAGGTATCAACTCGGATAAACAGTAACCGACCATGATAGAACTTAAAAAAATAAATAATAACTTAAAAATGGAGAGGAATTAGAGAAAATGGTAGAAAGATAAAATGTAAAGAATTGAAAGATGAACAACTTTGAAGAAGATAATCAATTCAAATGAAGATCATAAAAGTATGTAAATGGCTAAACAAGACTAAAATACTCAAAAACATACAGTAATAGTGAATGAAATAGAAACCTGAAGGGCCTCCTGCCCTCTCTCTCCTTCAAAAACACTAATAATTCTTACAAAATTCTCACAAGATGTAGCAAAAGAACTAAAAATGGATTACAAGTCTCTTCTTTTTTAAACCATTCCCCAAATCTCTTTATATAGGCCTTCACTAACCCTCTGTTTCTTTCTCTGCCCGTGTGCCTCTTCTCTGCGTGAGAACACCTGCCACTTTGTTTGGTCGGTTTGGCTGCTCCGCGTGTGAAGCCATGTTGCACTCTTTGTTTGACCGTGTGAAGACCAACCACATCTTGCTGTGTTGAAGACCAGCCGACATGCCCCTGTGGCTTTGAAGGTTGCCGATGTGTGAAGGCCACCATGAAGTGGAGCCTCTGCATGCATGGCCCATGGTGGAGAAGCTTTTGTAGCATGTGGCTAGCATTCACGTGGAGCCTCCACCACCTACATGTTTTCCAACATGAAGGGCCCATGTGCATGTAGCATGAAGTTGCCAAGTTGCCTTGTTCATTTTGCTGCCTTCACGTTGAAGCCTCCGCATGCTTTGTGTGGGCCGCATGAATCATGATGAGGCCACCACGTGAAGAGCCCATCTCCTGCAAAAGTCACTTGCAAATGCCATCCGCAAAACACACATATATATGATATGTATAGTATGTATCTATAATATGTATCTATTCTACTATTATATAATAATGAAGTCACCTGCAAAAAGCCTTTAGATGTATATAGCATAGATATATTAAGATTATATATAGATGATGCATAGATTATATGAATATATATATTATATATATATAGATATTTAAGAATATATATATTATGAATATGAATATATATCTATAATATATATATATTATAAGTGAATATATATATTATATAAATCTATTAATATGTATAGGTGATTTTTATTTATTTTTTTCTTTTTTTTCTTTTGAATTAATATTGGACTTGGTCGGCCATGGGCTTTTGGATCATTTTTTACACAGACTTGTGGAGTTCTTGTCGAGTGCCTGCAAAATAATATACTTGTTGCTCAAATTATAATAATTTTGTCAAACCCAGCATTTTGATCAAAAATTGATATTAAGTGTGATAAGTGCATAATTATTAACATCAAGGCTCATGAAAAGTGTGAATATCATAAATTAACTCATCTAAATGCACACTTATCACACCCCCCAACTTACTCATTGCTAGTCCCTTAGCAATGCAAACAATTTTGAATTTAGGACCAACAAGAGTTTAGAATATCTATGCCTCATTTCCAGATCATCTTTCATAGAGTCAACTAAAGATTAGGAATCTGAAATCATTAACACATACTATCCTTAGATTTGGAAACTAAGATACATGATCAAGATTTCTAATCAAAATTCAGTAGCACTTGTGCATGTGTAATACTAAATTCACAGTGTAGATAATTGCGTCCCTCATTTGCTATTTTCAGCAAGTGCCCTTCAACTCTGCACTTCTTAATCAGAGCATTAAGTATCATAGCTTTTGTCCGCCTTATTGCTTTGTCCCTTTTAAGATCTTTTTTTCCTCTTTTTTTTTCTTCTTTTTTTTTATACACACATGATGCCGCACTACCCTTCACTGTTTTACGCGAACCTCAACACGTCTTAGGTGAAGCAGGCCCGGTTACACAGATCAAGGTTCCCTTTTCCTTTTGACGCGAATCTCAACACGTCTTAGGTGAAGTAGGCCCGGTTACTCAGAATAGAAGCATTTTTCATGGTGTTGTTCTAAAATTTTTTTTTCAATTGTGCTTTTGCACTACTTTTGATAACTTGGCAGAAAGCTTTATAAAAGATCACTTCTGTAAGAAGTGCGGAATATCAGGCAACATACCTAAAATAGCAGAAAGCTTGTCCTACTTGTTTCATTAGCTTGCGACGTGAATTTTTTTTCTAAAGTGCACATGAACTTTAAAAAGATTCTTATATCAATTTTCCATGGCTAGATTCGATAAATTTTCCATCATCCTTATCTAGTCATTTCTATTCCAGAATTACTTTCAATAGAAGCATGATTCATGAAACTCAAATTTATTTATTTTTTTTACCAATTTTTTTTTCATAGCTAAATGAGGTTGTCTATGAATGCTAAATGTGCAATGACATGATTGCCGTCCCCCCAACTTAAATGACATTGTCCTCAATGGTATGAACAATAGAGAATAATGAACAATGTAGACATGAAATTTGTGAAGGAACGGTACAACCTGACGGAAGTGAACTTCGACGGGCATCCTTACTGACTAAAGGTGGTATTTGGCTTTAAAAATCAGGGTAACAATGCAAGCAATCATCTCTCTCTCTCCCCAACTTATCTTTTATTCACACCTGTAAAATAAAAACACAAACACACGAAACACTTGGGTTGCCTCCCAAGAAGTCATTTATTAGCACACAAAGAAATGAAAAATATTTGGTTGCCTCTCAAGAAGCGCTAAGTTTAACGTCTTCAGTCAGACGCAAAACTTTAAAACCAACGAGTTGATTTTAGAATGAGCCACCAAAGAATTTTGTCCTTGCCAAAATTTTGTTTGTCATGCCCTGAAGAAAACGAATATGGCTGGTGAATGCAAGGGCATGACAGATATCGGGGTGGAGGTAGCTCAAAAGAATCATCCTGATTAAAGAATAGAGGTGGAACATTGGTAAAAATCATGTCATCAATTATGAAATAGTCCTCCTGAGAATTCGTGAGATCAACTAAATCAGCATGTAGAGCACGGTTGGACCAATCGGCTAGAAGAATTTCAAAAGAATCACCGTGGTCAAGAATTGGTATAAGCTCTACTCTCTCCTCTAGATTTAAAGTAGCATGCGGCATACTAAATTCATTCAATTCCTCATTTACCCCAACTCCATTGTTCAAATAAATATTAATTTCTTGTTCCAGCTTCACTACTTCTTCCTTCCCATCTTCAAAGAGAATTTCCTCAAATTCGGGGAGAGACATATGATTAAAGATTTGAGGTTCAATATACTCTTCCTCTCCCCCTAACTGGATAGTATCCACCTCTCTAGCATTTTCCTTACGAGGGTAATCAAGCGTAGACTCCTCAAATTCAATGTTAGGAGGGGGAATATGATCATTCATTAGTTCATTTCCTTCCTGTATTTCTTTTCCATCAAATTCTTCAATCTCCTCAAACTTTCTAGGTTCCTCATTCAAATTTTGCTGACGAGATCTCTCCATAATTCCATCATCTTCTGAATCACAGTGGATCTGAATATTATGATAATTAGAAGTCAAGGATTGGTCATAGTCATCATAAGGAAGTTGATCAGTAGACATGGAACCAGAGTAGCTAAGCACTTGCTCTTCCTCAATCCTCTTGATCGTCTTAGTCATCCTATCAATTCGTGCTTGGAGATATTGACTTTGAAGCATCATTGATTGACAATGTTGATTGAGTGTCATTTCTGAATTGAGATTTGAGGGTAGAGGAGTTGAATAGTGAGGTTGAGAGTGATGTTGGGCTGGGTCAGAATGGTCATTAGAGTTTGGGACCCAAATTTGATTTTCATGATTCTCTCCTTCTCCCCCCAACTTAGACTCCTCATTATTGGCCATTACAAATTGAAATTCATTAGCGTCCCCCCAATTTTCCTGATATGGCTGCTCCATATTATCAATTATTTGAGAGTTGGTGAATTGAGGATTGATGGATGGATCATTCAATGTGATATTATAATCATAATCAGGAAATGGATTTTCAAAGTTTTCAGTGGGGAGGCTAGTATGTTGGTCCATTTCAAGCTCTCGATCACATTGGTCAAGCTGGGCTTGAATGATTTGGCTCTGAGCTTGAAGGGAATGCTGATTGGCCAAGATGAGTTGAGTCATTTGATTAAACCTATCCTCGAAATCAGACTTTGGAAGAGCTGGATAAGTTGGGTGGCACTCAGATTGTGGTAAGTAATAATCATAATAGAAATCAGTCTGGTACTAAGGTGATGGAGAGTAGATGGGTTGTCCTTCATATGGGGATTGATTGTAAGGATCATTTGAGTAAGAAGCACGACCTGAGAAGTGTGGGTTTGAAGGAGTTTGCATGGGGTCTTGGTAAGATGTCCAAGAAGATGATTGTTTATTTTCCCACCTAAGATATGTATTTATGAAAGAGAAAGAGGTGAAAAATCTGATGACACTTGATATGGCTCTTGGGTAATAGATGAATTGTAAACCCCATTTTGGACGAGTGAAGGAGATTGATGACATTGGGTAAATGAAGAATTTAAGTTCAAGTGACCCGCATGGTTGAACATGAAAGAATCTTGTAATGGGCCCGAACAAAAGTGGATGTGGCAATGCAAAAGGCTAAAAAAATAGTGATGAATTTTTATTTTGATTTTTTTGTTATATTTTGTAGAAAAATCTTTTTACTTTATTTTGTTTTGTTTTATTTATTTTTTTTACATACACAAACAAGTTGACACACAATTTACCTAACGACCTAGATGTGACCTAGACCTACAAATTGGGTTTCACAAAATGACTAAAGTACAACTTAAATTCACCCTCAATATTTTTACCGGCCAGGTAAGGGGTGGGGTAGTGGGAGGCTCCCCCTACTTTTGTAGGGACCTAATTATGTCAAACCGCAGTCCGGTTTAAGGCGTTTGCCGTCCAACCGTCTTGCCTTAGACACCGGTTTCCACAAGAGGGTAAACTCAAGTCGTACTAAAATCACAGTGTGATCCTTGGGCCAATGTCTACTTACTTTTATTTATGACTTAGGTCATGCAATGATGCAAGGGAAATACGATTTGTGGGCTAAGGAAGGGTGCTGAAATCCCCACCTTATGTTATTTATGGGTATCGCCCTTAAAGTGTTTTGAAATGAAATGCACACCATAATTTCAAACAAGGGGTTCTTATGTAATATGCATGTTAGAATAGGATAAGTAGAACGTACCTTGCCCCTTGCAATCTCCAAAATGGAATGGCAAAAATTAAATAAGAAAAAATTCTATGCTAAATGATGCATGACCTAGAACATGGATGGTATGATTTCTACACTTGAATGCAGTCTTTCATTTTTGGTACAAGTGATGTTTTTTTTTTAGTTAATGAACCTATCTTGTCAGCATAATTTTTTTTGTTTTAACTTTTATTTTTTTTAAAATTTTCAATAAGAGATGAATGCAAGAATCTATAAATAATAAATTGACAAAGACATGTAAATTTAGTACAACATGAAGCCTAAAATGGTTTGTTTGAAGATTTGTTTGAAGATTTTTCAGAAATCGGAAAAATAGAACATGTTCCTACGTTTCAGCCCTTTAGCGACGCGTAACTGCTACAGTTCCAGGTTTTCAGTGACGCTTCATTTTTTTAAGAATTTCAGGTCTGATTTTCTTCTTTCTTTGATTTATTGATTTTTTTTCTTTTTCCTGCAAAATAAAATTAGAAAAATTAATATACAAATATACACATCAAACACAAGAATATCCAACTATAAATTTTTTTTATTTCCTCCCCGGCAACGGCGCCAAAAATTTGATGCGCTCGACACCCGTCGTTTAAAAATGTCGTGCCACATAATTTCAAAATTTATAAAACCGCACTCACTCACTGAAATGGATTTGAAAACACGAGTAAAGTGGTAAGAACGGGTCGATCCCACGGAGAACAAATATTTTCAATTTAGTATGGTGGAGAATTCTTGTATTTGTAAAAATCTGAATTTTTGAGTGAGATTTATGAAATGATTTTTTTATTGAAAATTATAACTATATAAATCAAAAGAATAATTTAAAATTAAAAGAATAAGGGAAGAAATATAGCCGGAGAATTGGAAGAGTGACGCCGTCCACGCCGTACCGAGCCTTTGATTGTCGCCCCGCTTTGGTAGAACGCCGTCGGGAGAGGATCGAGAGAGAACGACCGCCTTGGGGTGTGTGAAGGATGTAAAGAAAGGGAAGTGGATGAAAGAACTATGAAAAAAAAATTATAATGAAACTAGGGTGACATTAGAATTAAAATAACTTTTAAATCGGTGAGAATTAGAAGAAGTGACAGACAACAAAGTTGAAGATCAGAGAGTTAGGAAAAACTTTTATGAAGAGTGTAGAGAGAGCAAATGAGAGGAAGAAGGTGAAAATTAGGAAAACACGGAACCTATGCGCGCGGGTGAACAGTAAAAATGTTAAAGATAGAACTGCAAGAAAATTAAAATAAATCAAAAACTAAGAAGAATTAGAGATAATAGTAGAAGACGAAAAGTTATATCTACAAGAGAGGAACAACTTTCATGAAGAACTCAGAGACAAAAGAAGATTGGAAGAGCATGAAACTGTAGAAATGGCAGAAGGTATCAACTCGGATGAACAGTAATCGACCAGGACAGAACTTAGAAAAATAAATAATAACTTAAAAATGGAGAGGAATTAGAGAAAATGGTAGAAAGATAAAATGTATAGAATTGAAAGATGAACAACTTTGAAGAAGATAATCAATTCAAATGAAGATCAAAAAAGTATGTAAATGGTTAAACAAGACTAAAATACTCAAAAACATACAGTAACCGTGAATGAAATAGAAGCCTGAAGGGCCTCCTGCCCTCTCTCTCCTTCAAAAACACTAATAATTCTTACAAAATTCTCACAAGAAGTAGCAAAAGAACTAAAAATAGAATACAAGCCTCTTCTTTTTTAAACCATTCCCCAAATCTCTTTATATAGGCCTTCACTAACCCTCTGTTTCTTTCTCTGCCCGTGTGCTTCTTCTCTGCGTGAGAACCCCTGCCGCTTTGTTTGGTCGGTTTGGCTACTCCACGTGTGAAGCCGTGTTGCACTCTTTGTTTGGCCGTGTGAAGACCAACCACATCTTGCTGTGTTGAAGACCAGCCGACATGCCCCTGCGGCTTTGAAGGATGCCGATGTGTGAAGGCCACCATGAAGTGGAGCCTCTGCATGCATGGCCCATGGTGGAGAAGCTTTTGTAGCATGTGGCTAGCATTCACGTGGAGCCTCCACCACCTACATGTTTTCCAACATGAAGGGCCCATGTGCATGTAGCATGAAGTTGCCAAGTTGCCTTGTTCATTTTGCTGCCTTCACGTTGAAGCCTCCACATGCTTTGTGTGGGCTGCATGAATCATGATGAGGCCACCACGTGAAGAGCCCATCTCCTGCAAAAGTCACCTGCAAATGCCATCCGCAAAACACACATATATATGATATGTATAGTATGTATCTATAATATGTATTTATTATACTATTATATAATAATGAAGTCACCTGCAAAAAGCCTTTAGATGTATATAGCATAGATATATTAAGATTATATATAGATGATGCATAGATTATATGAATATATATATTATATATATATATATATATATTTAAGAATATAGATATTATGAATATGAATATATATCTATAATATATATATATTATAAGTGAATATATATATTATATAAATCTATTAATATATATAGGTGATTTTTATTTCTTTGTTTCTTTTTTTATCTTTTGAATTAATATTGGACTTGGTCGGCCATGGGCTTTTGGATTATTTTTTACGCAGACTTGTGGAGTTCTTGTCGAGTGCCTGTAAAATAATATACTTGTTGCTCAAATTATAATAATTTTGTCAAACTCAGCATTTTGATCAAAAATTGATATTAAGTGTGATAAGTGCATAATTATTAACATTAAGGCTCATGAAAAGTGTGAATATCATAAATTAACTCATCTAAATGCACACTTATCAGATCTCTGTTGTATTTGACTGCCAGCCGGCCCAACCTTCAATTTGTTGTTTGTTTGTGTGCGAGATTTAAGTCCAATTTGAAAGAATCACACATGTCGGCCGTAAAACGAATATTTAGATATATTGCTAGTTCACTAAATTTGGGCTTATGGTTTCCGCGTAATTCGAGCTTTGAATTGATTGCTTATTCTGACGTCGATTATGCGGGTTGTAAAGTGGATTGGAAAAGCACCAGCGAGTACTGCCAATTTCTTGGGGGATGCATGGTCTCATGGGCCTCCAAGAATCAAAATTTAGTGGCATTATCAACTGCCGAAGCCGAGTATGTGGCTATAGGTAGTTGTGTTTCCCAGGTGCTATGGATCCAACAACAAATGATTAACTATGGCATCACCTTTAAAAACACCTCAATCCTATGTGATAATACCTCTACCATAAATTTATCAAGAAATCTTGTTCATCAATCTCGCACGAAGCATATTCAAATTAGACATCATTTTATTCGAGATCATGTTAGTAAGGGTGATGTTGAAATAAACTTCATTGAAACCAATCATCAAATTGCCGACATTTTTTCCAAACCTCTAAATGAAGAAAAATTCACATTATTTAGGGGAGAGTTAGGGGTTTGTAGGATAGAGGAGTCTGAGTCATGAATTTCTGCATCATGCATTACATTTTGTAAATAAGCTACTTACTTGCATTTTGTGCATCAATGTCTATAAGATTCTTGGTATATAAAATAATGATTTGTGGAAAGGTGGATTAAGTCCATCTGAAAGCATTCATCATGCGTGAGACTATACTCCGCCATCGTACCAAGACTCTATGTGCACTGCACGCATTTGCATCAATAAGTTATCTCCTTCTTCATGCATACACATCATATCACTTGAACTGCATAAAATCAATATGTGTGAAAAACCATCCTGTGTGTGAATTTGATGCCGGACGGACACGGGGACCGACTCTAAGTGATGCGGACCTCAGACTCTAAATGTAGACGCGACCAGCAACATATGAATAGGAGAGACACTTCGGCCCGACACTAAGAGTTCCTATGGGCTATACGTCGCTAACAGAAACACAAGCTCACTCGTCATCCCAAGCGAGGGGAAACGTGGATCCGCGCAGTTGAGAAACCGATAGAGTCAAGGGTGGTCGACTTACTACCGTGCTCGGATCGAGCCATGAGACGGGTCACTCTCTCGCTCACAGCGGTGACATGGACTCACGAGCTAGATTTCTACACTCTCACAGCGGCATACGACCATATACTAGCTAAGCAAATGTAACGCCGAGGAGTTAAGACCGTTACCTCCACGCTCCCGGCGTGGGGAAGACAACCCCGGCCAAATCCGTACTCCCGGTTAAAAATTTTTACAGTGGTACAAAGTTTTGACCCACTCCACGAAGGGAGGTAATAGGTCACATGTGGAGCCCGGGAGTAGCGGGAATTGGGTTGACAGGCAGCATCTTGATGTCGCTCCGACGGTGCCGAAACTCGCGTTTTAGTGCTGTCCGGACTGCGCGATCTGCGGGTTCATGGGGCCCACGTGCTGCTCAGTCCTCCGGACCTGACTGGATGGGTCCTGATGGAATGGTGATACCTGGTGGCGCACTCTCCTGGATGGCGACCGGGCTGGAACACCGGCCGGAGGCCGATCGGCTCCGATATCCAAGTCTTGGAGTTGCTGCCCACGGATCTGTTGCTTCTATTTTGTAGTGCGCGATCCGGCAAGATCTGTCGCTGTGAACAGCCCCGATGTCAGCTCGACTCACAAGAGGTACCGTTAGAAAGCTCTGTCGAAATTCTTTGACTCTATGGGACTCCCGAAAATTCGTTAGGGCCGTACTTCTGTTGGGGGATTTTAGAACCGGACTAATCTCTGTTTCAGATCTGGCCGGGCAGAAATAAACTTTCATGAGAGTTGGCATTGACCACGATGTAGAACTCCGATTCAGATGTTGGGTCCTTTACAAAAGTTGTAGAGGGGAGAGAGAAGAAAACGGGGATAATTTTTATGAAGGATTTGGTGGAGGTTTGCGTGAGGAAAGGTATTTTACACTGTTCGGTGGTCGGATCTGGAGAGTGGCAGGTAGAACTGAGTTGGGATCTGAGAGTGATTTTTAGAAAATAGGTGAAGGTCTTTAAAAATTCCACGAAAATTCGTGGATGATGGGGATGGTGGACATAACCTCCAATAAAATTGGGGGTTCATGAAAAAATCAAGAAGGGGATTGAAAATGGGAAACTCGGGGCTGTTGTGACACAGGACAAAGAACTGGTAAATCTGGAAGGAAAGGAAGAACGAAAATGGAAAAATGGAAAAAAGAAACTAGAAGCCCAACCAATTTTTATGGGATGTGGTGAAAACCCCTAGAACTCACCCTGAAAGTTTGGAACCCAAAAGATCTCAAGGTTGTGAGAAAAAATTCTGGGAACAATGAGCTGTCCTGAGTGGACAGAACTCCGGTGATGTTGGCGGTGGTGCGATGGCGGCACGATGACGGTGGCGGCGGCGATGGCGATCTCACGAACCGATATAGGAGGCGTCTCACCTCAGAAACACAGCCTTCTCAGCTGCAGAAGGGGGAGAGAGGAGAGAGATAGGGGGCAGCCCTTGCCTTTGGAATAAAATATCTGAATTTCTTTGCATTAATTCTACTCAAAATGAAAATACAAGGTTCTTATAGAAAATACAAAAAGACTAGTTCTATCCCTAGATCTAAGATTGGTGGGGGGTAAAAGAGGGAGTCCACAATTTATTTCTCCCATGTGGTTTGGAACAAATAAAATAAGATTTCAATCCTAATAAACTATATTATACATGGGGCACCCCCTTGACTTATGTGTTCCAAATTTTGAATTTTGTTACCCTTTATCCCCTCTTGGTCCAACCCTTCTAGAAGCCCACCTTGGAGGGTTGACTGACCCCACATGGGCCCAAGAGATGAGGTGGATCAATGGGAGAAGGGATGGGGGGCCAGCGGGACCCAGGTGGTCCCAAATTATAAATAAACCCCTATTACAATCTGAATTACATCCAAATAAAACTAAATAAACACACATTACACGCAAATAAAATCCCCATAAATACTATAAATATGAGGACTCAGAGCGGAGACTCCAGACTGTCTCCGAGCCAGATGGAAGTCGATGTAGCTTGAGTGGTGCTCCGCATACGGTTCCGACGGCTCGCTGGTTCGTGCCTCTCGATCGCTCTGGTGTCTGCACCAATTCTCCCCGGGTGGGAGAAACTCGACCCTTTCGAGTAAGGGTCTACATCGCTCTGGTAGCACGCCAGTAGATCCGGATCTAGCATCTGCAACTCTCCATGGGTGATCCAAGTATCTTCGGTGGCGGGTCACCCTCTCCATCACACTAGGTAGCGCGGGTAGGATCCACTCCTGGTAACAGTCACCTGCTCATCCAGTATATGATCTATATGCTCTCGCTGTCGTGGAAATGGGGCTGGTGGTGGACACTCAGGTGTGGGATCACTCTCAATGGGAGAAGATGGCTTGAAAGGCTCACTAGGGATCACCGTTGGGTCCCTATATGCAACTAGATCAGACACATTGAAAGTTGAGCTTATACCATATTCCTCGGGCAGGTCCACAACATACGCATTGGATCCAACGTATTTCAACACTCTAAATGGACCGGCTCCGCGAGCTTGCAATTTCTTTACGGTTCCAGAGGGAAACCGTTCAGGTCTTACCCTGATCATGACATATTCACCCTCTTGGAACTCACAGTGGTGTCTATGGGCATCAGCTAGCTCCTTATAACGTGCATTGCTGGCCTCAATGTGACGACGGACGTCGTCATGTAGACTCCTAACATGCTTAGCAAAAAGAAAAACACACGGATGCACACACGACCCTAAACAACCCTACAGTTAGTCCAACCCAATCATATGGAAGGTGGTCCAGGACATCCGAATGTGTGCCATGCATGCATTTGACGTAACCGGAGGTTAACGTCATGGTGGACTCCTATACATCCTACGATGCACCAATCATGGACATTGGGCTTGGATGTGGGAAGTCCGGGAGGTTCTGGTGGTTTAGGTGGGCCGGGGGAACCCAAGTCTTCATTAACCCCAATTGATGGTTTGGACCTATTGCCATGTGAAAGTTGCCAGGCCCGAGTGGGAGGGGTGTGGTAGTGGACTCCCTCGAAGAAGTGAAGTATATATGGTGGGTCTAGGGGTCCGCTAGGGAATGGGTCAAAGGGATCAAAGAAGGTATGACCCCTTGTTGTGGGTTCCCACAAGTCACGGTCCCATGTGTGGTAGTCGTGAAGGTGTGGATGATCACCTTCATGCATTGTGGTAGGTGGGACGGTGATCATGTGTAGAAAATAAGATTCCTCCCTTGGGCAAAAAGGAATGAAGTCGGGCTCGGCCGGCATAGGGAGGAATAGAAGAATCTCCGTGGTGACACAACCCACGGTGCACACAGAGGTAATGGACCCTAAGGCCGGATGGGTGAAGCTATGACTAGTGGGTTGGTCGAAGCCTCAGGCCAATGAGTACGTCAACGTCCATTGCCGGTGTAGACCTATAATAAGGTCACCCAAGGTATCAACGTGGTGATTAGACTGGAATGTGGTATGAAATGAGTTGACCGGCACTAATGGTAGGGTGGGGTTCATGGATGGGTAGGGAGGTGGGACCAAGCCATGCTTGAGTCAACTAAGGAGTGGCTCGGCTATGAGTAGCTTTCCCGTTAGAAACACGGGTAGCTGAGGCTGAGGTGACTCCGAATAAAGATCGGAGAGTGAGGCTTCTCCAACCGTTTTCCCTAGGGCTAGAGATGTTCAAGTGGGACACTGTCCGGCAAAGTGGCCGAACCCCTGGCAGCGATAACACTGCTGTCGTGACCCACTAGGCTCCCTGATAAGTCGGTCCTGACCCTTATCCTCTCAACGGACAGGGGGTCTAGGCAATGGGGCTCTCGTGGGTGGGGGAAGAGGATCCATCATGATGGGGAGAGGGCTTTGGGATGGCACCTTAGATGGCATCGGGTTGGGGCTACTGGTTGCTACCTCCTTAGGCTCATGCTTGGTTCCATTCTGTCTAGGAGGTAGGTAAGAGGGAACCAGGGACTCGATATAAGCACACCCTCTATCCACTCTATCTGAAATGATTTGGAAGAGTTCGACAATGGTGGGGTTTGGAGTAGGAGTAAGGTGATGGACTCTCCCATATGAACTCGGCTTAGTCGTGGACCTAGGCTCTTCTACATGCACGACGCTTTGCCTCCGATTATGGCCCTCTTGGGTGGAGGTGATTGGGTGGGGTCGGTTGGAGGTGTGACCCACGGGGTTGGAAGTAAATTGGTGGGACGGGTTGGAAGGGACCGGATGGGGAAGGTAGACCCTCCTAAGCTCTCTCTTCATGTCCCACCATGATTCGATGGGCCATTACCTCCTAACCTCTCTCAAGCCTTCGATGTCTCTCCACTTTTCGGCCGCCTCGTGGAGGAGCCTCTCCTTGGCAAAATAGAATTGCCCGGCTTTGGACATAGTATAACAATCAAAGTATGTGTCCATGGTGGCCTCCCACTTGAGGTAGTCGCCCGGGTCATTGGAGCCATAAAAATCCGAGGCTTCGGGCCTACGGAAGTGGAGAGGGTGGTTGTCAAGTCCATGGGTGTGCCAACAGTCATATCGCCTCGGCGATTGAGATTCCATTGGTAATGGGGAACTACAAGACAGACATGCTGACACTTGGATAAGACACTAGACACGACTATGCAAGGTTGAAATGCACTAACTAATGCACGCTAAGGACCCTAGAGTTAAACCAAGATCCGGTACGTTGGCGGAGTTACGGGATCCGAATATCCTCTCGCGCAAGTGTGTGATCTTCCCGATAGGCGTAACCTAACGTTCGGATAACACCTTTTAGTATACCGAATAAGGTATGCGATGCAACCTTGGACCGACTTAAACTTAGACTCGACTTAAATGACTCTTTTTTTTTTGTATTTTTGTTGAGCAATGATGAATGACTACCCTAGACTCAACTGGCGCTCTGATACCAAACTGATGCGGGACGGACACGGGGACCGACTCTAAGTGATGCGGACCTTGGACTCTAAATGTAGACGCGACCAGCAACATATGAATAGGAGAAACACTTCCGCCCGACACTAAGAGTTCCTATGGGCTATATGTCGCTAACAGAAATGCAAGCTCACTCGCCGTCCCAAGCGAGGGGAAATGTGGATCCGCGCGATTGAGAAACCGGCAGAGTCAAGGGTGGTCGACTCACTTCCGTGCTCAGATCGAGCCACGGGACGGGTCACTCTCTCACTCACAGCGGTGACATGGACTCATGAGCTAGATTTCTACGCTCTCACAGCGGCATACGACCATATACTAGCTAAGCAAATGTAATGCCAAGGAGTTAAGACAGTTACCTCCATGCTCCCGGTGTGGGGAAGACAACCCCGTCCAAATCCGTACTCCCGGTTAACAAATTTTACAGCGGTAAAAGGTTTTGACCCACTCCACGCAGGGAGGTAACAGGTCACATGTGGGGCCCGGGAGTAGCGGGAATTGGGTTGACGAGCAGCATCTTGATGTCGCTCCGACGATGCCGAAACCCGCATTTTAGTGCTGTCCGGACTGCGCGATCTGTGGGTTCATGGGGCCCACGTGCTGCTCAGTCCTCCGGACCTGACAGGATAGGTCCCGTTGGGATGGTGACACCTGCTGGCGCACTCCCCTGGACGGCGGCCGGGCTGGAACATCGGCCGGAGGCCGATCGGCTCTGATCTCCAAGTCTTGGAGTTGCTGCCCACGGATCTGTTGCTTCTATTTTGCAACGCGCAATCTGACAAGATCTATCCTTGCGAACAACACCAATGTCGGATCGATGCACAAGAGGTACCGTTGGAAAGCTCTCTCGAAATCCTTCGACTCTATGAGACTCCAGAAAATTCTCTGGGGCCGTACTTCTGATGGGGGATTTTAGAACCGGACTGATCTCTGTTTCAGATCTGGTCGGGCAGAAATAAACTTTCCTGAGAGTTGGCATTGACCGCAATGTAGACCTCCGATTCAGATGTTGAGTCCTTCACAAAAGTTGTAGAAGGGAGAGAGAGGAAAACGGGGATAATTTTTATGAAGGATTTGGTGGAGGTTTGGATGAGGAAAGGTATTTTACACTGTTGGGTGGTCGGATCCGGACAGTGGTGGGCAGAACTGAGTTGGGATCTGAGAGTGATTTTTAGAAAATAGGTGAAGGTCTTTAGAAATTCCACGAAAATTCATGGATGATGGGGATGGTGGACAGAACCTCCAATAAAATTGGGGGTTCACGAAAAAATCAAGAAGGGGATTGAAAATGGGAAACTCGGGGCTGTTGTGACACAGGACAAAGAACTGGTAAATCTGGAAGGAAAGGAAGAACGAAAATGGAAAAATGGAAAAAAGAAGCTAGAAGCCCAACCAATTTTTATGGGATGTGGTGAAGACCCCTGTAACTCCCCTGAAAGTTTGGAACCCAAAAGATCTCAAGGTTGTGAGAAAAAATTCCGGGAACAGTGGGCTGTCCTGAGTGGACAGAACTCCGGCGTCGTTGGCGATGGTGCGATGGGCGGCACGATGGCGGTGGCGGCGGTGATGGCGATCTCATGAACCGATGTAGGAGGCGTCTCACCTCAGAAACATAGCCTTCCCAGCTGTAGAAGGGGGAGAGAGGAGAGAGATAGGGGGCAGCCCTTGCCTTTGGAACAAAATATCTGAATTTCTTTGCATTATTTATTCTCAAAATGAAAATACAAGGTTCTTATAGAAAATACAAAAAGACTAGTTCTATCCCTAGATCTAGGATTGGTGGGGGGTAAAAGAGGGAGTCCACAATTTATTTCTCCCATGTGGTTTGGAACAAATACAATAATATTTCAATCCTAATAAACTATATTATACATGGGGCACCCCCTTGAATTATGTGTTCCAAATTTTGAATTTTGTTACCCTTTGTCCCCTCTTGGTCCAACCCTTCTAGAAGCTCACCTTGGAGGGTTGACTGACCCCACATGGGCCCAAGAGATGAGGTGGATCAATGGGAGAAGGGATGGGGGGCCAGCGGGACCCAGGTGGTCCCAAATTACAAATAAACCCCTATTACAATTCGAATTACATCCGAATAAAACCAAATAAACACACATTACACACAAATAAAATCCCTATAAATACTATAAATATGAGGACTCAGAGCAGAGACTCCAGACTATCTCCGAGCTAGATGGAAGCCGATGTAGCTTGAGTGGTGCTCCGCATACGGTACCGACGGCTTGCCGGTTCA
This sequence comes from Amorphophallus konjac, assembly GCA_022559845.1. Lineage (NCBI taxonomy): Eukaryota > Viridiplantae > Streptophyta > Magnoliopsida > Alismatales > Araceae > Amorphophallus > Amorphophallus konjac. Next base: position 188,727,122 of record CM040126.1, on the reverse strand, counting down.
TGCCTCTCGATCGCTCTGGTGTCCGCACCAGAATTGCATTTCTTCTACATATTTAGTATGAACACATTCATTGCTTTTTTCTATGCCAGCCTCTCCTTGAATACATTCAAGTGCTTACCAATGGAGCAAAATCATTCAAAATCTGCATTTTGAAAAGGTGGAAAATAAGCGTTTAATGTGACCTTCAATTTTATTGAAATATTCTCCCCAATTGATTGTAACCTCAAAACACTCAGGTGTTGTTTGGTATCGGGATAAAAGTTGAGGAGAATAGGTGTAAGTCATTCTTGGATAATTTATGTCTAGTCTTATTCTCATGTACATTTGGTACACAAGAGGTGAAATGGGGTTAGAAAAATGGGGATAAGTCATTCCAACAAAAGGTTGGAATGACTTATCCCCGTTTCCAACCCCAAAATAGGGGTTAACCTTGTTTCCCTTAACCCAGCTTATCCCCGCCCGTTTTAGCCATACCAAACGGAGAATGGGATTAGAACGGGGATATCCCCGCTCTAACCCGATACCAAACGGCCCCTCAATTTCTCTTGATTCTTACATGTTTTAATCATTGGGGATTAGAGCCAACCCTCCTTGGACTTCATTTGGCATTTTATACCTTCTTGTGTTGAAGTACAGGGGAAGGGTCGACCCCAAGGGTCGACCCTCGTGCTTCCGCATCTCTGGCCGGGGCTTGGAAAATCAGGGGTCGACCCATTCGTGTCCAATAGACTCGCCGTGGCTGGACCGATTCGCAAAGGGGGTCTACAACCTAAAAAACACCCTCTCTTGCCCATATATCATATCCAGCCCCCTTCTATGTTCCGCCACCAACTCCTTCTACCCTAAAAACCTCTTCTTGGAACCTAGATCCTCCAAGATCCAAACGCGAGATCCAGCCGGTGGCAACTTGTGATCTCCTTCTCGTGCGTCTCAAAGCTTCATTTTTTTCCTCCCAATCACCTCTGAGGTAAGCCATGGTGTGTAGAGAATCTAAATGTCTGCAGTGAAGGTGTCCCTATTTCAAACCAACGCGATCTGCAACTCCCTCCAGGTTTCTTATCTGTCTTGTGATCCAGATGGCCCCAAAGAGGTGTCCCTCTCGTAAGGGAGAGAAATCGAGCCGCACTCGGGAACAAAGATCAAAGGAAAATGAACAAAGATCCACTAAAAGGAGCTCTCATTCTTCCTCCATCAAGACATTGGATAAAAAGGTACTCCGCCCTCGGCCGATAGATTTCCCGAAGCTATATAGAAATCTTCCAAATCTTGTGGATATCATTTGCAGTCAACCAAATCTGGATTCATTCATGTCTGCACATCGCCGTGTATTTCCCAACCTTGTGCATCAGTTTTATAGCAATCTCTCAGTTGCGGACAATAGTCAGTACACTATTGTCAATGCCCAGTCGATTAAGCTTACACCTGCATTTTTAGGCAGAGCTTTCGGGCTGCCTTGTGAGGGCTGCACCTTTGGAGATATTCCTGTGCTTGAAGTAGCTGTTTAACAAATGATGACTTCAGAAGATATGGACGACAGATCCACAGCTGGTCTTAATGCAAATCATTTTCCTCCGATGCAGTGAATTTTACATCACATGATGACAACTATTTTACTACCTAGAGGAGGAGGCCGTGATAAAGTTACAGAAATTCACATGTTCTTGTTCTACTGTCTTCTAGGTGGTCTTCGGATTAACTTTCCATCAATTATGCTTGATCACATGTGTAAGAGCATGAATCACAAAAATAGAACTCTTCCTTATGCGGCTGCATTGACTGCAATTTTTGAGCTCATGAACTTAGATTTATCTAAAGAGCCTTATCAGACCATTCGAGAAGCAGATATATATTCAATTCACACCATTTGCCATAATATGAATTATATTGTTCAAAATGGTGTTTTGGTTTTAAATGTAAAGAGTTCTGAAAAAGCAACAATTTCTGAAGATAATGATGAAGATGAGGATCATATGGACGATGAGCAGCGAGATTTTCATCATGAGGGGATACCTTCTGAGGTGGTTCAGATGGTTACGGACCGGTTGGACTCCATGGATGGGCGTTTAGACAAGTTTGGGGAGAATATGGATGCTCTTACCAAAGATGTTTCAGATTTGAAGCTTTCCCATGAAGCTTACACTCAGAACTTTCAGAGGCTAACCACACTTCTTGAGTCAAATTCGCAAGCTTTGGACGCTCAAACCAAAATGTTTCAGGATATTGTGGATTACATTAGACGTCCACAAACTCCACCTTCTCCAGATGTGGACTAGATCATTGCGCTCCAACGGCACGGCACTCTTCTTTTCCCATCTCCACCCACTCCTTTTTGATGATGCCAAAGGGGGAGACATTTTGTAATATGATGTGTGTGCCTGATTAGATATACTAGTATGTGTGGTGTGTGCTTGCCTGCACATTTGCTTTCATTAGTTGTGTCACGCTTTCATTAGTTCTGTCAGTTAGCAGTGGTTTAGTATTGTTGCATATCATGGCATTGCATATGTTTGCTTTTTCTTTCTTATGAACTCAGTCTTAAGTCTTAAAACCTTGTTGTCGGCAAATTTATGGATGATGCTCATGAATGGTCAATCGCAGATTGGTTGTATGAAGCCGTGTGCTCTCTTTTGTTATGCTTCTGAACTATTTCAGATTGGTGCATGAAACAAATTGTGAACTCATATTTGAGGTTGAGGAATGAAGCTATGAAATGAATATCTTGTTTCTTGTATGGGCTTTGACAATGATTAGCTTGATCCATCTTTGTGTTGTAGTCCTAATTCAGATTCATGTTGTAAATAGAAGTTCTCTTGTTATATTCAAATCTAGCATATAGTATTTTATCATCATCAAAAAGGGGGAGACTATTGAACCACCTTTAGTGAATGCTCATATTTGTTAGATTTTGATGATGACCAAACACTATATGAGTCTAGAATAATTGCTTGGTGAATAAATTTGAACAAACACATTTTGGACTGCTTTAGTATTTGATTACTTTTTCTCCTTAGATCATGATCTACTAATGCTGTCGAAGGTTAAATTTTGCAGGATCAAGAACACCCTTTTTGGGTAAGTCTTTTGAGCTGAAAATGTCAAAATCAAACCTAACTCAGATTTGGTATTTTTGCAGAATTCAGGAATGCGGCTCAATTTTGAACAAAAATTTGAGGATGCTTGGTGAGATCTAAACATGTCTCAGTTTCATTTTTATATAGACTCTCCATGTTAGATTTCATTTCCTTGACCCCAAGGGTCGATTTGATGCAGTTTAGTTCTTAAAACTCACTTATACATGTAAATATAATAAGTCCAGTGGATGGGTCAAGGGTCGATCCCTTGACTCCCTCTAGCACTTAGTTTATTTTTGTTAAGCAAATGAAAAAGGGTCGACCCCAAGGGTCGACCCCTGAGTCCCTCCGAGATCTCGGGTTTTAGGTTTTTGATGGGTTGGTCTCAACGGTCGACCCAAAGGTTCGACCCCCAATGTCCAAAAGTTTTTTTTGTTGGGCCGTTTTTGTTTATGACCACGAGGGTCAACCCCTGATTGTCCTTTTTCCCTCGGGTGTTCGGTTTTTTGGCTCGGGTGTCGCGAGGGTCGACCCAAAGGGTCGACCCCTTCAATAACACGCTTGTATCGCGTTTGGGGGTCTTCTAAAAAGCCACGAGGGTCGACCCAAAGGGTCGACCCATTTCTGGTATCTGTCGTCGAACCCTTTTCGACTCCGTACTATGTTACTTTTTAAATGCACCTTTTGCCTTAAAAGTGGTGGATCTGAGGATCCCATTACCATACACGTGTCCCCCAGCCTTGGGGGTATAAAACCAATCATTAGGGCGACCCAAGGATCGATCGAGCGGAATATTTTCTCATCCTCTTTAGCCTTGCTTCCTTGCAGGAGAAGAAACTCGATCGGGGGAGGGGTTCTTGAGCGCGTACCCTACGGATTTCAATGCAGATCTGATGCAGCTTGAGCAAGGAACAGAGGTCCTCTTCCTTAGATGAAGCTGAGCATGAAGAACTTCGAGTCAAGCATCATCTTCCGAGCCTCATTTTGAAGGATCCGGCTACATCCTCTGACTTCATCCAAAGACTGAAGAACCAGTGTTTGCTCATCGTCAAAAAGGGGGATTTCTAGTGTTCTTACAGTCAATATTGTCTATATTTTGTTATTAGACTTCCAGATCTAAGTGGTCATTGTATATCCGAATTCTTCTTAGACATATACAGTATGCGTGCGTGTGTGCGTCTGCAGGTCGCAGCGAACGTGTGTGTGTAGCTGTGCGGATTGTTAGGATGCTAGGCCCGGATACAGAGGGGGGTGAATGTATCCCTCTAGAAAATATGGCCCAATTTAAATTTCTAAAGCTCAGATATGCGGAATAAAAACTAATGAGCTTTCCAAGATGAAATGATAAGGCAACAAATGAACAAACAGTTGGACTGCAACAATGCAGCCACCTGATCAACCAGAAACGAATGCAGAGTAAAACAACCCAAACACACTTAGCAGAATATAATGCTCAAAAATAACTCTCTAGATAATGCACCAAGCCAAGCATGCACAACCTGTGAATGGGAGGTAGAACATATGGAGCTAATGCAAGGCAAACCACTGCACAAATAATTTTAAGGTGGTTCGGTCCTCCAGACCTACATCCACCCCACACTCCCAACCGGAGTAAGGCTTCACTAGCCAATGCTAGAACCAAGCAGACTCAGTCTGCAACAGGTGCTGACACACAGCTTGACCAGGGGAACAAACTCCCCTCTTCCTCCCAACCGGAGGGACACCCCAAGTGACTCCCAGCCACTTGGAAACCAGAGACCGAAGTCTCTCTTCCTCCAGACCGGAGGGACCCCTGGACTTGCTACCCACAAGCCCAGAACCAGAGGGCTAGCCTCCCTTCTCCTGACCCAACAGGAGGAACCCGACCTCAGTCCAGAGGATCGGAAGTACAAAGCTAACCAAATGAAAAAGGAAAAATAAGAAAGGAAAAATACACAGCGATCAGAAAGCTGTAAAGAAAGATAACACAGATATGGCTCGCATGGAGTTGACTGGCCTAGATTTGATCCACGGTCTAGTAGAAACTTCTTCTGCTACTTCTCCTCTTCTTCTTGTGCTGGATCGACAGCTTCTCTTCACTCTGCCTTTTTCCTTCTTCTCTCTTTCTTCTCACTTCTCACGAGCACTATCTCTCTCTTTTCCTTCTTCTGCTCTCACTCTCAGTTTCTTCTCTGCTCTCCTTTTCTCTCGCACTATTCTCTCCTTCTTCTCTGCAACCCTTTTTCTTCTTGACGGTTCACTCTTCTTCTATTTCTTCTTCTTCTCTTTTTCTTCTTTTTCTCTTTTTCTGGATCGAAGGGCTTTCTGCTCTTTTTGGCTTCTTCTTCGATCAGTCTTCTACAGAGGATGAAGACTCGTATATATAGCATCAGCAGTAGCACACTGGGTGAGTGTGGCTTCCAAGTTTCCTGCCCTAGAAATTCAGACCACGTGGCAGCATCCTGGTTCACGAGCCAGGCACCTCGGATCACGTGCCCGTCAATTCAACGACATTCGACCAGCAGGACTCAAGTCTGCTGCGTTGACGCTTCCAACCCTTGGCGTTGACGCATTGATGCGTTCCAGTGAGCAACCAGCCTAGCCCTATTGACAGTTGCGTCGACATTGCTCCACTGCTGCGTTGATGCATCGGTGATCCAGCATCTGAACTTAGATGGCTTCAGCGCTCTCACGTTTCGTGTGGAGTGCGTTGACGCATTGTGCAACTGCGTCCACCCTCTGGTTACCTGGTCGATCCATCAACCTGCTGCGTCGACGCCACTTGATGAATGCGTTGACGCACCAGAGTAATCCAGTAACCCATTGGCTCTCCCTTTATAACTGCTGCGTCGACGTTCTCAGCATGCTGCGTTGACGCATGGTGCTGCAGCGTCGATGCTGCCAATGTACTCCAGAGGCTGCAATAAGGGATTCTTGAACCGCTGCGTCCACGCTACTTGCTCACTGCGTTGACGCACCAGAATAATCCAGGAGCTTCTTTCTTGATTGTTTGAACTGCTGTGTCCACGTGTCAGCATTTCAACCTCTTGGATCACGTGCCAAGTCTTGATGGCCTGAATCATCTGCAGACAGACAGAGGAAAATGAACTTAGTTCAGACGAATGTATATACTTAAGCAGAGCTGCCAGTGTATGGACTTGAACAGTGCAGCGAGTGTACAGACTTGGTAAAACAAGGTCCAGTGTATAGACTTGCAGATACGAAGCCAATGTACAGACTTAGAAGGATTTGAACCAGTGTCCAGACTTTAGGTTTAACTGTGGATGTATAGACTTCAGGTGTGAAGACCATTGTGCAGACTTTGGAGAGCAGTGGCCAATGTATAGGTTTTATGGAGCGAAGCCAATGTGTAGACTTCACGCTGTACAAACTTTGCCAATATGAGACACTGTATAGACTTTGTCAAGAGAACGTAACGCTGTACAGACTTGAGGCTTTGAACGTTGAAGGCACAAGACGATGTACAGACTCAGATTCTAGACCAGTGGCTGTACAGACTTTGAAGGAGGACCAATGTATGGACTTCAGGAGCATATGACACGGCTGTACAGACTTTGTTATCAAAACGAATGAATAGACTTTGCCACAGTCTAATGTATAGACTTGAAGAAACTGAACTGAAGGGTCGACGCATCAGCTCAAGGAGTTGGCGCACTGGTGTGAGAACAGAGACAAGTATGACTGAGGGGTCGACGCATCAGCACACTGAGTTGACGCACTGCTGTGGAGACTGTGCAGATAGAGTGTAGACAGAATTAAAGTAGAGCATGTTATCTGACAGCCATATGAACTCCATTCACTTACATGATAAAACATGAATTTATCGAGCATATAAAAGACACAAATAGATGACTCACAGTGAATAACTCACTTCAAAGACCAATCATCAAAACCACAGGGGCACAACAATCTCCCCCTTTTTGATGATGGCAACACTACACAGTGAGTCATCTGATGACTCAAACTATTCTCCCCCTTTGACTTCATCAAAAAGAAAAATAGTTTGAGAAATTAAAGCAACCAACATGCTATAATTGAAAAAACAATCTCCCCCTTTGGCAAAAAATCTCCCCCTTTGATATAGACAAGATGAATCATGGGAGGGTAAGAATGCATATGCAGATGGAGATTTCAAAATGCAAGATCACAATTCTCCCCCTTTAAGAGTTTCTATGCAGCATGATGCATATGACATGAAAACTCCCCCTGAAATAGATGCCAATTGATATGCAAGTGATGCATGACATGGAAGCTCCCCCTCAATAAGTGGAATCTTATGAGATAGATGAGAAGGAGACCACAGGGGCAAACAAGGACAAGTTCAGGTCAATGAGCAGAAGAGGTTCAATTAGTAGATTTCTAAAGAGGCTTCAACTACAAGAATTTCAGTCAGATTTTCAAGGAAATGTCATTCTCATAAATCCAAATCAGAATATTTCAAAGTCTTCCATTATAAGGGCTTATGAATGAATTTTATTGATCAGCATGGTTTAAACATGATGTATGCAGAGTTTTTCAATAAAATTTTGTATTGATATCTAAAACCATGGTTTAATAAAAATGAACCAAGCCCTCATATTTATCTTGATAAATCTTCCTTTCTCGTACACAATCAACTTTATTGACTTCTTTCAGAATTACATGCATCAGTATTGAAATCAAGTAATTTTGAAGTCATATGATTTTGTCTAGGGTTGTAGCAATTTGATTTTAGCATCAATATTCAGATATTTCAATTCGTTCGATAATTTTTCATGCTACAAATTTTACGAGCACTCTAGTTCAGTGCACACCTTGTAACTAGAGGATATACCTTGATCAGAGGCCAATATCCCTAAGCACTTAGTGTGACTAACTGTCATGCTATATATGAACAGAGATAGCATTTACACATCATGACACACTCCAAATCATTTCTTGATGAGCGAGTTGTATTTCTCAGTGTGCATGCCATTACTCTGCTTGAATTTCAATGAATTCTTAATCAGAGTTAACTAAGGCACCTCATGACACAGTCCTTTGGACATGTGTTTCTCAGTGACCAAGGTCATTGCTCTGACAATTACTTTACCCTTTAGATAATTCAGAAACATTCATTTGCTTCAAAACAATATTAATCTCCTGTACTTAACCAAATAAAGTCATGTATTCAAAAGTGCAGATTTCAGAAGTTTTTACAAGACACAGCATGAAACAGATGGTTAAGGTTTATTAAACATGCTTCAGATATTTTTAAGAGATTTTAAAGCCAAACTCATTGAGTACATTAAACTTAAACCACATGAGTTATTTCAGTCATTCATAAAAATGTATAATAGAAGATTTCTAGTTCAAGAATTTTCAGATTTATGATCGAGATATTCCCATTGAAATCTTCATGAAAGACTGATAGAAATCTGAAGCCAAATGATACCAATTGATAGGAGAGATTTTGAAGCTCAATGTTTTCAAAAATATGTTCAAGGTCTGTCAACAAAATCAATAAGGAAGGATATGCAATGAATTCTCACATGAGTATGCATTTGACAACCTATATGCAATGTATTGACTCCCCCTAACAACATGCATTTACACAATCTTTTTGGCATTTTCAATCTAAGGAAATGCAGAGAATTTACCTGAAAGGTTCAGAAGGGGTTTTCATTCTTGAGTGCCTTGGATTAACACCCCTTTTTATTCCATTCCAAGGCACACCTACAAAGCAAAGTTATTTTGCACAAACAGGTACCCAAGAGGTCTTGGGTCCTGAATTGATAATGACATTCGTAGCAGGTTTTCTAAATAATTTTCTAGCTGCTTGGTCATCATATTTCATCAAGTAGCAATTATTCATTGAATGACCAATTTGTCCACAGTAATGGCATGAATTAGCAGATTTCAAATTCTTCTTATGCACATTACTATTGTCATAAAGTTTATTGGCAGAGAGAGAGTTCTGTTTACTATAATGATAGTAAGATGCATCAGGTTTCAGATTTGATCTATGCACATTCTTGTTAGCATGAAATCCATGTGCATATGCACGAAACTTTTTGTTGTTGACAGAATTAAAATTCTATTTACTAAAACCGGCCAGCCAACATTCAACAGCTCTATGGCCTGGCTTCCCACAGTTATAGCATGAAAAGCTCACAGATTTTCTGGCAGAGAATTTGATAACATGGGGGTTAAAAGAATTTTTCTGAATGTGCCAACAGTCCTTGACTGTGTGGCCATACTTCCCACATTTGAAGCACTCATTGTGCTTGCCTCTAAAAATATTTCTTCCAAAAACATTTCCATTTGCAGGGAGTTTAACAGTTTTAGAATTGAATTGTCTACCCTGAGCATGCCAGCATTCAACGGCCCTGTGGCCCAATTTGCCACAGTGATAGCATTCAATTTTCTTTTTGTTCTGAGCAGTCTTTTTGTTCTGAGCAGAGACATGTTTCCTAGCATGCTTTTTGTTGTCTTGTTTCAGAATGAAGCAATTATCCATAATGTGGCCAACCCTACCACAGTAATGACATGAATTCGTGTTTTTATGTGCATGTGTATGTGTATTCATGTCAAGCACAGATTGAACTTTCTCAACATATTTAAAATCAGTCTTTTTCTTGGTGGCAGAAAAGTTCGAGTGATGTACAGCATGCATTTTTTCAATGTGATTCATTCCTTTCTTCACATGACTGACCTTTTCCATTTTTCCAGTTTGTTTCTGATTCTTCTGAACATTGGTTGTTTATTTTCTGAGGTGGTGGCTACATCTGATGCTTTGATAAAAGATGTCATTAGCTTGTTTTTGAAAGCCTTTTTATTGACATTGTTGTAGCCTAACCCTTCCTTTTGAGTATTGACCTTAACTCCTAACAACCTGTCCAGATTCTCTTGTCCACTCACAAACTTTGACAGAGATGTTTTCAGATCTTGAATTTTATTTTCTAGTGAGGAAATGTGTAACTCATAACTGGCAATCTCTTGCTCACTGCAATTCATAGCTTCATTCAAAACTTTGTTAGCAGTTTTATATTTCTCAATTTCATTTTCCAGATTGCTCAGTTTATCAGAATCTTCAATGCAAACAGTTTTTCCTCTTTCTAAGGCTAGAAGTCTCTCAGAGATAGTGGAGTTCAGCATTTTTAACTTCTCATTTTCTTCCTTAAGCTTGTCATTCTGAATTAACTCATTTATTAGAAGCTGATCTTCTGAATTGACTTCATACTTTCTTCCATTTTCAATTTCCTTCGTATCTTTTTACTATTTTTCAAGATCTTTCTGTAATTCCACATTCACAGATTTGATGGCTTCAAGTTTTTCAGCAAATAAGTTCTTCTTCTGCTCAAGTTTCTCAGATTTTTTATCATTTTTATTAGCAGATGTTCTCAGATAATCATTTTCAGATTTCAGCTTGTTTAAATTTGAGTTCACACTTTCAAAGTTTTTCAACAATTTTTCATACTGGTCATGATAGTTAACAAGAGTCCGATTATCATTATCTGAGTTGAATTTTTCTTTGAGTTCAGATATCACATTTATGTGATCTTGATTTTCAGTTTTCAATGATGAAACTTGTTTCTTCAATATTTGAAAATCAGACATATAGGCATCATGAATATTTTTCAATTGAACACAATTTCTACAAGGAGAACTTGAACTATCTAAACCAGTACCCTTCTTCAATTTTTTATACTGTTTTCTTAACAGTTCATGAGATTCAAATAATTCAGCATATGCATTCTCCCAATCTTCTAGAGAAAAATTCTCGAAGAGATTTACCTCATTATCATCATCATCTTCATCTTGACTGCTGCCTTGATTATATCTGTCAGCCATCATGCAGCTGTCCTCATTTGCCCTGTGAATTTTCTTCAGCATATCCAGGATGTCCTTTGCTGAGCTGCAATTATGAAGACAAGACCACAAGGCTCTATCAGTAGCTGCTTTCATCAGGTTAAAGGCTTTCTGATTTTCTCCATCCTTTGATCTGTGTCTGTCGGTCCATTTGGACACTTTCGTTGGTAAGGTGTGAGGACCTTGTGAAATCAATTTCCACAAATCAGGATTAGCAGAATTAACATAAGCATGTAAAGTAGTGTACCACTGACTGAAATCAGAACCACTAAAGACGGGTGGAAGAGCCATTGAAAACAAATAGCGAGTAAATTCAAGGCAACAGGAATATTTATGCACTAAAAACAAATTAGCACCTAAGACTGCAAGATCGAATCTGCAGGTCGCTGGACCTTGTGTGTAGACACCGCTCTGATACCAACTGTTAGGATGCTAGGCCCGGATACAGAGGGGGGTGAATGTATCCCTCTAGAAAATATGGCCTAATTTAAAACTCTAAAGCTCAGATATGCGGAATAAAAACTAATGAGCTTTCCAAGATGAAATGATAAGGCAACAAATGAACAAACAGTTGGACTACAACAATGCAGCCACCTGATCAACCAGAAACGAATGCAGAGTAAAACAACCCAAACACACTTAGCAGAATATAATGCTCAAAAATAACTCTCTAGATAATGCACCAGGCCAAGCATGCACAACCTGTGAATGGGAGGTAGAAGATATGAAGCTAATGCAAGGCAAACCACTGCACAAATAATTTTAAGGTGGTTCGGTCCTCCAGACCTACATCCACCCCTCACTCCCAACCGGAGTGAGGCTTCACTAGCCAATGCTAGAACCAAGCAGACTCAGTCTAAAACAGGTGCTGACACATAGCTTGACCAGGGGAACAAACTCCCCTCTTCCTCCCAACCGGAGGGACACCCCAAGTGACTCCTAGCCACTTGGAAACCAGAGACCGAAGTCTCTCTTCCTCCAGACCGGAGGGACCTCTGGACTTGCTACCCACAAGCCCAGAACCGGAGGGCTAGCCTCCCTTCTCCTGACCCACCAGGAGGAACCCGACCTCAGTCCAGAGGATCGAAAGTACAAAGCTAACCAAATGAAAAAGGAAAAATAAGAAAGGAAAAATACACAGCGATCAGAAAGCTGTAAAGAAAGATAACACAGATGTGGCTCGCATGGAGCTGACTGGCCTAGATTTGATCCACGGTCCAGTAGGAACTTCTTCTGCTACTTCTCTTCTTCTTCTTGTGCTGGATCGACAACTTCTCTTTACTCTGCCTTTTTCCTTCTTCTCTCTTTCTTCTCACTTCTCATGAGCACTATCTCTCTCTTTTCCTTCTTCTGCTCTCACTCTCACTTTCTTCTCTACTCTCCTTTTCTCTCGCACCATTCTCTCCTTCTTCTCTGCAACCCTTTTTCTTCTTGCCGGCTCACTCTTCTTCTATTTCTTCTTCTTCTCTTTTTCTTCTTTTTCTCTTTTTCTAGATCGAAGGGCTTTCTGCTCTTTTTGGCTTCTTCTTCAATCAGTCTTCTACAGAGGATGAAGACTCGTATATATAGCATCAGCAGCAGCACACTGGGTGAGTGTGGCTTCCACGTTTCTTGCCCTAGAAATTTGGACCACGTGGCAGCATCCTGGTTCACGAGCCAGGCACCTCGGATCACGTGCCCGTCAATTCAACGACAGGACTCAAGTCTGCTGCGTTGACGCTTCCAACCCATGGCGTTGACACATTGATGCATTCCAGTGAGCAACCAGCCTAGCCCTATTGACAGTTGCGTCGACGCTGCTCCACTGCTGCATTGACGCATCGGTGATCCAGCATCTGAACTTAGATGGCTTCAGCGCTCTCACGTTTTGTGTGGAGTGCGTTGACGCATTGTGCAACTGCGTCCACCCTCTGGTTACCTGGTCGATCCATCAACCTGCTGCGTCGACGCCACTTGATGAATGCGTTGACGCACCAGAGTAATCCAGTAACCCATTGGCTCTCCTTTTGTAACTGCTGCGTCGACGCTCTCAGCATGCTGCGTTGACGCATGGAGCTGCAGCGTCGATGCTGTCAATGTACTCCAGAGGCTGCAATAAGGGATTCTTGAACCGCTGCGTCCACGCTACTTGCTCATTGCGTTGACGCACCAGAATAATCTAGGAGCTTCTTTCTTGATTGTTTGAACTGCTGTGTCCACGTGTCAGCATTTCAGCCTCTTGGATCACGTGCCAAGTCTTGATGGCCTGAATCATCTGCAGACAGACAGAGGAAAATGAACTTAGTTCAGACGAATGTATATACTTAAGCAGAGCTGCCAGTGTATGGACTTGAACAGTGCAGCGAGTGTACAGACTTGGTAAAACAAGGTCCAGTGTATAGACTTACAGATACGAAGCCAATGTATAGACTTAGAAGGATTTGAACCAGTGTCCAGACTTCAGGTTTAACTGTGGATGTACAGACTTCAGGTGTGAAGACCATTGTGCAGACTTTGGAGAGCAGTGGCCAATGTATAGGTTTTATGGAGCGAAGCCAATGTGTAGACTTCACGCTATATAAACTTTGCCAATATGAGACACTGTACAGACTTTGTCAAGAGAACGTAACGCTGTACAGACTTGAGGCTTTGAACGTTGAAGGCACAAGACGATGTACAGACTCAGATTCTAGACCAGTGGCTGTACAGACTTTGAAGGAGGACCAATGTATGAACTTCAGGAGCATATGACACGGCTGTACAGACTTTGTTACCAAAACGAATGAATAGACTTTGTCACAGTCTAATGTATAGACTTGAAGAAACTGAACTGAAGGGTCGACGCATCAGCTCAAGGAGTTGACGCACTGGTGTGAGAACAGAGACAAGTATGACTGAGGGGTCGACACATCAGCACACTGAGTTGATGCACTGCTGTGGAGACTGTGCAGACAGAGTGTAGACAGAATTAAAGTAGAGCATGTTATCTGACAGCCATATGAACTCCATTCACTTACATGATAAAACATGAATTTATCGAGCATATAAAAGACACAACTAGATGACTCACAGTGAATAACTCACTTCAAAGACCAATCATCAAAACCATCATCAAAACCACAGGGGCACAACACGGATCACAACGTGTGTGGGTGTGGATTTTTCACTTCATAGTGGAAGCAATTCTCACTCTGTGAGGGGTGGACGTAGGGGGCACTATTATGAACCCGAACCACCTAAAATCCTTGTCTTCCTTGTGGTTTGCTTCATCGCTGTTATTCGTGTGGGCTTCTTGTCGAGAGGAGAGTAATGCAATTGTTATTCTTCAATAGTGCCTTTGGTCGTGTGAGTTTATCATCGGGTGAAAAGAGCTGTGCTTTTGTTTTCTATTCCTATCTCATTCTCGCATATTCTGTTGAAATCGTTAAAATTTTTATTGTCAATCAATTCACCCCTTCCCTCTTGATTGCCATCTACCGGGGACAACAGAGGCCAAGTACACTGTCATGGAGAAGACTTGTGCAACATTAGTATGGGTAGCTCAGAAACTAAAATATTATTTCCTTGCCCATGAGGTCAAGTTGATCTCTATGATGGATCCAATTCGCTATCTACTAGAAAAGCCTATCCCCTCTAGCAGATTGGCTCGCTGGCAGAGTTTTCTTTCCCAATTTGATATCACCTTCGTCGTCCAGAAGGAAGTAAAGGGCTATGCCATCGCTGAACATCTTGCCCATTTGCCTGTTCCTTGCACCGATTCCATCGAGGATGAGTTTCTTGATGAACACCTTGTCATTCTCACTCATCATCCCTTTTGGTCCCTGCACTTTGATGGTGCACTTAATTCTCAGGGCCGAGGGATCAGCGCTGTCCTCCTCACTCCGGAAGGAGTGACCATTCCTTTTGATTATCAGATCTCTTTTCATGCTAGCAACAATATAGCCGAGTACGAGGCTCTCCTTGCTGGATTGAAGCACGCCTATCTTCTAGGCGCACAATATTTGAACATCATAGGAGATTCTCAGCTGGTGCTGCGCCAAGTCCTTTCTACTTACCGCACTCGTGACCCGAAGCTCAAACCTTACCAAGATTTGGTCACTCTGTTGGCTAGGTAGTTCTGTAAATTGATTTATATTCATACTCCTCGATCTCAAAACATTCTTGCCGATGCTCTTGCATCGCTCGGTTCTTCCCTATCCTTTCCTCTTAGTCACTCTACTAAGACCATTGTGGTCCAGTAGTTAGATGCTCCTTCCCTTCAGGATCTCTGGTTTGATAACCTTAGTAAGTCTGTAGAGAAGAAGGCTGAGAGGGAAAATGTGAAAGAAGTATCATTGACAGAATTGGAAGAGATCTTGGAAGAAGAGGAGCTGCCCTGGTTCCATGAAATTGAGATGTATTGTAGGGATGGTTCATTCCCAGAGTCGGATAATGCAGAGCAGCGTAAGGCCATCAGGAGAGTCGCCTCGAGGTACACGATTGTTGCTGGAGAATTATATAGGCGCGCCCTTAACGGAGTTCTTATGAGATGTTTAGATGATGATGAGGCCTGGAAGGTAGTTGAAGCAGCTCATTCGAGTGAGTGTGGAGGCATGTAAACGGTCAGGCGCTGGCAAAGAAAATTGTTAGGCAGGGCTATTAATGGCCAACCTTAGAAGAAGATTGCTCCACCTATGTCCGTAGGTGTGTTCAGTGCCAACTGCATGCTGACAAGATTCATTCTCCCGCTTCATCCCTCCATCATCTTTCTGCTCCTTGGCCTCTCTCCATGTGGGCCTTTGACATTGTAGGTGATGCGGGACGGATACGCGACCTGGGACTCTAGCTCGTGATCGTCCCTATGCGAGGGAAACGCTGGACCGTGCACGGTTAAGAAACCGGCTGTGAGTATCAGGTATCAGCTTTTCGCATGTACTCAGATCGAGTCACGGGACGGGTCACTCACTCTCGCTCTCTCGCAGCGGTGATAACAATATATCGGGCAAGAATCCTAACACTCGCAGCGGCATATACAAATAGATACGAGTAAAGCAAATGCCAAAGAGAGGAGCGAAAACGATACCTCCACGCTCTGGGCATGGGGAAGACGACCCCGGCCAGTTACGGTAACTCTCGGTACAATTGTAATAACTTAATTACAACATTAAATTTCATTGCCCATTCCACGCAGGGAGGTAAAGGGATACAAGTGGGTCCCGGGAGGACCGACCCTGGGTTGACGGACAGCAAGCTGAACGGGCGTTCAGGCTGAACTCGGCCTGTTGGTCCGACTCGGTCCTACGCCGACTCGGTGCTGCGCCGACTCGGTTCTGACTCGCTGGACATCAAGCCTTGGCCTCCAAAGGAACGTCGCCTTCCTGAGATCTTCTGAAGGCGCCGCTTGGCTGGGACGATGGCAGGACGTCCCTGAACGACTCCCTGAAGGGGCGGTTCCAGAAGTTGACTTTTGGTATTTGTTTGTGAATTTCTCCCGGACTGCTATTTCGGACCTGCATAGGGAACAGATTTGCGTGCCTCGGCGGAAAGAATTAATTCTCTCAGATCCGGAATCAGATCGAGGTGAGACTAGCGGCGTTGGAAAGAGGACTCCCAGATATACAACATATAATGTTTGTAGATCGATCCAACAAAGGGATGAGAAATGGGAGGCTATGCAACGCTGTGTTGTTTCTGTGGATCTGATTACTGACACTCAGGACAGAAAGGGATTTGCCTAAAGATGACTTTTGACCGATGGGTAGAGAATTTTGTGGGTGCTGCGAAAATTACTGGTGGAAGGGGTGGATGTTAGGAACACCAAAGAATTTTTATGGAGTTTCTGAAAATTGATAAGGGGGTGGGAAAAATACGAAAAGGGGACACTATCCCGTAGATCTACAAACTAGCAGATTACTGAGGGGAAGAGCAAAAATATGGGAAAAATACCAAACGAAAGCCAAATGGCACGAAATTTAAACTGGAGAGTAGTGGTGACAAGGAGAACAAGACCTCAAAGTTTGGGCTTGATCACACAACAAGAAAAAAAGATAAAATTCCTGAGTTAAGATTCTATCCTGATTTGGACAGAACTCTGACGTAGCGGCGGTGGCGGTGCGATGGCGGCTCAATGGTGGCGGCGGCGGCGGTGCTGAGCTTCACACTAAGGGAGATGGTGGTGGAGAGGCTTCACACCTCTGAAATCTGAGCTCTCACAGCTCTAGAGGGGGAGAGAGGAGCGCCCTTGGGCTGTGAGCAAGAAATGAATTTTCTTCTCATTAATTGCTAAGAAAATCATAAAATACAAGGTATATATAGAAAGTGTAAAAAGACCTAAACTAACCTCTGATCTAAATTAGGGGAGGGGTAAAAGGGGGAGTTCACATTTAATTCCCCATGTGTTTTGACTCAATTAAAATAAAAATACAAAACCTATTAAACAAATATAAATGGGGATGACATCTTGGACTTTAAGGGTTGGAATATTGGACTTTTTAATCCAATTGTCCCCTTGAATGGTCAAGCCATCTAGAAGCCCACCTTGGAGCTTTGACTGACCCCACATGGGCCCTAAGGCTTTGGTGGACCAATAGGGAAGCGGATGAGGGGCCCCCGCTAGACCTACGGGACTTTTACACAAAAACCCAAACATCCTTGGGGAATGACAAATTAGCTTATAAAGTCTTACAATTGTAAACCTACTTCCCAAGATATAAATGCAAACTAAAAGGATACAAATACAAAAATAACAATTAGTGGTCTTGCTCTGATGTCCCCATCAATTCTCCCCGGTTGGGAAGAACTCGACCTCGTCGAGTAAGGGGTACGACTGCTCGTGACGCCAACGGTGTACCAGGAAGCGCGGAGTACGCTCCACTCTAAGTATTCGACACCTGCTCATCCCGTATACATTCGATATGCTCACGTTGCTGGGGAATGAGGTTAGAGGTGGACACTCCAGGGTGGGGTCACTCTCAAAGGAGGGAAGGCGACTCGAAGACTCACTAGGAATCACCGCTGGGTCCCTTATGTGACTAGATCCGATATGTAGAGGTAGAGCCGATCCCAAAGTTTGACAAGTATCGCACTCGAAAGGGACTGACAACGCGAGCGTACAAAAGACCAACTCGACTCGAGGTATGCACAGACACACAAGATCCTAGACAAACCTATTGTTAGTTCGACCCATACACATGCAAGGGTGGACCAGGGCACTCGAATGTGTGCCATGCATGCATGTTACGTAACCGGAGGTTGGTGGCATGGGAAACATCTAGACGTCCAAGTGTGACCCAGTCATGTATTGTCCTCCTATGGGATTTGGGTTGGCCAGGAGAGCCAAAGTTGTCTTTACCCCCATATGATGGCTCGGACCTATTGCCATGTGAAGGTTTCCAGGCCCTAGTGGGAGGGGTGTGGTAGAGGACTCCCTCGGCAAGGTAGAAGTGGAGTGGATATGGTAGCTCGGGAGGTTCACTAGTGAATGGGTCAAAAGGGTCAAAGAAGGTATGACCCCATGAGATGGACAACCATGTGATACGGTCCCAATTGTGAAATTCTTGATGGTGTGGGTGGTCACCTTCATCCATCATGGTGGACGGGACAATATATAGAAGATATGGTTCCTCCCTCGGGATAAAAGGAATGTAGGTAGGCTTGGCCGGTAAAGGGAGGAATAAGAGAATCTCCGTGGTGACACAACCCACGGTACACACGGAGGTAATGGACCCGAAGGCCAGATGGGTGAAGCTACGACTAGTGGGTTGGTCGAAGCCTCGGGCCAATAAATGCGTCAACGTCCATTGCCGGTGTAGACCCATAATAAGGTCACCCAGGGTATCAACGTGGTGACTAGACCGGAATGTCGTGTGGTAGGAGTTGACGGGCACTATAGGTAAGGTGGGGTCCATGGGTGGATAGCAAGGTAGGGTAGGGACCAAGCCATCCTTAAGCCAGCTAAGAAGTGACTCGGCTATGAAAAGCGTTCCCGTTAGAAACACGGGTGGCTCGAGATGAGGTGGTTCCAAATGAGATGGCTCTGAATAAAGATGTGAGGGTGGCGACAAAGGAGATCTCATGGGTGAGGAAGGCATGTCCTCACAGAGGGGAAGTGGTCCTTGGGACCCCGTAGGTGGGGCCAGGTTGGGGCTATGGGCTCCCTAGGCTCGAGTATGGCTACCTCCTGCCTCAGAGGTGGGCAAGGGGAGACCAGCGACTCAAAATAAGCGCACCTCCTATCCACCCGTTCCGAAATCATTAGCACAAGTTCGGCAATGGCATGGGTTGGAGTAGGGGTATCGCGGTGGACTCGCCCGTAATCAACCGGCCTAGGCATGGGTCGGGGCTCATCTAAGTGCGGGGCTCCTTGCCTCCGATTATGACCCACTTGGTTGGAAGTGAGTTGGTGGGGTCGACTGGAGGTGTGACCCACGGGGTTAGAAGTAAATGGGTGGGATGGGTTGGAAGGGACCGGATGGGGAAGGTAGACCCTCCTAAGCTCTCTCTTCATGTCCCACCAGGATTCGATGGGCCATTGCCTCCTAACCTCTCTCAAGCCTTCGATGTCTCTCCACTTTTCGGCCGCCTCGTGGCGGAGCCTCTCCTTGGCAAAATAGAATTGCCCGGCTTCGGACATGGTATAACAATCAAAGTATGTGTCCATGGCGGACTCCCACTTGAGGTAGTCGCCCGGGTCATTGGAGCCATAAAAATCCGCGGCTTCGGGCCTACGAAAGTGGAGAGGATGGTTATCAAGCCCATGGGTGGGCCAATGGTCATATCGCCCGGGCGACCGAGATTCCATTGGAAATGGGGAACTACAAGACGGACATGCTGACACTTGGACAAGATGCTAGACATGACTATGCAAGGTTGGAATGCATTAACTACTGCAACCTAGACCAAGATCTGGTACCTAGGGGAGTCCGGGGATCTGAAGATCCTCTCACGCGAGTGAATCACCTCCCCGATAGGTGTAACCTAACGGTCGGGCGACACCTTTTTATATACTGAATAAAGGTATGCAAATGCAACCTTGACCAACTTAGACAATGAGTAGACTTAAACGACTCTTTTTTCCTGTGTTTTTAAGCAATGACTAATGACTACCCTAGACTCGACTGGCGCTCTGATACCAAACTGATGCGGGACGGACACGCGACCTGGGACTCCAGCTTGTTGTGCCCCTTAGGCACAAGCATATGCTATTTTATTTTGATGATAGCAACACAGTGAGAGTATCACAGTGAGTCAGTCATTATGTTTAGTGTACATGCATTACAGGTACATTACTGCTAGTTATTGCATATGATCTTGCATTTCATTCACTAGCTGAACTGAGCACACCAAGTCTATACATTCGTTATGTCTTGTGCATGCATCATTTAAAGTCTATACATTGTCTGGTCGCACACACTCAAGTCTATACATTCTCATCTTTACCTACGTTCACTGTTTTAGCACTTCCACGAAGTCTGTACATTCTTCACTTAAAGTCTGAACACGATTTCCTTGTTGACCAGCAAGTCTATACAACGTCTGCATATTGAACATAAAGTCTGTACAATGGTTGACGGCATGTCAGTGCATTCATTTTTGTTGTGCATACTTCACCTTGTGCACACTGCATTACATATCAGCAAGTCTGTACAACGTTTGCACATTACAAACGTTCAAAGTCTGTACATCCGTGGACGACATGCCTGAGCATTCAGCATTTGCTTCAATGATAAGTCAGTGCATGATAAGATCTGTCTCACTTAGCGTCTCATGTTGTGTCTCATGTAAGTATGTACATCGTCTATCTGCACACACAAGTCTATACATTCTTTGCAGTTCTGGGTCTCATGTTGTGTCTCACTTAGCGTCTCATGTTGTGTCTCAACATACCTAGCGTCTCATGCAAGTATGTACATCGCCCTGTGTTTTTGCACAAGTCCACACTAAGTCTGTACAGCCTGTGTGTTTCATGCATATGCAAAGTCTATACATTCATCTGTTGATAATCGAGCAAGTCTGTACATCGTCAGTGCTCTTCATGCATATGTATAGTCTATACATTGCAGCCTGCTCGTGTATCACTTGCCAAGTCTATACATTGTCACTATGTGTGTGCATCATTATAGCAAGTCTTCACATCACTTATATATTGAACACAAAGTTTGTACACTCGTCGGTGGCAAGTCTATACAATCTCGAACCAACTCTGTACATCTCTCTACTATCCTCATATTGATTTTAACTGATATTAAGTCTAACCTTTGCAGGATATCTGGTCGAGAAGATTAAGAATGGCACGCGATCTAGACGTGAGGAGGTGGCAGGGTTGTGACACGTGTAGTGCAGCAGGCTGAAATGCTGCCACGTGGTCAAGGCGTTTGGGCGGGAAATGTGGAGGACACTCGCCCACCTATCTGCTGCTCTATAAATATGAAGCTTCTTCCTCAGAAGAAGACCTGATCGTGATAGAAGAAGCAGAAGCAGAGAGATAGCCTGCACGATCCAGAAGAAGAGAAAAGAAAGAAGAAGAGAAAGAAAGAAAGAATCAGAGAGTGAGAAGAGAAAGAGGAAGAGAAGAAGGCAAGAGAGTCTGGAGAGTTTCAAGAGAGTTTGTTCCTCATATCTTTGGTTCAAAACCAGATCTGAGTTTGCTCAATTGTTTAAGCTTCATTCCCTGCAGGGATATATTTTGTCTTTCGTTTGCTTTTTGTTTTGGTTACTGAAACCTTTCTTCAAGCTGTTTGTCAGCAGAGCTAAGCTGTATTGCTCAGCAGTTTGCAGAGGTGTTACCTCTGGTCGTGTCAAGCTGTAGTCCCCAGCGGTTTGCAGAGGTGTTGCCTCTGGTCGGGTCAAGCTGTAGTCCCTAGCGGTTTGCAGAGGTTTTGCATCTGGTCGGGTCAAGCTGTTGTCCCCAGCGGTTGCAGAGGTGTATCCTCTGGACAGGTCAAGCTGTAATTCCTCAGCGGGTGAGACTAGGTCTCGGACAGCAAACTATGAAGCTCAGCGGTTGTAGGCTAAGCTGTAAGGACCAGCGGACGCAAGCTGTGTTGCGCAGCAGTAAGCCACACTTGGGTTTGAGTGTGGGGTGGACGTAGGTCTGGAGGACCGAACGACCTAAAAATTTGGTGTGTCAGGTGTTTGAGTGATTGCTTGATCTGCTGTGTGGTTGCATTTGTCGATTCTCTTCTTAGATCGTTTTTGTTTCTGCTCAGATCTATCACTCGAGTTAGTGATCTAGTAGATCTACTTAAATTTCGCATTAGAGTCTTATTGTGATTTAACTTAGGCCATTGATCTATTCACCCCCCTCAAGATCCACACTTCGTGGTGACAGAGTGCTTCCATCTAACACAACAGTTGGTATCAGAGCCTAACTCTTCTACAGGGACTTACAGCCCGAAGAGGAAGGTACAGATGGATGCAAGAGGGTTGATCACTGAAGGACATTCTAACACCAAGCCTCCTTACTTTGATGGATCAAATTATGCATACTGGAAGAACCGTATGCAAGTCTTCTTGAGGGCGAAGGATTATGAGACTTGGAAGGTGGTGAGTAAGGGACCTTTTGAGCTGTCCCCGAACGAGGATGTCTGGACCAAGGAAGAGATCCGAAGGTCTACTCTGAACTGAAGCGCCATCAACGCCATTCAATGTGCACTCCATCCCACTGAATTTGATAGAGTGTCATCCTGCAAGACGGCAAAAGAGATGTGGGATACACTTGAGGTCATTTATGAGGGAACGTCTCAAGTGAGAGAGACACGGGCTAATATGTTAGTGTTAGAGTATGAAGCATTTCGAATGAAGCCTGGTGAGACAGTGACCAAAATGTTTGCTCGTCTGACCATTATAACAAATGGTCTAAGAAATCTGGGAAAAAGTTATACCGATTATGAAGTTGTGAGGAAGATCCTTCGATCGTTGACTCCGATATGGCATACCAAAGCAACTGTGGTTGAGGAGTCAAGAGATTTACAAAAGATGAAACCTAATGAGCTGATAGGCTCTTTGATGGTGTACGAGATAAATCTTCTACAAGCTGAAGAGCTCGAATACAAGAAGCCTATTGCTCTGAAGGCCAAGTATAGTTGTTCAAAACAGTCCAGCTGCACTGGATCGTCCAGTGATCAGAGTCTATCTGGATCGGACCTTGACAAGGATGAAATAACTATGATTACAAAAGAGTTCAGAAGATTTCTTAAAAGAGAAGGGGAAAATGTCTATAGAAGACACCACAGCAGGAAGCAAAACAGGTATAAATTCAACCCTGCTGAAAAATCTGACGCTAATATATGTTATCATTGCAGGAAGACTGGCCATATGAAGGCTGATTGTCCAGAGCTCCAGAAAAAGAAAAAGAGACCATGGAAGAAAGCGCCAAAGGGAAAGGCCATGGTCAGCACATGGAGCGATGAGGAAGAAGGCACGCTGAGCACTTCCCCAGATAGTGAGAAAGAAGAAAAGGACATCTGCTTGATGGCCAGGCATAGAAGAGAAGAAGAAGAATCTGATGAGGTATCATCCCCTTTCAAACACTATACTATTTCTGATTGGGAAAATGCTTATGGAGAATTGATAGATAAAGTGGATGATATTAGGAAGGAAAATAGACACTTGAAGAAGAAAGTAAATTCTCTGGTTAATGATAAAACACTTTCTGATAAAGTTGCATGTTTATAATCAGAGAATGACAGATTGAAAAGTGCATGTTCTAATTTTAATGAGTTAAAGCATGTTTTGATTGACTGTAGCAAAGAAAATGAATTGTTGAAAAATGTCGTTGATGAGTTGAAATTGACAATTCAGAAGTTTGAAAATGAAATAAAGATTTGAAATGAAAAATATGAAGCTGTCTTGTCAGTGAATGCTGAACTGAAGAAAACTATTGAAAATTTAGAAAATGAAAATTCTGACAAAGAGAAAATCATTGAAAGCATGACCCAAGGAACAGAAAATCTTAATGCCTTGCTAGGGTCAAAAGTCAATTTTAGAAAGGAGGGTCTCGGTTTTAAGGTCAGCGAAAAATCTGCTTCCAAAAATGTAAAATCAAAAGTGTCCAGTGCTAAGGACAAGGGAAAGTAGAAAGTTGTAGAGCCTAGTGCTGCATGTTCTTCTCCCAAGGGTAAGTCCAAGGTTAGGGGTCAGCCAGCTAGCACATCAAAACCCCAGTCCAAGGCTGCTAAGTCTCCACCACCATCAACTGCTCAGAAAAAGACCCAATATAAGCCTGTGTAGAAACCTAGAGGGTCAAAGGTGGCAGGGAGACCAAGTGTCGCTAGGAACCAGTTTGCACATCCCTACTTCCCTCGAGCCCAAGTCTATCATAACATTCACTCACAACCACTTAATAGGTTTGGGTGGAATCCTGTGTACATGAGGTCTAGGTATCAGAATTTTCCCACTCAGCTCTATAGATCTCAGCCAGCTAGGAGATGGGATAGTCACTTTAGGACATGGAGTCCTAGTCAACAGGTGTTCTATGGTCAGCCTTGGACCAATTTGGGCCACAACTTCCAGTACACTCATTGGCCAAGGCACTGGCAGAAAAACAACAATGCTTCTAATAAAATGAATGCTAGGACTACACAGAAACCATCACAGCACCAGAAAAAGAAAGCTAAACCTGTTGGTGCTAAGAAAAAGAAAAATAACAAAAATAATTCTCAAGCTCTAGAATCCACCAAACCATCCACTTTCACACAAATGTGGATCCCTAAACAGCTTTTGTCATGTTTTCACTCTCACATGTCTGTTTCTGTCTTGGGGCCCAAACTATCTTGGGTTCCAAAATCTGCTCCCTAAGTGTGTTTGCAGGTATGCCTGGTAGCCGGGAACAAAATGATGAAATAGGAATAGCTACTCCAGGCATATGACAAGAGGCAGGGCCAAAAATTCTAAAAGCTGAAAGAGATTGGAGGCCTTGTCAACATTCTGATGCAACACCAAGGGTAAAAATAAATCAGTCAGGTAAAGCAGGTAAGTGACTTACCTTCAGAATTGAGAAAGTCATGTTGATTTAGGGCATTAAGTTGTAGTTGATTCTCAGTTTTCTAGATTATATACACCTGACTTTCATGAAATAAACTCTCTGAAAAAGGATAAAATGTTCATGACTTGGGTGCATAAACTTGAAATGATTGCATACTTGCTTTATGTATCATTGTTGCATAGTCTGCATTTAGTTAGTTGAAAGCATTGCATAGCATATTGTTGCATCATGGTGACAGGGGGAGCTGAGAGTTCAGTTCAATACATTGAATCCTTTTCACTCCTCATAGTCCCCATTCAATTCTTTCATATTCTTTGACATCATATGCTCTTGGACCTTAATGCCTATTGACATCACTTCTTAACAATTGCTATCATTTCCCTATTACCTTCACTGAACAACAGTATTGCTTCTGGTTTAGTACATTGAGCTGTGGTTATTGTAATTTTTCATTTATAAGAATCACACTTACAAATTGAAAGGAACTAAAGGTTTAACCTTTATAAATTGAAGAGTTAAGTGTCTGCACTTCAGAACTTGAGATAAAAGAAAACTTTTATAGCTCTTAATCTCTGTCTCATGGTTAGAATAGAAAAAGGTTTTTTTAATGCCTGAACGTGTTAAACTGGAAATGTCTAGAAAATGTGAATAAGAGTGTGTACTGTTTTTAAACAATCACTCTAAAAGAAATCAGGGCAGCAGTAAATAAGATCATCAAGGTAAAGAACTGAACACAGTGACAGAGCAATGGCTGAATTGCACTGAGAAACTGTGATCTCCTTCAAAGAAGCAGGAGAATTCATAAGTCATGAAGTGCTTCAGGCTATCTCTGTTCATAGGGTCAAATCTATAGGGGGAGTCTTCACCAAGTAACTGGGGGTACTGGCCTCTGATCAAGGTGTACCCTTAATGTCAAAGGTGAAAATTGTTCCTTGTAGGTCTTGATCTGAAATAGATCTAGTAGTTTATGCCTAGTAACTGGGGGTACCTGCCTCTAATCAAGGTGTACACATGATGTCAACAGCATAAATGCCACTGGTCTATTCACTTAGCTCAGTTTCTAAAAATTAAAAGGTGAAAAACAAACTACTGTAACCCTTTGAAATCAAAAGTCATTAAGTGTAAATTGTTTTTCTCAATACATATTCAAGTTGGCTTTCTTGAACTTCCATGTTTAATCACAAAGGGTATTGTTTCTAACTTATCTATTAAAACCATGTGCCCTAGATTCATTGCTAAATGGAGTCTATAACTCTTTTTCAGTGGTCAGCTACTTTACTCTATCTTTATCAATATTAAACCTGAATTCTTTCAAGACTGTATATTGCTGACTCTTATGCTTTAACAGTTGTTTATAATCATGCTCACTTTCTGAACCAATGATTTAGCTGTTGTCTAGTGACCCCTTACCTTATTCATGTTCTTTCCCTCCTATCTTCTCTATCTTTCGATTATGTCACAAGAGGAGATGTGTTTCATCCGTCCATATTTCTTTCTCAAAGGGGGAGAAATAATTCAGGGGGAGTTATACATTCAGGGGGAGTTATGCATGCATACTACATTTTGCACTCATGTTCACACATTTGTTTTCTCTTTTTGATTATGTCAAAGGGGGAGAATATTTGATTTGGATTGGTGACTCACTGTCACTTTGTTTCACTTTGTTGCCATCATCAAAAAGGGGGAGAATGTTGTGCCCCTTAGGCACAAGCATATGCTATTTTATTTTGATGATAGCAACACAGTGAGAGTATCACAGTGAGTCAGTCATTGTGTTTAGTGTACATGCATTACAGGTGCATTACTGCTAGTTACTGCATATGATCTTGCATTTCATTCACTAGCTGAACTGAGCACACCAAGCCTATACATTCGTTATGTCTTGTGCATGCATCATTTAAAGTCTATACATTGTCTGGTCGCACACACTCAAGTCTATACATTCCCATCTTTACCTACGTTCACTGTTTTCGTACTTCCACGAAGTCTGTACATTCTTCATTTAAAGTCTGAACACGGTTGCCTTGTTGACCAGCAAGTCTGTACAACATCTTCATATTGAACATAAAGTCTGTACAATGGTTGACGGCATGTCAATGCATTCATTTTTGTTGTGCATACTTCACCTTGTGCACACTGCATTACACATCAGTAAGTCTGTACAACGTTTGCACATTAGACACGTTCAAAGTCTGTACATCCGTGGACAACATGCCTCAGCATTCAACATTTGCTTCAATGATAAGTCAGTGCATGATAAGATCCGTCTCACTTAGCGTCTCATGTTGTGTCTCGTGCAAGTATGTACATCGTCTGTCCGCACACACAAGTCTATACATTCTTTGCAGTTCTGGGTCTCATGTTGTGTCTCACTTAGCGTCTCATGTTGTGTCTCAACATACCCAGCTTCTCATGCAAGTATGTACATCGCCCTGTGTTTTTGCACAAGTCCACACTAAGTCTGTACAGCCTATGTGTTTCATGCATATGCAAAGTCTATACATTCATCTGTTGATAATCGAGTAAGTCTGTACATTGTCAGTGCTCTTCATGCATATGTATAGTCTATACATTGCAGCCTGCTTGTGTATCACTTGCCAAGTCTATACATTGTTACTATGTGTGTGCATCATTATAGCAAGTCTTCACATCGCTTATATATTGCACACAAAGTGTGTACACTCGTCGGTGGCAAGTCTATACATTCTCGAACCAACTCTGTACATCTCTCTACTATCCTCATATTGATTTTAACTGATATTAAGTCTAACCTTTGCAGGATATCTGGTCGAGAAGATTAAGAATGGCACACGATCCAAGACTTGAGGAGGTGCCAGGATTGTGACACGTGTAGTGCAGCAGGCTGAAATGCTGCCATGTGGTCAAGGCATTTGGGCGGGAAATGTGGAGGACACTCGCCCACCTATCTACTGCTCTATAAATATGAAGCTTCTTCCTCAGAAGAAGACCTGATCGTGATAGAAGAAGCAGAAGCAGAGAGATAGCCTGCATGATCCAGAAGAAGAGAAAAGAAAGAAGAAGAGAAAGAAAGAATCAGAGAGTGAGAAGAGAAAGAGGAAGAGAAGAAGGCAAGAGAGTCTGGATAGTTTCAAGAGAGTTTGTTCCTCAGATCTTTGGTTCAAAACTAGATCTGAGTTTGCTCAATTGTTTGAGCTTCATTCCCTGCAGGGATATATTTTGTCATTCGTTTGCTTTTTGTTTTGGTTACCTAAACCTTTCTTCAAGCTGTTTGTCAGTAGAGCTAAGCTGTATTGCTCAGCGGTTTGCAGAGGTGTTGCCTCTGGTCGGGTCAAGCTGTAGTCCCCAGCAGTTTGCAGAGGTGTTGCCTCTGGTCGGGTCAAGCTGTAGTCCCCAGCGGTTGCAGAGGTGTATCCTCTGGACAGGTCAAGCTGTAATTCCTCAGCGGGTGAGACTAGGTCTCGGACATCAAGCTGTGAAGCTCAGCGTTGTAGGCTAAGCTGTAAGGCCCAGCGGACGCAAGCTGTGTTGCGTAGCAGTAAGCCACACTTGGGTTTGAGTGTGGGGTGGACGTAGGTCTGGTGGACCGAACCACCTAAAAATTTGGTGTGTCAGGTGTTTGTGTGATTGCTTGATCTGCTGTGTGGTTGCATTTGTCGATTCTCTTCTTAGATCGTTTTTGTTTCTGCTCAGATCTATCACTCGAGTTAGTGATCTAGTAGATCTGCTTAAATTTCGCATTAGAGTCTTATTGTGATTTAAATTAGGCCATCGATCTACTCATCCCCCTCTAGATCCACACTTCGTGGTGACAGAGTGCTTCCATCTAACACAACATAGCTCATGATCATCCCTATGCGAGGGAAACGCTGGACCGTGCACGGTTGAGAAACCGACAGTGAGTCTCAGGTATCGGCTTTCCGCGTGTAATCGGATCGGGTCACGGGACGGGTCACTCACTCTCGCTCTCTCGCAGCGGTGATAACAATATATCGGGCAAGAATCCTTACAGTCGCAGCGGTATATACAAATAGATACGAGTAAAGAAAATGCCAAAGAGAGGAGCAGAAATGATACCTCCACGCTCCGGGCGTGGGGAAGATGACACCGGCCAGTTACGGTAACTCCCTGTACAATGGTAATAACTTAATTACAGCAGTGAATTTTATTGCCCACTCCACGCAGGGAGGTAAAGGGCTACAAGTGGGGCCCGGGCGGACCGACCCTGGGTTGACGGGCAGGAAGCTGAACGGGCGTTCGGGGCGAACTCGGCCTGCTGGTTCGACTCAGTCCTGCGCCGACTCGGTGCTGCGCCGACTCGATTCTGACTCGCTGGATAGCAAGCCTTGGCCTCCAATAGAATGTCGCCTTTGTTGGATCTTCTGAAGGCGCCGCTTGGCTGGGAAGATGGCGGGACGTCCCTAAACGAATCCCTAAAGGGGCGGTTCCAGAAGTTGACTTTTGGTATTTGTTTGTGAATTTCTCCCGGACTACTATTTCAGACCTGCATAGGGAATAGATTTGCGTGCCTCGGCGGAAAGAATTAATTCTCTCAGATCCAGAATCAGATCGAGGTGAGACCAGCGGAGTTGGAAAGAGGATTCCCAGATCTACAACATATAATTTTTGTAGGTTGATCCAATGAAGGGATGAGAAATGGGAGGTTCTGCAACACTTTGTTGTTTCTGTGGATCTAATTACTAACACTCAGGATAGAAAGGGATTTACCAGAAGATGACTTTTGACCGGTGGGTAGGGGAATTTTGTGGGTGCTATGAAAATTACTGGTGGAAGGGGTGGATGTTAGGAACACCTGAGAATTCTTATGCAGTTTTTGAAAATTGATGAGGGGGTGGGAAAAATATGAAAAGGGAACACTGTCCCGCAGATCTACAAACTAGCAGATTACTAAGGGGAAGAGCAAAAATATGGGAAACATACTAAACGAAAGCCAAATGGCATGAAATTTAAACTGGAGAGTAGTGGTGACAGGGAGAACAAGCCCTCAATGTTTGGGCTTGATCAGACAACAAGAAAAAAAGACAAAATTCCGGAGTTGAGATTTTGTCCTGATTTGGACAGAACTCCGACGTAGCGGCGGTGGCGGTGCGATGGCGGCTCGATGGCGGCGGCGGTGGTGGTGCTAAGCTTCACACTAAGGGAGGTGGTGGTGGAGAGGCTTCACACCTCTTAAATCTGAGCACTCACAGCTCTAGAGGGGGAGAGAGGGGCGCCCTTGAGCTGTGAATAACAAATGAATTTTCTTCTCATTAATTGCTAAGTAAATCACAAAATACAAGGTATATATAGAAAGTGTAAAAAGACCTAAACTAACCTTAGATCTAAATTAGGGGAGGGGTAAAAGGGGGAGTTCAAATTTAATTCCCCATGTGTTTTGAGTCAATTAAAATAAAAATACAAAACCTATTAAACAAATATCAATGGGGATGGCATCTTGGACTTTAAGGGTTGGAATATTGGACTTTTTAATCCAATTGTCCCCTTGAATGGTCACGCCATATAGAAGCCCACCTTGGACCTTTGACTGACCCCGCATGGGCCCTAAGGCTTAGGTGGACCAATGGGGAAGGGGATGAGAGGCCCCCGCTAGACCTATGGGACTTTTACATAAAAACCCAAACATCCTTGGGGAATGACAATTTGGCTTATAAAGCCTTACAATTGCAAACCTACTTCCCAAGGATATAAATGCAAACTTAAAGGACACAAATACAAAAATAAAAGTTAGTGGTCTTGCTCTGATGTCCCCATCAGTAGGCCCGCTCGGTGATCCCAACTCTCACGTCAAACAAAAATCCTTTATCCTTACTGCTACTGAGTATTTCACCAAGTGGGCTGAAGCCGAAGCATACTGTCTTTCCAACTTGGCGGTCTTGAATGAACTGTCTTCATCACCCATTCAGTTGTGGCTTGTTCAGTCCTGAGCGGTCCGTCTTGGGACCGCTAAGCCTGTTAGGCGGCCTTGTTGCGACCATTTCTTTCTGTTGTCCTAGTTTTCATTCTCAAAATCACGCCTAAGTTTCTCTTCCCTTCTCCTTCTCTCTCGCCCTCTCTTACACCCTCACGCTGTCAGTCGTAGGACTCGTTGTCAAGTTAGTTTGTTAGTGTCAACATGTACACATTCATCAGAAAAGAGCCGAAAAAGAAAAAAAAATCATGCTATTCCACTAAAGTCGTAGATGCATACATCTCACATGGTACATCAAGTCTGACCCTCCCCAAGGCCGTCGCTCTCTCCTGAATCCTCATGGCGCTTCACTGGTGGTGCCATGGAGGTGCTCCCCTCCTCACGCAGGCGCCACTGACGCTCCTCGTTCTCGTTCCTCCGATGGCCGGAGGAACCCGTAAGGTAATCTCGGTAGTTGACATTGGGCACACCGCCATGGGTCCTGTTCCATCCCGACCCCTGGCTCATCTGTTGGTACACCCCTAATGCACCCCTTAGCTCCATCGCCTCTATGCGGGCGCGCTCTGCCTTAGCCCGGTATCGGCTCACCTCTGCCGCCTTGGCGAAGAGGCGCTCTACCTCCACCATCCTAACATGGGATCGCTCCATCTCTGCACAGAGACGTGCTGCCTCTGCTACCTCTACACGGAGCCTCTCTGTCTCGACACGGAAGCGCTTGGCCTCCTCCCTCGATTGGGCGGCCTCACCCAACGTCACTGCCAAATCCCTCGCCTACCTATGCATTCATCTCATAAATCATTCTTGCAGTTCTAATCATAAAATTTGAAATGAGAAAGAGTGGCTTTGCATACCCTCTCAGCAAGAGCGGCCTCGGCCTCCTCAGCTTGCGCTATTGCTCGCGTGAAATCTGCATCCTGCTCGGCCTGATCTGTCGCCGGCTAAGAGGAGGAAGACGATGCATCTGGCGCCTAGAGCTGAGCTCCCTCGACACGTTGCATACAGGGGCATGTCAGTTTCATATCATGGCATTTTTAAGTCTGAGGTTGGATGAAGCTTACCAGAAGGTCTAGAGAGCGCTAGAGCTCGTCCTGCTGCTGGACCATCAAGTGGAGCAACCCCTGGAGCTCCGCAATCTGTCCCTGAGGGTCTAGCTGCATATAGAGTGTCAATCATCAGCATCGTAATCATAACCTTCCCTAGAGTGCATGAGTTTAGAAATCGTACCGGTCGTCGCGTGCCACGGAAGACCATGTCTCCGTAGCGTCGGGCGTAGGCTGTCAAGTAGGCCTCGTCCCTGGCAGCTTGGGCACATACTACTCACCCTGACCCTGTCCAGTCCGAGATCTAGTCCACTGCTCGGGTGACCCAGTCGATCTCCATTGCGAGCCGGCCTGCGTGACGTCCCACGCGCTCCTCCGGCCTCTCCCGCACTGGGAAGTCCACCTCTGGCTGGTGGACGCTCGCAATCCTCATGATCAGTCGATAATGGAGCGGCTCGACCACGTTCATGCAGTGGAGCCAAATGTCTCGTCCCGCATACACCAGGGCCGCCACCACCCATGGCTGGCCCGCGTGTCCCTCCCCCTAGTACGGTGTCCACCGGACCTGTCAAATAGGCATATTGCATCAGTATCCAAACATAAAGTCACATTTTTAAAGTTCAAGTTTAGATCTTACTGATGCATAGGGTAGAGTGTCGAGGTCATCCTGGATCGTCCGCACCTGACATCGCAGGGACCCCACCTCCCGAACCACTGTCCACCATCTCGCGATGGGCACCCGATCGGGGTGCACCTCCAGTCCTCTTCCCAGCCCGGGGAGGTACACATAGGCCCACACCTGCATCAAAAATGTCAGCATTTAGCATTTCATGAAATCATATAGGAATTTCACAAGCATTTTAAGAATCGAGGCTTACCTGAAGTAGTGGGGAGAATCCGTCGAGCATCGTGGGCCGACTGGTCGAGCTCAGGGTGTCGAAGAGGAAGGCGAGAACCACTGCACCCCATGCGTACTCACCGACTCGGTCTACCTTCTCGAGTAGGGGCAGAAGCATGCAGCTTACTCCGTCCGCCCTGGTGATGAACAACAGCTTCTTGAACAGCAGCATCAGGAACTGCCGTAGTACCACGTTTGCCTCTGGTCTCGGCACAGCTGCTACCCGCTCCCGTGCCTGGTCCATCAGTCGTCCCAGGTGTTGCTATGGTAGCTCCCCAACTGTAATCCCGGCTCCTCTCAGGCCTAGGCTCTTCTGCAGCCTCGCCCTCAGCAGGATCGTCGAGTGGCACTCTGGTCTCTACAGCTCCAGGCCCAACAACCTCTGGGCCAACTCCCGATAGTCTGCTAGTATCCTCCCGCTCACTGGCGCGCCATGCACCCGCAGTCCGGTGATGCACGCCACGTCCTCCAGCATCGGGTTCATATGACCCCATGGGAACAGGAATGCTCGACTGACCGTATCCCATCGTTCGTGCAGCGCGTACAGGAGGGCGGTGTCGAGCCTTGTCACCTCCATGCCGAGAAACTCCGTGAACCCCATGGCCGCTAGTCTCTCCCTCTGAAAGTTGGACATTGCCAGGTACACCGCCCGAACCTGGAGCCAAGAAATCCATGTCTGATGCTTTCCCTGCATACATTTAACATTTTAGGTTTGTCATTCATTTTCATAAATCATGAATTGCATAAAAATGAAAGAAAAAAGAAAAAAATGTAGTCTGTTAAGGAGGCGGCCATCGCAGGACCGTTTCTACCCCTCCAACGGTCTTCTGTTGACCATTTGGAATTTCTAGCAGTTCCTATCAGACCGTTTTCATCTTACAATAAACCTCTTCACTGATCTGGGTTTAAACGGTCAACCCATGACCATTTTTGTCTAAATAGCGGTCTGTTGGAGACCGTTTTGTTCTCTAGCGGCCCAGTTAGGACCGTTTCAACCTTTGAGAGTGGGTTCTAATCCTACGGTCGTTTGGGAGACCGCTTGATGTGACACAAGTATAGGGTATGCAGCAAGCAAACGCAAACCTCGGACCTAATCCGCATTCACAATCACATAGCAAGTAAAATGATAAATTGAGACCGAAACGCCGTCGCACACTCGCAAGCCCCGGGTAACTATATGATGCTAGAAGGAGGTGATGGATCAAGACCCTAACTGGTAGAGTGCCAGCAGGGCTAGGGTTATCCTCCCGAGGGTACGTGGCCCACACTTTGGGGCTGGCCGGTGCCACTTGGGGCACAAGGTCCCACTCTCTCACGATGACCACGGTGACCACTCAATGATGATGGCTCCGGGAACGGGCACTCACTTCCTTGCGCAACGGAGCTATGTCTACGGATATTAAACAAACAGACACTAATATAAATGGAGCAAAGTTTTAGAGCTCACCTGGTTGGTTTGAAGAAACCAACCCCGTTTGGAGACGTGGGCGAGCGGGGAAGTGTGATCCCCGCACACTGCGCCGATGAAGCTTGGGCTGCTAGTTACATGAACTACACCCCACGCAGGAGGGTTGAACTAGGGGTGGGGTAATCACAATTACATCAAACACTACCTCCACGCAGGGAGGGGCGCTAAGCCGGCCAGACGAGAGAGAGAATTCCGCCGAGGATGACGGAAAGGGTGCCGACGTGGTTCTGCCCACTTGTTGTTGGAGGGGACAGGAGGTCGCTGTTGCAGTCGTAGCTTGCTCTCAGAATTTTTTCGATGACGAGATCAGTGAGGATGGCTTCGTAACAGGTACAGGGATCCCTCAGATTTATGTCAAATTCTTCTGCCGTCGCTGGTGGTCGTGGTGGAGACTCGAACAGGACGTCGGAATCTGGGGTTGGCAGCTTCAGAATGGATGCAGCCGGATGCAGAAGTTGTACCTGGGACTTCCGGACTCAGAATCTCGATCCGTTGGAGTTGTTGGATCCGTGGACAAGTCCTCTGTACAGAAAAGCTGACGGGGACTCCTTCTGAGGTCGGGGTGGACAGGAGGGATCCGTTGAGTGGGATCTGGTCACGGCAGACAGCAGGAGGCAGACCCGAGCGACGGTGGGAGAAAATTTGGAACTCTAGCTCCCGGAGGCCGAACGGGGTTCTGTTTCTTGTTCCTGATCGGGGATAGGGAGAGGAAGATCTTTGGAGAAGAAACTTCAGTCTGGATCTGTCGCTGTCGACCATGGTTGAGCTTCTAGTCGGACTCTGGTGCTCTGCAGCTAGTTCCAGACGCTGTCGGAGGAGATCGGCTCTTATGGGTGGCCACGAACTTGGAACGGAGTGCTTCCACTTCGCCTGGGAAGAGGACTGGGAGCCCTTTCCAGAATGGTATGCCTTGCCTTCAGAAGCCACTGTATGAGTTCGGTGGAGCCTCTGCAAGACGTGTCTTCTTCTGCTACCTGTAGTGGGGCAGGATGTAGGAGAGGGGGTGGGATGGAGGCATGGGAGGCTAGTGTTTGGTGGAGGTGGAGAGGGTGGGGGTGTTCATAGGTGGCAGGGGGGTTGTGGGGAGTGGAGAAGGGGTGGAGCAGGGGTGTGAAGGGGCAGGAGGGTGGAGAGGAAGTGGGGGCCGAAGCTAGTGGAGGTGGAGGTGGGGTTCGGCCATGGCAAGGATGTAAGGGGGGGGGGGTGGCTGTTTGCGCAATAGGTGGAGGGGGGCTGGAGTTTGAATGGCCTTGGGGTGTGAATGAAGGTGTGGGGGAGTGGGAAGGTTGCTTGGGGAAGAGGGAGGGGTGTATTGGAGGTGGGGAAGGTGTATGGGGAATATGAAGAGTCACTTGGGAAGGGGAGGGAATTGATGGGGGTTAAGTGGCCTAGGGGAGGTGAAAGGTTGGAGGGGGAGGTGGCAGCTGAGGTGGAGGAGAGAGAGAGGAGGTGAAGGGGCAGGTTCGCCCTTGGGAGAGAGAGAGAAGGGGGAGGAGAGAGAGGGGGATCCGCCCCAAGGAGAGAGAGAGGGAGAGAGAACTAGAGAGAGAGAGGGGGATTGCAATTATGCTCAATTCTTCAAATCTTCATTACCTTCTCAAGTGGGAGTTGGGGTTCTATATATAGGGAACCCAACTTTGTACAAAAGCCCTTGAGAAAAAGGGAAATAACAGATAACCAAGGGTGCAAGAAGGGGGCGCCCATGGGCCTAGCTCCCTAATGGGCCAAAAGACCAGACAAGTCCAATATGATGACCCACTAATAAGAGCACCTAGGGCAAGACTCAAAAATAGAAGTGAAATACATCAAAAGGACTCAACAAAGGAGAAAATACATCAAGATGTCTATAGTAGTGAGATCCAGTGCCGTCGAGGCCCCATCAAGTTATCCTATCCGTCTCCAGAGGGGAGAGATGTGTCGAGCCAGAGGGAGCTCTGAGTGATGTCCCCATCAACTCCCCTGGACTGGGAAGAACTCGACTCTGTCGAGTAAGGGTCTTCTCGGCTGCGGTAATGCTCCAAGAGATCAGGGTCCAGCTGCTGAAGATCCTCCCTGCTCACCCATGAGTCATCTGTAGGAGGCCGGCCCTTCCACCTGACCAGGTATCGCTCGTATACTTTGCTCCGGGTGACAGTGACCTGTTCATCCAATATCCGCTCTATCTGCTCCCGTTGGCCTCTCTGGGCTGGTGGAACTTTCTTGTGGGTGGGGGCTCTCTCAAAAAGTGGGACAGGCTCAATTCCCTCACTAGGTGTCACCGTGGAACCCCTGTATGGCACCAGGTCAGCCACATTGAATGTGGGACTTATTGCGTATTCCTCGGGGAGGTCTAACACGTAAGCGTTTGTGCCAATCCTCTTTAGAACCTGGAAGGGGCCTGATCCACGCGACCTCAATTTGGAGACATTCCCAGCGGAAAACCTCTCAGTTCGTACCATCACATAATCACCTACGTGAAACTCCTGGTGGCGGCGGTGGGAGTCGGCCGACTTTTTATACACCTCATTGCTTTTGTTAATGTGTTTGCGGATTTCTTCATGCAATTCCTTCATGTGTTGGGCAAACGACTCAGCACTAATAGACACTCTAGCATGCGGTGGCAAAGGAATGAGATCTGTAGGGGTTCTAGGCTTGTACCCATGCACAGCTTCAAACGGGCTCATCCCTATCGACCTATTCATAGAATTGTTGTATGCAAACTCTGCCTGGGGTAATATGAGATCCCAATTCCCGGGGCGATCCTCAACAAGGCACCGTAGAAGGTTCCCCAAGCTCCGATTGACAACTTCAGTCTGTCCATCGGTTTGGGGGTGGTAGGCTGTGGAAAACTTAAGCAGGGTCCCCATAAGATGCCAGAGGGTCTTCCAAAAGTAGCTGGTGAATTTGACGTCCCTATCTGAGATAATGGTCTTGGGTAGACCATGGAGTCGGACCACCTCTTCAAAGAATAGACGGGCCACATGGGAGGCGTCTGAGGTTTTGGAACAGGGGATGAAATGAGCCATTTTAGAGAATCGGTCCACCACGACATAAATGGAGTCATGTTTCCTTTGGGTTCGGGGTAGCCCTAGTACGAAGTCCATGCTAAGATCTTGCCAAGGTCGGTCTGGGACTGGTAAGAGAGTGTACAGGCCTGTGTTTTGTTTGATTTGCTTAGCGGT
Organism: Amorphophallus konjac; assembly: GCA_022559845.1. Lineage (NCBI taxonomy): Eukaryota > Viridiplantae > Streptophyta > Magnoliopsida > Alismatales > Araceae > Amorphophallus > Amorphophallus konjac. The sequence goes on along the minus strand of CM040126.1, from coordinate 188,689,804 downwards.
TGCACATGTGCGGCATTGCCTCACAATTTTGGCCACATCCCTTTTGAGGCTGGGCCAATGGAATTGTCCTTCTACCAAGGCAATGGTTTTGTGAATCCCAAAGTGTCCAGCCAAGCCTCCTGCATGTAATTCCCAGATCAGAAAATCCCGTAGAGAGGTCCTTGGTATGCAAAGCCTATGGCTTTTAAAAATGAACCCGTCCTCTAAAATGAATCCTTGGTGTTCCTTTGGTGAGAGGGTGGACAGAGTGGACAGAGTGGTATGGATTGGGCCAAAGTCCGGGCAAGCAGAGTACTCTTCTTTGAGTCTTTCAAATCCTATGACTTCCACCTGTATGGTAGCTAGCAAGGAAATTCTCCTACTGAGGGCATCGGCTACTCGGTTTTCACTCCCAGCCTTGTGTTTGATTACAAATGTGTAAGCCTGGATGTGTTCGACCCATCGGGCATGCCGAGCATTCAGTTTCTGCTGGGAGTTGAGGTATTTCAGGGCCTCATGGTCGGAGAATATGACAAACTCATTAGGCAAGAGGTAGTGTCTCCAATGCCGGAGGGATTGTACCACAGCATAGAATTCCTTGTCGTAGGTGGAGTACCTCATCCTGGCATCACACAGTTTTTCGCTAAAGTAGGCCACTGGGTGTCCTTCCTGGCTAAGGATCCCACCAATTCCTACCCCTGAGGCATCGCAAGTCACTTCAAAGACTTTGGAGAAATCAGGGAGGCATAAGACAGGGGCTTGGGTCATTCTCTCTTTGAGCTCTTGGAAGGCTCTAGTGGCGGTCTTGGTCCACACAAAGGTCCCCTTTTTGAGGCAATCGGTGATAGGGGCTGTGATGGTGCTGAACCCCCTGATGAACCTCCGGTAAAAGGTGGCTAACCCATGAAAACTGCGGGCTTCATGGAGGGTGCGAGGTTCAGGCCAATTGATGATGGCTTGGACTTTGTCAGGGTCCATGGATACGCCCTCTGTGGAGACAACATACCCCAGGAAGGTGATGGATTGGGTCATAAAGTGACACTTCCCTAAATTGGCAAAGAGGCTTTCCTTCCTAAGGGTGGTGCAAACTTGCCTTAGATGACTGAGGTGGGCTTCCTTGGTTCGGCTGTAAATGAGGATGTCATCAAAATAAACTACCGGGAAGACTCCAATGTAGGGCCTCAGGACCTCGGTCATAAGGCGCATGAAGGTACTTGGGGCATTTGAAAGCCCAAAAGGCATCACCAGCCATTCATAAAGTCCATCCTTGGTTTTAAAGGCTGTTTTCCATTCATCCCCGGGCCTTATCCTAACCTGATGATAGCCACTTTTGAGGTCTATTTTGGAAAATATGGTGGCTCTGGCGAGCATGTCCAGCGTGTCGTCAAGTCTAGGTATGGGAAACCTATATTTGACAGTAATCTTATTGATGGCCCTGCTATCAATACACATTCGCCCTGTCCCGTCTTTTTTTGGTGTGAGGAGGGCCGGGACGGCACATGGGCTTTTGCTCAGCCTAAGAAACCCCTTTCTAATCAGTTCCTCCACTTGCCTCCTTAACTCAGCATGTTCGGTGGGATTGAGGCGATAGTGGGGCATGTTTGGGAGGGTGGCTCCTGGGACAAGATCTATAGCGTGCTGGACATCCCTCATGGGTGGTAGTTGGTCGGGGAGTTCCTTGGGAAAAACGTCCTTAAATTCTTCCAAGAGAGGGTGGATTTCCACAGGGTGAGGGTTGGAGGGAGTTGCCTCCCCAAGGCATATGACAATGGCACAAAGGGGTGCCCCCCGGGTTATCTCTTCTTCGAGCTCTTTCTTGGTGATAAGGTGGAGGCTTTTGACTGTCGGAGTTGCAGGTGTGTGACTTTGTGTTGAAGATTTGGTTGGAGCAATCGAGGCCTTGGGTTTTGGTGGTGTGGGAAGGATTCCCTTGGTGGGTGGTTCTTTTTGGGGAGGGGAGGGGTTGAGACGGATAGTCTTCCCCTCGTGGTCAAAGGTGCAAGTGTTTATTTTTCCATGGATAGTGGCATTGACATCATATATCCAAGGTCTCCCCAATAGGATGCTTCCTACAGCCATAGGTATGATATCGCACCATATTTGCCCTTGGTAGGATGAAAAGGTGATGGGGATAAGGCAACATGTGTTGACGGGTAGGGAGTGGTTGTTTATCCAGGACACACGGTAAGGTTTGGGGTGGGATGTAGGGGTAAGTCCTAGGAGTTTGACGGTGTCCGGAGACACGGCGTTGACACAACTCCCATTGTCTAGGATGACCTTCCTAACATGGTCCCCGATTTTGACAAATGTGTGAAAAATGGAAGTCCTTCGCCAATCATCCTCTTGTGGTTGTGTGAGGGTGCACCTTATCACCCCTAGGTGGCTGGAGTGGGGGTCCTCCTCTACTCCTTCTTCATAGAATTGCTCATGGTATTCCTCTTCCCATTCTAAATTGGCCTGATAATCCTCAATAGTACCCTCATGTGTTTCCTGAGTAGTAGAAGGTCCACCCTCAATAACTAGGCTTGACAACCCCTTAGAGGGACAGTGGGAGGCTATGTGGCCATAGCCATGGCATTGGAAACACTTGATCGTGCTACTCATTGGGGTCTTCCCTTTGGAGTTGTCTTCCTTTCTAGGGGGAGGATTGGGTGTGGTGGGTGGTGGGGAGGGTCTTGTAGGAGTTCCCCCGCTGGGGGGTGGTGTTCTTAACAAAGCAGGGAGGTTGGGACGTGGTCCTGACCCTTTGGGAGGGGCAAACCTAGGATTTCTGGAGAATCTCTCTACATCCCGAGCTATTTGATAGGCAATTTCCAGGCTATGCACTTCCCTCATAAAGAGCTCCCGTTTGATGTGGGGAAGGAGACCATTCCTAAACCGGGATAAGGTAACGGCTGGATCCTCAACCACACCGCACCTTAGGAGATATGAATCAAATTTCTCAATATACTCTTCCACAGTCTTTCCCTCTTGGGTAAGGCTTTGCCATTCATCAAGAAGAAGTTGGCTATAGGAGATGGGAAGGTATTTGTTCCTAAGTTGATCTTTCATGTCAATCCAAGTGTTAATGGGTTCCTCACGCCTGATCCTCCTTTGGTTTTCAACCTTTAGCCAATAGGTTTTGGCTAGTTTAAGGAGGTGCATCTTGGCCAACCTAACCTTCCTCTCCTCGGTCATGGGGTACCACTCGAAGTATTGATCCATGCCATGCTCCCAATCTTTGTAGACACTAGGGTTGTGAGACCCATCAAAATTAGGGGCTTCCACTTTGATCATTCTTAATAGGATTTCATCATGATCCTCACGTGGTCGCCTCTCATAGTGTCATGGTTGAGGAGCTCTCTCTTGTTCACGATACCACCCATCATCTAGGTCTTCCCTCTCATGTTCATCCCGCGGAGGGGGAAATCTTTGGGCATAGTTCCTAGGTGGGATTCTCTCATGATGTCGGGGCCGTTGAGGCCTCTCCGGTTCGTGGTACCACTCATTCTCAAGGTCTTCCCTACCCGGTTCAACTTGTGGAAGGGGGGTTCTTTGGGCAGGGATCCTAGGTGGGGCCCTTAATTCCTCTAGCTTATCCATTCGGGTGGTAAGTCCATCAAGTTTCTCTAGGATAGCCCTAAGGATAGGGTCAACTTGCTCCATAGGGGCAGGTGGGACTTCACTAGGGATGCCTTGATTGCCCTGAGAATGGGAACTCATGGGGGGATCGGAAGTTGGGGGGTTGGTTTGGTAAGCGGTGCCTCTACGGGTGGACATGCACGAAGGAGAAGAGATTGACACGCGGGTGGAAGTGCAAGAGCCCTTGGACCTAGGCTTGTAGAGACAAGTCTAAAACTTGCTCTGATACCAATTTGATGTGACACAAGTATAGGGTATGCAGCAAGCAAACGCAAACCTCGGACCTAATCCGCATTCACAATCACATAGCAAGTAAAATGATAAATTGAGACCGAAACGCCGTCGCACACTCGCAAGCCCCGGGTAACTATATGATGCTAGAAGGAGGTGATGGATCAAGACCCTAACTGGTAGAGTGCCAGCAGGGCTAGGGTTATCCTCCCGAGGGTACGTGGCCCACACTTTGGGGCTGGCCGGTGCCACTTGGGGCACAAGGTCCCACTCTCTCACGATGACCACGGTGACCACTCAATGATGATGGCTCCGGGAACGGGCACTCACTTCCTTGCGCAGCGGAGCTATGTCTACGGATATTAAACAAACAGACACTAATATAAATGGAGCAAAGTTTTAGAGCTCACCTGGTTGGTTTGAAGAAACCAACCCCGTTTGGAGACGTGGGCGAGCGGGGAAGTGTGATCCCCGCACACTGCGCCGATGAAGCTTGGGCTGCTAGTTACATGAACTACACCCCACGCGGGAGGGTTGAACTAGGGGTGGGGTAATCACAATTACATCAAACACTACCTCCACACAGGGAGGGGCGCTAAGCCGGCCAGGCGAGAGAGAGAATTCCGCCGAGGATGACGGAACGGGTGCCGACGTGGTTCTGCCCACTTGTTGTTGGAGGGGACAGGAGGTCGCTGTTGCAGTCGTAGCTTGCTCTCAGGAATTTTGTCGATGACGATATCAATGAGGATGGCTTCGTAACAGGTACAGGGATGCTTCAGATTTATGTCAAATTCTTCTGCCGTCGCTGGTGGTCGTGGTGGAGACTCGAACAGGACGTCGGAATCTGGGGTTGGCAGCTTCAGAATGGATGCAGCCGGATGCAGAAGTTGTACCTGGTACTCCCGGACTCAGAATCTCAATCCGTCGGAGTTGTTGGATCCGTGGACAAGTCCTCTGTACAGAAAAGCTGTTGGAGACTCCTTCTGAGGTCGGGGTGGACAGGAGGGATCCGTTGAGTGGGATCTGGTCACGGCAGACAGCAGGAGGCAGACCCGAGCGATGGTGGGAGAAAATTTGGAACTCTAGCTCCCGGAGGCCGAACGGGGTTCCGTTTCTTGCTCCTGATCGGGGATAGGGAGAGGAAGATCTTTGGAGAAGAAACTTCAGTCTGGATCTGTCGCTGTCGACCGTGGTTGAGCTTCTAGTCGGACTCTGGTGCTCTGCAGCTAGCTCCAGATGCAGTCGGAGGAGATCGGCTCTTACGGGTGGCCACGAACTTGGAACGGAGTGCTTCCACTTCGCCTGGGAAGAGGACTGGGAGCCCTTTCCAGAATGGTACGCCTTGCCTTCAGAAGCCACTGTATGAGTTCGGGGGAGCCTCTGCAAGACGTGTCTTTTTCTGCTACCTGTAGTGGGGCAGGATGTAGGAGAGGGGGTGGGATGGAGGCATGGGAGGCTAGTGTTTGGTGGAGGTGGAGAGGGTGGGGGTGTTCGTAGGTGGCAGGGGGGTTGTGGGGAGTGGAGGAAGGGGTGGAGCAGGGGTGTGAAGGGGCAGGATGGTGGAGAGGAAGTGGGGGCCGAAGCTAGTGGAGGTGGAGGTGGGGTTCGGCCATGGCAAGGATGTAAGGGGGGGGGGTGGCTGTTTGCGCAATAGGTGGAGGGGGGCTGGAGTTTGAATGGTCTTGGGGTGTGAATGAAGGTGTGGGGAAGTGGGAAGGTTGCTTGGGGAAGAGGGAGGGGTGTATTGGAGGTGGGGAAGGTGTATGGGGAATAGGAAGAGTCACTTGGGAAGGGGAGGGAATTGATGGGGGTTAAGTGGCCTAGGGGAGGTGAAAGGTTGGAGGGGGAGGTGGCAGCTGAGGTGGAGGAGAGAGAGAGGAGGTGAAGGGGCAGGTTCGCCCTTGGGAGAGAGAGAGAAGGGGGAGGAGAGAGAGGGGGATCCGCCCCAAGGAGAGAGAGAGGGAGAGAGAACTAGAGAGAGAGAGGGGGATTGCAATTATGCTCAATTCTTCAAATCTTCATTACCTTCTCAAGTGGGAGTTGGGGTTCTATATATAGGGAACCCAACTTTGTACAAAAGCCCTTGAGAAAAAGGGAAATAACAGATAACCAAGGGTGCAAGAAGGGGGCGCCCATGGGCCTAGCTCCCTAATGGGCCAAAAGACCAGACAAGTCCAATATGATGACCCACTAATAAGAGCACCTAGGGCAAGACTCAATAATAGAAGTGAAATACATCAAAAGGACTCAACAAAGGAGAAAATACATCAAGATGTCTATAGTAGTGAGATCCAGTGCCGTCGAGGCCCCATCAAGTTATCCTATCCGTCTCCAGAGGGGAGAGATGTGTCGAGCCAGAGGGAGCTCTGAGTGATGTCCCCATCACCGCTTTATTTCTATGTGTTCTGGTTCAGACCGTTTCTACCCCTCCGACGTTGGTTCGTATCTAGCAGTCTCAAGCGGACCATTTCCACCCCTTAGCAGTCTTTGTTAGGGCCGTTTCTATCCCGCCGGGACCGACGGCATTCACCTATCCCGCCATTCGTTGGAAATGGCCCTATGGGCCCTACAATCATCCCTAGGGGTTGGTGTGACACCTATTCTCCCATCCAAACCCCATGCATTTGCTAGAAATTTGAAATCTCGAGATTTTAGGTCCGTGGCCTACCTCAGACATGGAAGCCCCTCGGGTTGCTTTCTCGGCCTCCACGGTGACTGCTTCAACTTTATGCGTTACTTCTACCTCCTCCGGCGCCCCGACAACCATGGGAACCCCTTCTTCCCCCGCCACGGCGGGCGGCGGTGCCACCTCCTCCGGAGGGTTCACCGACGGTTGAGCCTCGCTTTCCCGGGCCGTTTGGCGCTTTAACCTCATCAGAGCTTGTTTCTTGAGCCTGATTTGAGGGCTAGAAGGAGGGAACTAGGGGGGAGAGAGAGAGTTTGGGGGTGAGGATCCCGACGGAGGAGCTTCGGCCGTGGGTATGGAAGTGGGAGAAGTGGGGAAGACGAAGGGAACGGTTTCATTTTTTGAAACCGACATCTATACGGCGGTCTCACGATTGGCCATTTTTAGTTTATAGGCGGTCATGTGGCGACCATTTTTATAATCATAGCTACATTTTTGTGTCGAATCATATTCCATAGGGTAGTCGGTTTCTGACCATCACTTTGTCAGACGGTCCTCCCTATGACCGTTTAAGTGCTGATGCTCAGAATTCAAATACTACTTATCTTTACGGTCAGATTTAGGACCGTTTCCTTCCTTAGGCAGTCTGGATGGGACCGTTTCTATGAAGATGTTGGGTTTAAAGGACATATATTGTTTTCCAAAATGTTTTGGCTGCATAATGTGCTTAAATGGATATGTTTTATGGCTTGACTGGCTTATTCTATATTGCAAAATCTTTTTATGATCTCTCGCAGCATTGCCACATACCTCGGCCAGTTAGGTAAGTTAGGTAAGTATTTTGTATCCCTTTATCCCTGAATGCATTACTATATGGTAGGTATGTTATAATTACCTCGAGAACCGACTGTCATTCATGTGTTCTGGGACCTGATGTTCCCCTTTACCAAAAATGATGATGATCTAGGTACGCATGTTTAATCGTTGGATAGGCCGTTAGGTTGGTGGAATTAGGGGACGATGGTTCAATCCTGCACGCCGTGGTGGCGGATAGTGTCCTAACCCTAAGTAATCTAGTCTAGCAATATTATTTTTGAGTATTTTCTATTTTATCTTTCTCCGCATTCATTTTAATGATTTCTTTTATTTTAGCCCAGCATGCATCATACGCATCTTTGAGCATTCAAGTCCCTAATCTATCTAAAAGTATCTCATTGGTGATGGACATTCGTGCATCCATGGTTTTGGTAAGAAAGGGTATTCCAATCAGAATTGAAAGGACTTTTCTGGTCTGTTCACTTAGTTTCATCGACTAAGAGTCCCTGTCTGGAGTTTAGTCTGCTCTCCTTTATTTTTCCATCATTGCTTATTCTGATCCCCTCATTGGCCCATGGATTGTGTCCCCCCGATGAGGTTGGTCGTATTTTCTCCCTCCATTTATTTTGTTAGTTCCTCCAGATTGGTGTCATTTTGGTCTAATCATTCCTAGTGTTTGGTTCAGAGTTTTTCAGAAGATTCCTATTACTCATTGGTTAGGAACGAGTGTTGTTTACCTTAACACCCACTTTTCAGTCCGCTCCACTACATTTTCGCTTCGTCTCCATGTTTTCATCTCACCTTCGCTTCACCTCTGCTCGCTCCCCTATAAATAGGATGTTAAGGAGGGGCATCTGTTGACACCCATTTTATACCTTTGAGTTAGGTTACTTTCTTGCCTTTATTTATGATGTCCCAAGTCGTCCGTCACTCATTGAGCCATTTTTAGATGGTTTTAGGCCCATTTTATGGGTACTTTCTCCCTGGCTGGGCCTACTCACATAATGTCTCACGTTTTGGGCTTAACGATCTTCATTGAATTTGGTCGTTGGATAAGCGAACACATTTACCTCTTTTTTCCAACGACACCTCATAACGGTCTCACGATAGACCATTTCATGAATGTGGCGGTCTATTGGATGACTATTTTCTCTTGACTTGCGTCGACGACCTGTCCTTTTTTCACGTCGACCTGTCTCTGACTTGCGTCGACCTGTTATTTTGTAAACGGTCTCACGATAGACCGTCCCATAAATATGGCGGTCTGTCGAAGAGCCATTTCTACTTGGCGGGAATTCTCGTTTGACTCAGTCAGCGGATAATTAAGCATATTTATCTTGTTGTCATTTTTTTTCAACGACTAGGGTAAAGGCGGTCATGCGATAGACCGTTGCTCTAACTGGTGGTCTATCAAAAGACCGTTTCCACTTGGCGGGAGTTCTTCTTTGACTTGGTCTTTGGATAAATGGGCATATTTATCATATTTTTATTTTCTAATGGCCAGATGCATAACGATCATTTGATGGGCCGCGTAGCATTCTGGGCGGTCTTTCGCAAGGCCATTTTTATCAGCCAAGATTCCTGCGTTGATGGGCGATTTCTCTCTCTATCCGTGGTCAAACCCCTTGCTTGATCGACAGATTTCTCCTCGGATTCTCAGCCAAATCGAGCACCGTTTGATCCTGATAAAAATTGGGAGTATTATCTTCATTTTATTCAACAGAATCCAAGTCTAATTCCCACCCAAAAGCCCTCCATTCGAGCTAGGATTTCAAGGGTCTATAAATAGAACCCTTGGCTCATGGCCGCAAGGGGGGAGATTTCAGAGTTCACGTCGAAGTGCTGCTACTTTCCAGAGCGAAATCCAGTCAGGGAGAAAGGCTTTCTACGTCCCCTAAGCCTTTGGCTCAGGGAGTAGTTGGTTTTGTTGTGTTTTTGAGTCGTAGTTCATGTCATTTTGGTCACATTTTTAGTCATTCCATCTCTGTTTTTCTTCAGTTTTCTCTACGCTTTTCACTAACATTCTTGCATCTTCACACCCTCCTATTGTTTTTCACGCCCCATAGGGATTAAAAACCCAAAACCCCTAGGTATTTCCCCTTTTGATTATGTGTTCCCTCCATCATTCCCATTCATAGATATTGCACTTTCATAAACTAATTTGGGGTCATTTTCGTCTGTCATTTGTGTTGTTTTGTAGGTCAGCAAGTGTTTCAGTGCGAGGCCCATCCCTCCTGGCCGGCCGAAAGGGGTGGGGGATTGAGTTCCCCGGCTCGGGATCTGGAAGTTGTTGCAGTTTGCCTTCGACCATCTACAAGGGATAGCGGTCTCCCTCAGACTGTCTCTCCTCTGCATGCGGCCAACCGAAGACCATACAAGTCCTGCGCTCAAGTCTTCTTCCCGTGCTCTGCTTCAGTGCTAGTAGTGGCCTATTGTCTGGCCATTTTCACCCTACGGCAGTCATCAGAGGACCGTCTTCATCTTGCACTAGCATTGTTTCTGGTTTGGCGAGAGTCCTCATCCGTCTCATTTTCCAAGGTACGTAGTGTGTTTCTCTTTACACTAGGTATCTTGGTGGCGATCACGATCTGATTGTGTGCGTGAGTGGTTGAGTTTATTGTGACATTTATTCTTCCACGTGTTTCCTTTAATGCCATATTAATCATATCAACTCTCTCACACACGCACGCCCCATCTTTCATCAGATTTAAAAATATCTACACCAACTTCTAGTTTTTGGTATCTAGCATCCAGCCGCCTGTCCTAGTATCCCATTTTTACCTGTCCATTTTTAGTATCCGGCTTCTAGCTTCCGTTTCCCAGTATCCGACCTCATGTATCCAATCCCAGCCTCCAGTCCCAGTATCTAGTTCTAGTCCTCAATTCCCAACACCTGATATCCTATTTCCCATCTCCAATTCTAGCTTCCAATAATAGGCTAGCACGCCTCATAGGGGCAAGCCTCCAGTCCCAGCTCCCAGTATCCAAATCCTAGCTTCTCGTCCTAGCATCCAATGTCCAGTTTCTAGTTTCCAGTCTCTAGTACTAGTTTCCAGTCTCCAGCGCTAGTATCCAGTTCTCATTCCCAGCCTTCAGTCCCAGTACCTAGTAGCCAGATCCCAGTCTCCAATCCTGGTAACTAGTCCCGATATCCAGTTCCTAGTTTCCCGTTTCCAGTCCTAGTATCTAGTCTCCCATCCGAACATCCAGTTCCCAGTTTCCAGTTTCCAATCCTAGTATCTAGTCTCCCATCCCAACATCCAGTTCCCAATCCTCAGTTCCAGTCTCCAAAATAGTACACCTCATGCAGGTAGGCCTCCGATCCCAGCTTCTAGTATTTAAATCCTAGTCTCTAGTCCCAGTATCCAGTTGCCAAAAATCAGTTTCCAGTCCCAATACCCAGTCTCCAGTCCCATATGGGGTATTCAGATCCCAGCCTCAAGTCCCAGTATCCAGTTTCCAGCCTCCAAATTCCCAGTCTCCAGTTTCCGGTCTCCAGTCCCAATATCTAGTATCCAAATCCCAATCTCAATGTCCAATACCAAATTTCCAGTCTCCAGCTCCTAATTCCCAGTTGTAGTACCCAGTCTCCAGTCCCAATATCTAGTATCGAAATCCCAGTCTTCAGTACCAACATCCAGCTTCTAGCCTCCAGTTCCCAGTTTCTAGCCCCAGTACTCAGTCTCTAGTATCTGAGTCACAATCTCATGTCCTAGTATTCAATTTTTACCTTCTAGTTTTCAGTCTCTAACCTCCAGCTTCCAACAATAGACCAACATGCCTCAGCCAGGCAAGTCTCCAGTCTAAGTATCTAGTTTCTAGCCTCCAACTTCTAGTTGCCAACAACAAGCCAGTATGCTTTATTCAGGCAGACCCCTGGTATCCAGTTCCCAGTCTCTAGCAATAGGCCACTACGCCTCACAGGCAGATCGACAACAACAACCACATGAACCAGTCAAGATGCCTTACAAACTAGTATGCCTCGAAGGCCGGCCTACAGCAACCATAGACCAATGCACCCCCAAGGGTTGGTTTATCACGCTCTATGATCACCACATCTCCATGCTCACCCAGCGACAATACCTTCGAAAGCACCTCAGTGATCAGCCGATCGTGGCTCCCAGATAACATACCTCAGCGATTAATGGAGCGGAGTTCCTAGTCGATACACCTTGGTGGTCAACCATCACACTAATAGGTACCATCCACCACACTATGATGATTATGTGTCTAACATCATTTGTGGTCGTTGTACTCTTTAAGGGTCGAACAACCTCAACTTTGGCTATTACACCATGACAGTTAGCCGGCAGCATCAACATTTGGCTATACACCGCAAGGGTCGGCCGAATATGATTTCAAGCCAACACGCCTCTCTGGGGGAAAATATAACAACTTCAGGTCAAGACACCTCGCCGAGGTAGGTCTCCAGCAAACTCAGACCAAGACACCTTTCTGAGGTAGGTCTCCAGCAACCTGGAATCGAGACACCTCCACGAGGCCGGCCGCCAGCAACACCAGGTCAACGGCCCTTGCCAACGCTGACCCCCAGTAACACCAGGCGAACATGCCTCGCCGAGTCTCGCTTCCAGCAGCATCAGGCCAACACACCTAGTTGTGATAGGTTTTCATCGACAACGGACTACTATGCCTCGTCGAAGCAAATTCACGACACAACTCCAGCTACAACGCCTCGGAGGTGTGACCAGCCCGTCCCATAGGATGGTCAATGTCAAGCCTGGAAAATGCACCCCTACAGGCGGTCAGTGAACAATGCCAGCATCCTACAAAAAAATCAACCACCACAGCGGTGGTAGGCCGCTGGCGACCAACCACAGGCTTCAACACAAAGCCTCAATCAAAGCAGCGGCCATTTAGTCGCCAACCAGCGATTCCAGAAGCTGAGGGATAGGTGGCCCTCCGATTCCCAAGACGGGGGAGTCTCGAACCCCCTACGTAGCATCGTTGGCTATAGCCAGACTCACATGGGAACATGCCCGGGAGTGAAAAATATTCATGGCACTCCATGACTTAGACTAGGTGGAAAACCTGAGAATGGAAATCTCAATCTACAAGTCCACCTCCTGGGGAAAGACATGGCTCTCGCCAGTGCAACCTCAGATGATAAAAGGGAGCCACAAATGGTATCCCACTACTTTCCGGCTACCCTACGAGGCGCAATGGACTTGACAGTCCTGGCCTCCCCCTGTCTCAAATTTCTAGTGGGGGAGGGTTCCGTCCACCGAGTCGCCTCTCCTCAGAGAATCCACAAAGCCCGCTGAGAAAGATAGGGCCCAAGACATAGGCAACAAACCTAGGAGCATTGTTACACAAGGCTCCCCTGGCCTCTTTTCACCATCAACATTAGCGTCTAACCCAGTCACACCATCAACAGCCAAAGTGGCCACCTATATGGAGAGTTCGGCGTCCAAACCAGACTACTTCCGCGATGCAGGCCCTGTGAACCTCTACTACAAGCCCAACACGTGAGATAAATTGGAATGGAATTCCAAAGAAGCAGCTAAGGGGCTACAACTTCAAGCACCTTGCATGTATCCAATACACGCCAGCTCCATGCCCTTAGTGGCTTTGACAAACTGCCCGTCAACAACCCAAATCTCTCCAGAATCTGGCCCTACAACCTCCCAGGCTCAATGGTCTTCTTCAAACATGCCATCGTCGAATGGAAGATCGCAACAAGAGCATCAATTCCCAGAACAAGTAACTCCCGCACCACCGATAAGGCCGAAAGAAATCAAGACCTGCAAGTCGCACGGGCCGCACGTAGTCATCTTCGCCTCCGACGCACGACCCTTGGGGGCATTTGTTGACACCTGCTTACTTTCTCGAATTAATCGAGGATTAAGCATAGAGAAATACTCCCTAAATAGAGCAAAACGGCACAACACCAAAGGTGCTCTGCCAGCCAAGTTGAGCTCAAAAATCGAGACATTTCATCGGGTTAAACGGCACACCATAACAAGCGGAGATCATCCCGGAACAAAGGGCACTATACTAGCCAGTTTCCCGACAACCTAGTTGGATCTAAGGTCTGGGACAACCTGCCGTACCAAATGGCACTCTGTAAAGATTTGGGGATCACCCATGAATATCCTGAATATGATATCACACCGCCGACACATCAACGACTGGGTTAACCTGAGACTTAGAACAGCCTGCCCTACCATATGGCTCTTCACCAAAGAAGCGGGGGTCACCTCGACTACCAGACAAAGAGCATCGTCATGCCGACACCCTAGTTACTAGGCCAACCCGGGACTCCTAGCAACCCATCGCATCACGCAGTTCATGACGAAAAGATAGGGAACAACTTCGGCACACCTTCTACAAGCGCCTTCACACTGGTGACTCCAACAGTCAAATCATACCTGGGTCCACCGCGTTCAAGACAGAGCTTAGACAAACACCGAGTTCAGCCATTCTAGGTCCAGATTCAAAGCAAACTCCAGCATCCCCCCATAGTGCTTCTAGGTGAACCAGCCCATATGGGATTCCTCTTCGAGTCCTCTCCGCAACGGGTCAAGGCTCGTCGTCATCCGCCCCCATATCAGGCGGGAACGGCCCTTTTTGTCCGACCTCGCAGATCTGTGTTACCAGACACCCGACATGATGTAACCTCCATTGCGAATTCTTTCTCTAGGACTCTGCTAGGAACGGCCACCAACCTCTACCCCTTAGACATTCTACTTTAAGTCCTCTTCGCAACAAGGGCTCACCCACCCTGATCCGACGTCGGAGCTGATTGCGGCACCCATTCTTGCCGGGCTGCGCGACTCGTCCAGACAGGCCCGACCTGAAGATAATCTTCTGTTGCGGGAGTTCTCTTTGTCCCCTTGCTTCTAGTTAGGGCCTGGCCTTTGGTGTCAACATACTACATCAAGTCCTCTTCGCAACGAGGCCTCACCCACCCTGATCCGACATCGAAGCTGATCGCGGCGCCCATTCTAGCCAGCGCGCGTAGGTTGCGACCTGCCTGCCTGTAGACCGGTGTTAAAGCGACCGCACCTTCCAGAAAAAATAACAAAAAACAAAAAAAAACATTTCTCTCTCCATAAAAAATCCCCACTCAGCCCCGCATTAACCCCCAGAGGGGTTTACGCGGACCAGCCCGGCCCCCCCGTGCTGGTCTACGTAAATCCGGGCTCACCTACGCTAATTACAAAAAAACCAGAAAAAAAATGGGATTTTACGTGGACCAGCCCGGCCTCACTGGGCTGGTCCACATAAACTCGGGCCCACATCCTCTGAAAAACAAACAAACAAACAAAACAGGGGTTTTCACCCCGCATAAACCCCCCAAGGGGGAGGGTTATGCAGACCTGCCTAGCCCCCCCGAGCCAGTCCGCATAAATCCCCCTCCCCCACTCTGAAACAAAAAAAACATTTTTTTATGGAGGATTACGTGGACCAGCCCGGCCCCCCAAGGCGAGCCCGCATAAACCCCCCCATGACCCTTCAACTTCCTCTATAAAACTACCCATTGGATGGCCAAAAAAAAGAAGAGATGCATTGAGCTCATCCCCGAGGCTATAAACGATGCGTGAAAGACTTGGTTGGCTGGTTTTGTGTTTGCTAGGCTCACGCCGAGGGCATGTCGCATGATTATCCCTCATACGACGTTTTGGAAAAACATAAACCTCCTCAAAGGTGGCCCTTGCTTTGATGAATGCACCCTATCTAGATGTCGTTGGACTATCGCATGTTGCCCGGATGCTGCTTGATGAAAGCACCTTGCCCGGGCCCTACCTCGATATTCATGCATGACCTAGACGTTGCTTGATGAAAGCACCTTGCCCGGGTCCTACCTCGATATTCATGCACGGCCCTGATGTGGCTTGAAGAAAGCATTATGCTCGGGCCCTACCTTGATATTCGTGTACAACCCTAGATGTGGCTTGATGAAAGCACTCTGCCTAGGCTTTGTCTCGATATTCACACATGGCCTTGATGCTACTTTTATGAAAGCACCCTACCCGGTCTTTGCCTCGATGTTCATGCATGACCCAGATGTCGCTTGACGAAAGTACCCTACCCAAATCCTATCTCGATAATCGTGTACCACTAGATGTTGCTTGATGAAAGTACCCTATCTGATTCCTTGCCTCGACGATCGTGCACCGCCCATGTATCACCCATATTAGCGTGCCCTTAATGCAGTTACCCGAATAATGGGCATACTTCACGAGTGTCGATGCAAGATGAAGTGTCAAGCCCCTGCCTCTGTGAACACGCCCCGAGAATGACCGTCGAGGTCTCACGGCGCCCAGCTCCTTCAGTCACAGTGGTGCCCCTGGCGCCCGACTGCCAGTCCAGATACGCCTGACTGCCAGGCTCTCATGGTGCCCAGCCTCCTCTGCCACTTCGGGGCCCATGGCACCCGATCAGCTAGCTACTCCAGTCCTAATGGTGCCCCCAGCACCTGACAGCCAGTCTTAGACGTGCCTTGAGCACGACCATCGAGGTCTCACGGCGCCTAACAACTTCAGTCACAATAGTGCCCCCGGCACCCGACTGTCGAGTCCAGATGGTGCTGGACTACTCTTGCCCCAACGGTGCTCAATAAATTCAGTCACAACGGTGCCCTCGGCACCCGACTGCCCTGCTACTCCAGTCACATTAGGGCCTGCGGCACCCGATCACTCAACCACTCGAGTCACAAGGGTGCCCCCAGCACCCGACCACCGAGTCCAGATGGTGCCGGGCTACTCTAGCCCTAACGACGGTCAACAACTCCAGTCGCATCGGTGTCAATGGCACCCGACTGCCCAGCTACTCCAGCCACAATGGGGCCCCCAGCACCCGATTTCCAGTCTCAGCTGTGGCCGACCATCAGTGTCTCCCGGCACCCAGTTCCCTCAGCTACTCCAGCCACAACGGTGCCCTAGACACCCAACTGCCCAGCAACTCCAGTCTCAACGGTGCCAATGGCACCCGACTGCCTAATAACTCTAGTCTTAACAGTGCCAATGGCACCTGACTACCCAGCTACTCCAGTTACAACGGTGTCCATGACACCCAGCTGTTCTAAGATCAACGACACCTAGTTGCCCGCAGTCATGGTGGTACTCACGCCGCCGAGCCGCCCCTGCCTCAACAGTGCTCGGCCGCTCCAGTTACAGTGGTGCTCATGCCACCCGGTCGCCCCTATCTTAATGGTGCCCAGCCGTTCCAGCACAGCGGTGCCCATGGCACCCCAACTTCCTCGATCTCAATGGTGCCCCGTATCGGGGATATATCGTGACACCGTTCGAGTGTCATCCTATTGAGTCACAAGTCCTTTGACGGACACTATGTACAAATGCGGAAATACCCGCACAATAACGCAATGTCTCAGGGACTGTCACAAATGACGGACTTGTCCCATGGCTTGAACACATATGTAATCGGGCTTTCACGCCCCCATATAAATGCCTTTCATGGCATATAGTTATGTAATCCAATCAGGGAATTGATCCCCATCCTCGCCAGCCACCAGTCTCAACGGCGTCTAGTAGATTGCCATTTGTCTCCCTACTCGGTCCTAACCCCTCTACCCGGATAGACCCTATTCCCGAGCCATAACCCGCCTACTCCCTGCTGAGCCAGTGTCTGCTGCCCCTCTGTCCGAACCAATACCTCATTCTCATAGACCCAGAGTTCATACCCTTCCTAATGTACGCACTAGAACCAGGCTTTCTGCCCCAAGCCATCCATGCTACATTGCTATTGCTCTGTCACTGTTGCTTGGACTAAGCCATCCTGATGTCGCGGCTCCCAGGGTCCCTGACTCTCTTCTTCGGCAGTAGAAATAAAAGTGTTCGGGCTCCGTCAGATGTAAAATAAACACTGATTGCTTGCGATCGGTGGGGAAGACATCTAGTATACGAGCTCCCACAATCGCCTACACTCGTACCAGTGGAACCTCCTTCTCTCCACATGGCACACAACATTTCGGGCTCATGTGCCATGCCCTGGTGGCACATCCCCAGTCAAACACTTGGTTCCGCAGGTGATCATCGAGGAATCGACTGGCACGCCTGCATTCCATCCAGCCATCCTCGTCCTAGTCTTCCAGAACGATTAACCATATGTCATTCGTTCCTCGGCATTCCTATCCTTCTTTTCACCTTCTTTTCAATACCTCTGGAATTCTCGCGTGCCAAGTCGACCTATCTCGGCCTTCCGTAATAGGTGAGTGTGCGTCACCGCCGTGGGGGAAAAAATAAAAGGGACTTCCCGCAAGTGAAACAATGACCCATTATATATTATAAGTCATGACGATCTAGTGGTACAAAAGGACCTGACGCACGAGCAAAGGCCACTCAAAATACTTGATAGAGAGATTTGTCCGCTTCAAAACAAAACCATTCCTATGGTAAAAGTCCAGTGGAGTAAATGCCTGGAACAAGAAGCTACATGGGAGACGGAAGAAGCTATGCGAAAGAAATTTCCGGAGCTATTCGACTGTAAGTGAAGTTGCACTCTCCATTAATCCCATGCAATGAATTTGGGGACCAAGTTCTTTTTATGTGGGGGAAGGTGTAGTGCCCCTGAGATTTTTTTGGTAATTTTCTAGAATTATTAAAAAAATTAAAGGGATTTATTTAAGCATTTTACGGCTTGAAAGGCTAATAAGATGATTAATAGGTTTAGGGCTTGAATAAATAGGCCCAATTAATAACCAAGTGATTTAGCCCACTTAAAATGCGCCTTAAACCTAGAAACCTAAGCTTTGGCCCAAGCCTAACTCTTAGAGATGTATTAAGGTATATTTCCCTAATTAGAATTGATAAATAAGGGAATTAGGGGGACAATTAGAAAAGAAGGTGAATTAAATTCAAATTTTGGCAGCCCAGCCAGGTCGCGGTCAGTCACGTGACCGCGTTCTAGAGATAGCGGTCCAGACCAGACCGCTACCTAGTTCTGTAAACGGAAACTGATAAACCATGGAAAGATTGGATTTTTATCTTCTTAATCACCATAGATCGATGCTATCTAATAGAAAAACTTACCCAGGACTCTTATGGGATTTATTGACGCCCCGTACGACTCCTAATTTGATCTAAAACCCCAGCCCTAGGCCATTCCCTATATGACCCAAGATTCGTCCTGCGCGAACTTTAATTTTGGATCACATGGTTCGAAGGTATGGTGTCATCTTCTCTAGTTCATCCTTTAGGAGTTTTTATTGCCCATAGTATCTTCTAACCTTCTGCCAAATTTCATGTTAGGAGATCAAGAGGTCAAGGAGTTAGGAATCGTGGAAGTTGTTGTTTCTACGCAGGACGTGCCGGAACGAGAGCTCTCTTCCGGCGAGAAATCTGAGGCTTAAGGACAGCACCAAAGGTAGGTTGTCTCATGGATGGCTCAAATAACCTGTTAGGAACAAAATCCCTATATTCCCTCTTGATTTCATGCACTATACACGATGAATTTCATATTTTCCCATGACTGCGCAATAAGTTCCGTTAGTATATGTTGTCCATGCCATGTTAATCAAAAAGATAACAACTTTGATGGAAACCATGCTTTCTCATGCATTAGCTACATGTTATACTGCTTACTCTTTTAGCCTTTACATAGTTTTCATCCTTATTTGCCATAAAATAGGCTCTGCACGTTGGATTTTTGCTTCTATCTGGAGACGGACAAATAACGGTCCTACAGAGACCGCTACCTTCAAGTAGCGGTCTTTGACCAACCGTGATCTGGTTTCTATAACTTGATCAAACCATGTTTATTACCCAATGAAAATATATTATTATTCATGCCTTATGACGTTAATTACACTTTCTGATCATGTCATGGCTTTTACTTGGTGTTAGCATGTTTTAAAGGCTTATTTTCATGTATGTTAATTTCATGCCAAACCTTATTACTTTGTAATAAAGGAATTTTTATGACGTGATTACACATTGGTTTATGGGTATTACTCGTTCCCTTGTCATCTTACTTCTGTTTTAATACTTCGCACATAGCCCGTACTCCAGTATGACGCTATTAGTTCACCGCACTTTGTAGGAAACCCTCTTGGACTTGAGAGCCTCTCCGTCGGATATTCCTTCTGTCTGACTAGATTATCTTATTTCAAGGCCTCCGTAAGACTTTGCGAGCCTGGGATTCCCACTAGGACGCCGAGCTGGTTGTACCCTAAAAGCCTAAAAGTCAAGGGAGCACTTGAGTTTTATGTGTTTTTCTGCACTCTGTCTTGATCGTGGCCAAGAAGTGACCGCTACCTGCAGATACCGGCTTGTTCGTGACCATGACCTTGTTCAGTCAGTAGATTCCTGGCTGAGTCGACCCCTTTTCTTTCCAGCGTCGACTCCACTCTTGATTGTAGCATGGACTTGACTGCTACCTCATGATAGCGACAATCTCTGAACCGCGTTCTGCCAGCTTGTTCATCGTGTCGACCCAGTTCCTTCTTGCATCGACTCACTTTCTGAGCACTGCCAGATAGTGGACCCCACTTGACCGTTGGCTCAAGATAGCGGTCCTCATTGAACCGCATTCTGTCAGGTTTCTATCCAACCCGAGGTCTAACCCAAGGGTTGATTATACTCAATTTCAAATGGCCTTGTGACTATCTGACATCCAAAACTTTAGTGAAAACACTAATGAATTATGGTAAATGATTAATGTACCGTTATGCTATCGGAATTCCTCCGTGGCATAATATCCTATTAAGTCATTCTTCACCTCTTATGTTTATCTTGGTACGTTCTTACCTTGGTTATTTTCCCCATGAAATTATTGTTTGAATTGGTATTCTTGGCTTAGTTTATTATTTCTCATGGAAGTAGCTTGATTTATAACTTGAAGATGCAAGGGCGGGCACGGACGGTATCTAAGGGCTCCAGTCTAGTTCCCTCGATAGATTGCCGGAAACATACTATTAACCATGGGATATGATGATTACTGGCGTCGCATTGCGCTGGGAGTACTTTGTTTATAAACGGGTGAAATCCACGCACTAATCTTATGAAATTACATGCTTGCTAATACATTCTGGATACATGACTTTCTTGTGCATAGCCGTATTTTTAAGGTTATGTAAGTACATTCTCGTTACATGATAGTACATTCACGTTAATGAAAGGCCATATTATAATCTTACTTGTTCATGTTCTCACATCTTTATAGCTCTTATCTTGTTGTTACTATGGTTTTATTCGCATGTTTTATTGCACCTTCATTGTTGCCTTTTCTAGAGCTAAAATATTAATCATGTAAACATTGCCATCATGTTGACACGAAGTTACCTATTGGGTGAGTGCACTCATTCCCTACTTTTCTAATCTTTTCAGGAAACTCTTGCGGGTCAGAATCAGACTACTCAAGTGGCGAGTCCGAGAGTGAATGAAGACCAAGAGAAGCCTAGATAGAGTCAACTTGAGTCCATTATTGTAAATTGGTTTCCTTCACTATAATAGGTGGTGAAGTTGATCATGTTATGAAATCTTTTATTTTCTTGAGTCTAGTTATAACAAGATAGTCAAGTGTTGGATGTAAACTTTGATCATTATTATTTAATAAAGTTGAGTTTTGATTAAATCTTGTGCATTCATTCTTCTGTGTGAATGTGTTTCGCGCTCTAATTGTCTTGCTACCTAGAGGATTATCTTGCCGGCTATTCATGTTCCCGACTTATTCCGCTGCATATCTCGGGGCATGACATGTTAGGTAGAGTGGCCTCCACCGTCTCCCACCATGCCCTGGCATCCCTCTCCAGTTGAAAGGTAGCCAATAAGACTTCTCTTGGTTAGCACATCACATAACCTAAAAAATCCTCTCAGTCTCTTTCACCTAGTGTTCAACCTCATCTGGGTCAGTGGATCCAATAAACTTAGGGGGATTCATACTCCTAAAATTTTTGTGCAAGTCCCCAATGCCATGATGTGATCCTCCCTGAGGCACTTGATGCAGTGCCTGAGTCAACCCTTGGACCATCTATTGCATCTCCCTCCATTAAGCACGTTCAGCAGCCATTGAAAAAGATCAAAGCATATGCAAGATAGTTATAAAAGTTAACTACACTATTTCTTAGATTGACCATGTTTTAGAACTTAGCATATGGCTTTACCCAATCTCACCGGTTAGTTTCAAGACACCATCTAGGGTTATAGGTCCTAATGACAGCCTAGAGTTTCTATCAGGGAAATATCTAGGGTCTAAATAAAAATCCTAGGCTCAAATACCACAAAACTGTCACGCCCCGACGCGGAATATCAGAATATAGTAGTTAAATCGATCATGTCAATTAGAGCATGCACATAAGGGACAACCAACCATAAGAGGCAATGCAATGAAGCAAGAACAACTAAAATCAAATAGAATAGAGTTTACATTAACTCCAAGACTCAAACGGTCATAACTTAAGATACTTACTCAAAACAAACTCTCAAAACAACTCTCTCACAACATAGCAAGGAAAGATAAGATGATGACAATACTTCTAAAGGTAACTAGATCGCTCCATTTACTCTCGTCCAGCCCCATCAGAGTGCGGTTCCTCCTCGGAACTACCTAAAACATCAATAATAACGCAGGGTGAGCGAATGCTCAATGGGGTTTATATCTCTATATCAGGCATCTTTAAGTGTTAGCACATTTGATAAAGTAAATTTAAATGCACTAATGTCAACAAACATAATAAAATCATGCATACTAGGCAATGAAACATGAATAGGAAAACATGGGAATGCAAATAATTAGGATCACAAGTAAGTTGAGGTAACAAGAACAAGAGTGCAAGTATAGAATATGATGTGACACTACTGACGAGAATGCAGCAATTAGATGGTGGATCCTTGGACCTACTACGTAAACACAACGCACAAGAGCGAATAGCAACACTTGCCGAACCACCGTCACGCACACAATCCCCGGGGTGACTCGGCGATGCCGAGTGGAGGTGGTGGAACAAGACCCTTGCTGGTAGAGGGCCAGTAGAACTAGGGTTGTTCTCCCAAGGGCACGGTGCCCACACTCAGGGGGCTGGCTAGGTGCCAAAGGGGCACAGGGTCACTCTCTCTCTCACCACTCCACGGTGACCACACGCAAGCTGGAAGCTCTGGGTTCGGGCGCTCTCTCACCGCCAGCGGAGCAATTCCACGGATATTAAATAAACAAGTACCAAATTGGGAGCAAGGGTTTAGAGTTTACCCGGTCGGTTTGAAGAAACCGACCCCATTCGGAGACGTGGGCGAGCGGGGAAGTGTGGGTTCCCCGCACACTGCGTCGGTGTAGCTTCTCACTGTTTAATGGATTACATGAACTACTCCTCACGCAGGAGGGGGAACTCAGGGTGGAGAGGATAAGAGTACAACCAAACACTATCTCCACGCATGGAGGGGTGCTAAACCGGCCAGGCGGGGAAGAGAGGGTAGCTAAGGAAGAAGCCGATTGGTCCCTTCACCGGTTCTGTTCGCTTCTGTGACTGCCTGATAGGTGCTCACTGTTGATGCTGCCACGGGTTCTCCCTAGCTTGGAATTCATCAAAACCAGCGCCGAATCTTCACTGACTGAGCCGGGAGGGCTCCTGAATTTTCTTGTGATTTTTAGACGTCGCCGACGGCCGGGGCAGAATCTGGAACATGACCATTCTGTTCTGGCTCGGACTGGTTCCAGGGTACTACAACAAGAAGATGAAATCGCCACGAGCACTCCCGAAGTCCGAATGATGCGGGACCAAAACGGATGTGACCGTGTTCAAGTCCTCTTCGTGCAGCAACCAGGGTGGTCACCGGGAGAGGTCGGGGTAGAGAGAGAGAGAGAGAGTCCGAAGAGTGGAGGGATATCTCTGCTGGTTCTGACCGGACTGACCTGCACACCCGAGGGAGAATAATTGGAATGGAGGGTTCCGAACTCCAAACGAGGCTCTATTTGCTGGGCTGGAAAGGGGACTTGTAGAAGCTTGTCTCGGTCAAACGGCGCATCAAGGGGAGCAAGGATGTGGGCGCTGTAGCTTCAGCACTGGGGCTCTGGTCTCTGCTTGGATGCCAGCTGCGCGGTGGGACGAGAATGAACCTCCTGGGCGATTCCGAACTCGGATCGAGGCGGGACTGCCTCGCCTGTGAAGCTGACCGGAGGATCTTTCCTGAAATAAAAGTGTCCTCAGGAACTTGGAGAGGAAGACGGGGAAGGGTCTCGAACCCGCGGATCTTTAGCTCCTGGTGACTTGAAAATAGATTGAAGAAATAGAGTGTGTGTGGGGGGCGGGAGAGGGGAAGAAAGCTTGCAAGGGTGGCTAATGGAGGTTGTGGGAAGGGGAATGGAGGGATCTAGTGGTGATGGAGGGGTGTGGGGGGTGCTGGAGTCGCAGCTAGGGGAGAGGGAGAGAGGGTTGCGGTTGGAGGTGGGGAAGAGAGGGAGAGAGAGTGGGCACAGGTTGGCTTGGAGGGAGAGGGGAATTTGAACTTGGTTTAATGGGGTGTTGGTT
This sequence comes from Amorphophallus konjac, assembly GCA_022559845.1. Classification (NCBI taxonomy): domain Eukaryota; kingdom Viridiplantae; phylum Streptophyta; class Magnoliopsida; order Alismatales; family Araceae; genus Amorphophallus; species Amorphophallus konjac. Next base: position 188,666,090 of record CM040126.1, on the reverse strand, counting down.
AATGTGGTCTTGGGAAGGGGAAGGGGTGTGTCGGGGATGTGGAGAGGTGCTTGGGGAGGTGGGATTCTCCCTTGGGAGAAGGAGGGGGTGTATGGGGAGTGCCAAGAGTCACCTTGGAATAGGGTGGGAATTGAATGGAGGAGTTATGGGGATCTAGGGATATGAAGAGGTGGGTGAGGTGGCAAGTGGAGAGTGGAGGAGGGGGTGCCTAGGTGGATGAGAGAGGAGAGAGGGGGAAATTTTGAAATTTTGAGGGGAGGAGAGAGAAAGGGTTGCCCCTTTTAGAGAGAGAAGGAGAGGGGAGAGAGAGGGAATCACTCCCTAGAGGAAGAAAATTCACACAATTTTTGTGGAAGCTTAAATTCAAAATCTCATTCATTGGTTCTCAAGTGGGGGATTGGGGTCCTATTTATAGGAATCCCACATTTAAACATAAGTCCCTGACTTTTGGACTAATAACAAGAAACCAATGGAAGGGGGGCGCCCATGGGCCTAGCCCATAGAATTGGGTCCAATTAGCTAATCTAATGGCCCAATTGACATATTACTTATGTAAATGATTCTTAACCTAGGTACTGGACTCAAATAAAAGGAAAATTACATGATAAGAAAATGAAAAATACATCATATCACTCGAAATAAAGTGGTGAACAAGATGTAGCACTGCTGGTGATCATCAGGAACCTCAAAAAAATGTGGAGTTGTCGGAGATGTCCCCATCATACCCCCGGGGTGCGGAGAACTCGACTCCGTCGAGTATGGGTGCACCGGGGAAGTGGTACGCCCAAGTAGCTCCAAGCAAACCACGATCTCCTGACTCGACCCCTCGTCCTAGTTGGGGAACGATGCCTTGGCTTCTCAAGGTGGCTCAGACACACCCTCTTGCTGACGATGATACCTTGCTTGCCCAGTATTACCTCCGTGTGCTCACGTCGGGCTCTCAAGCTGATTTGTGCTGGCTCTCCGGTGGTGTCCCTCTCAAAGGAAGGTATAGGCTCAAGGCACTCACTAGGATCCACCGCGGTGCCCATATAGGGTGCCGGTTCCACCACGTGGGAAATGGGGTGAATGCCCAAACCCATTAGTAAGTCCAACCCGTAAGTCGGGTTGCTAAAACCACTCGGAACTTCGCATGGTCCAAGTCCTCGTGCCCTCACTTTGGATGTGACCCAAAGGTAGAGCCACTCCAATATCATCATCACTAGATTGCCTACTAGGAAGTCCAAGTGGCGCTCATAAGTTTTTGCCCGCTTTTCATGAATCTCACCGCTCGTTGCTTGGTGCTTGCTTAGACGCTCATGCCATGCACTATGATGCGGTGTGAGGGTGAAATATATGGTATGCAAGGGTGGACCAAGATAACCATATGTAGACCAATCATGCTTTGATGCCATGAAGACTTTGATGGAATTGGGAGGGCCGGGGCATCCGTAGGTGAGCCTAGTGTGCATGGACGTAGCAAATGCCAGGGGTCCCAGACATCCATGAATTCCCCTAACATGCATATGACCAATGATGAACGTGGGAGGACCTTTACACCCGAATATGGATCACTCATGCTTGCTACTTGACATGTGGGTGATATGAATGAATGGACCCAGCATACTAATCATGTCAAGTGGTGTGGTACGCCTAGGCACTTGTATTCCTATCCTAGAGATGACTTTCATGTGCGTGGGTGTGGAGTGGCCCTTGAGCTTCCACTCGTATGGATCAAAGGGATCTAAGAAGGGGGACATCATAGAGTGGGGCAATTCCTCAATCCCTAGTTTTATGTTGCCTAAAGTCAATGCTCCCATGGTGTAACCCGGTTCTACGAAGGGAGGGGTTTGGCCCAACATGGTGGGTGGGGGTAGGGTAAGGTGGGTGGTGAGTAATGTGGGTGGGTCACATGGGGAACTAGACTCTCATAGGAAGGGATCAAAGGGGTAGTAGGTCTTCCTAGAGGGAGGCACTCTATGTCTTCAAGGTTCTCAAATGGTGAGTCATCCTCCTCCAAGGTAATTGGGTCAAGGTCTCTATTGGGTTGGCCAATCAAATCAATTGGAACCTCAATGGGTGGGGAGTGAGCCAAGATGGGTTTCTCATCCTTGTTGAGAAAGAGGAGGATTTCACTCGTATAATGGCCACTAGTGTAGATGGAGGTGATGGAACCGGTGGTGGGGTATGCTAGGGAGATGGTGCTAGACTCTGATGGTCCTATGGCTAGCATTTCGGTCAGGTGGACTTGCCATTGTAAGCAGTCCACTAGGTCCCCTAAGTCTCCCACAAGGTAGGAGGTTTGAAGTGTGTCATGGGAAGACCGGGTGCGCACAATTTGGGCTTGATACCCCAAGGGTGAGAGGTAGGGTGGTAAGCTAGGAATGGTGGGGCCTCGCTTGAGCCATTGGAGTATGGACTCATTCATGGTGAGGGTGTGTGGCTCATGAGGACCCGGACTAGGAGAGGTGGTTGGAAGTGGGGAGTCCAGGATGTCATCTATGTTAGGAGGTGGATCCAGATTGGCATCCATCTCCACTTGGGTGTGTGTGTGGGCCATAACTTCCAAGGACAATGGGGTAGGAAGGTCTATGATGGGTGGGGTGGTAATGGTCGGCGCATGGTACTCCCGGGGTGGTGAACAAGGATGGACTTGGGTTGGGGTTGGTAGGGGAAGTCCTTGGGTTGTAGTTGGGGGTGGGGGTGGAAGATGGGTTGGTTGAAAAGGTTTGGATTGGGGTGCATAGATCTTTCTAAGATTGGCCCTCATTTCAACCCAAGATTCGATGGGTGCTTCCCCTTTGGCTTCTCTCAAACCTACAATGTACTCCCATTCTTTCCTAGCTTGGCGCCGGAGCAAACTCTTGGCATAGTTGACTTGCATAGGCCCTGACAGAGTGAATCTCGTAAAATGTCGATCTATGGAGCTCTCCCATTCTAGATATATACTGGGGTGGGATCCATCAAACACAATAGCCACTAATGGGTCTAAGGATGATGAATAGGCTAAGTAGGAAGTGGTCATGATGAACGGCTGATGAATGCAATGGCCCTAGGACAAGACTTAGTAGAGACAAGCCTAGAACTTGCTCTGATACCAAATTGATGTGACACTACTGACGAGAATGCAGTAATTAGATGGTTGATCATTGGACCTACTATGCAAACACAACGCACAAGAGTGAATAGCAACACTTGCCGAACCACCGTCGCGCACACAATCCCCGGGGTGACTCGACGATGCCGAGTGGAGGTGGTGGAACAAGACCCTTGCTGGTAGAGGGCCAGCAGAGCTAGGGTTGTTCTCCCAAGGGCACGGTGCCCACACTCAAGGGGCTGGCTAGGTGCCAAAGAGGCACATTGTCACTCTCTCTCTCACTACTCCACGGTGACCACACGCAAGCTGGAAGCTCCGGGGTCAGGCGCTCTCTCACCGCCAGCGGCGCAATTCCATGGATATTAAATAAACAAGTACCGAATTGGGAGCAAGGGTTTAGAGCTTACCCGGTCGGTTTGAAGAAACCGACCCCGTTCGGAGACGTGGGCGAGCGGGGAAGTGTGGGTTCCCCGCACACTGCGTCGGTGTAGCTTCTCCCTGTTTAATGGATTACATGAACTACTCCTCATGTAGGAGGGGGAACTCAGGGTGGAGAGGATAAGAGTACAACCAAACACTACCTCCACACAGGGAGGGGTGCTAAGCAGGCCAGGCGAGGAAGGGAGGGTAGCTAAGGAAGAAGCCGATTGGTCCCTTCGTCGGTTCTGTCCGCTTCTGTGATTGCCTAACAGGTACTTGCTGTTGATGATGCCACGGGTTCTCCCGAGCTTGGAATTCATCGAAACCAGTGCCGAATCTTCACTGACTGAGCCGGGAGGGCTCCAGAATTTTCTTGTGATTTCTGAACGTCGCCGACAGCTGGGGCAGAATCTGGAATAGGATCGTTCTGTTCTGGCTTGGACTGGTTCTAGGGTACTACAGCCGGAAGATGAAATCGCCACGAGCACTCCCGAAGTCCGAATGATGCGGGACCAAAACGGACGCAACCGTGTTCGAGTCCTATTCGAGTAGCAACTAGGGTGGTCATGGGGAGAGGTCAGGGCAGAGAGACAGAGTCCGAAGAGTGGAGGGGTATCTCTACTGGTTCTTACCGAACTGACCTGCGCACCCGAGGGAGAATAATTGGAACGGAGGGTTCCGAACTCCAAACGACGATCCGTTTGCTGGGCTAGATAGGGGACTAGTGGAAGCTTGTCCCGGTCAAACGGCGCACCAAGGGGAGCAAGGATGTGGGCATAGTAGCTTGAGCACTGGGGCTCTGGTCTCTACTCCAGCTACACGGTGGGACGAGAATGAACCTCTTGGGCGGCTCCGAACTCAAATCGAGGTGGGAGCACCTCGCCTGCGAAGATGACTGGAGGATCTTTCCAGAAATATTGGGTGTGTCCTCAGGAACTTGGAGAGGAAGATGGGGCAGGCTCTGGAACCCACTGATCATCAGCTCCTGGTGACCTGAAAATAGATTGAAGAAATAGAGTGTGTATGTTGGGTGGGAGAGGGGAAGAAAGCTTGCAAGGGTGGCTAATGGAGGTTGTGGGAAGGGGAATGGAGGGATCTAGTGGTGATGGAGGGGTGTGGGGGGTGTTGGAGTCGCAGCTAGGGGAGATGGAGAGAGGGTTGCGGCTGGAGGTGGGGAAGAGATGGAGAGAGAGAGGGCGCAGGTTGGCTTGGAGGGAGAGGGGAATTTGAACTTGGTTTAATGGGGGGTTGGTTAATGTGGTCTTGGGAAGGGTAAGGGGTGTGTTGGGGATGTGGAGAGGTGTGTGGGGAGGTGGGATTCTCCCTTGGGAGAAGGAGGGGGTGTATGGGGAGTGCCAAGAGTCACCTTGGAAGAGGGTGGGAATTGAGTGGAGGAGTTATGGGGATCTTGGGATATGAAGAGGTGGGTGAGGTGGCAAGTGGAGAGTGGAGGAGGTGGTGCCTAGGTGGATGAGAGAGGAGAGAGAGGGAAATTTTGAAATTTTGAGGGGAGGAGAGAGAAAGGGTTGCCCCTTTTAGAGAGAGAAGGAGAGGGGAGAGAGAGAGGGAATCACTCCCTAGAGGAAGAAAATTCACACAATTTTTCTGGAAGCTTAAATTCAAAATCTCATTCATTGATTCTCAAGTGGGGGAATGGGGTCCTATTTATAGGAATCCCACATTTAAACATAAGTTCCCGACTTTTGGACTAATAACAAGAAACCAAGGGAAGGGGGGCGCCCATGGGCCTAGCCCATAGAATTGTGTCCAATTAGCTAATCTAATGGCCCAATTGACATATGACTTATGTAAATGATTCTTAACCTAGGTACTGGACTCAAATAAAAGGAAAATTACATGATAAGATAATGAAAAATACATCATATGACTCAAAATAAAGTGGCGAACAAAATGTAGCACTGCTGGTGATCATCAGGAACCTCCAAAAAAATGTGGGGTGGTCAGAGATGTCCCCATCAAAATGATAGTGATAAGCTTTCAAACTCAAGTAACAAGTGCTATCATTTGAATTGGTCATATTACACAATAACTCCTACAAAGGGTAACATGTACAAGTCAAGTAATTCAAGTAATTCAAGAATAAGTGGAATGCCATAGATCAATCATGCATGTACTTTGGCGCAATGAAACACCAGGTCAATATAACTCCCACGGACACAAGTACTTTCGGGTGCTCCTCTCAAGACCAAACTGGGCCCTATTAGCACCAAGTATTGTAGTAATTATGAATCATCTATCCCACGTAAATATCTAGACATCCACATTAACATATAATGGCCAAATGAATTTCAAGGTAAACTTCATGAGATCACATATCAAGGAAAAATCCTGATTTCTAGAGATAATTAGGAGGGTACATGCTTACAAGGAAGATAATCATGTTGATATATAGGCCAAACATATGCGCACATTTCACAAAAATAAGAGATGAACATGGTCTGGTTCAATGACGCATTCAGGAAGAACACAGTCTAACCAGAAGCCACGACTATAACAGGTCCAGTAAGCCAGACGTGTTTTGAAAGACGCATCCTGTTCCTAGGACACATTTCAAGATGGTCCAATAAGGTTCCATAAATGCAGTCTCTGAGTATGTAGCCTCAGGAAATAGAAGCCTGAACGTAGTCTCGAGGTATGCCACATTCAGAACATACTAAATAGAACAAAATAAAATCTCTCTCCATGATTCCAAAGGTAGGTTGAATCATATCTTAGGCTAGTAAGATGTGATTCTGAGAGGTTTTCAGGGTTTTTAGAGTAGAACCTGTTGGATGATTTGAACAGATCTAGAGGGGGGTGAATAGATCAGTTTTAAAATCTTTGCCCCCCAAAAAAGTTCACAAGCAAGAAGTGAACTAGCACAGAAGCTAACACCTGTCCCTTCCCAAGATAGTGAACAAGCTATTTCAGGGGAAAGTGTAGAAAACTACTTTTAGGTGTATGTGCAGAAAACTACTTTTAGGTGTATGTGCAGAAAACTGTTCTTATGCAAGACAATAATGGAAACGACTTAGATCCCTGTGAACGGAGGTAAAAAAAATGGATCAAACACATAGCCACACCACTGCTCAAGGTGTTTTTAAGGTGGTTCGGCTGTAACCTTGCACACCTACGTCCACCCCTCACCAACCCGATGAGGCTTCACTCTTGCACAAGAAGAACAACACACACACACACACACACGTGGATATGTCCGCATACATCAGCTGTCGCACAGCTTGACAGTGATGAACACCCCCCTCGCACACACAGGCTAGAAACCAGCAAGAACACACATGATCCAAAAACATGGATCCAAAATTACTCTACTGGACCGCATAGGTTTTGCCACAAAGAAATCTTTACAAGAGAAAAGGAAACGGAAAGCAAAAGAAAAAACACAAAAGATGAAGTCAAAGAAACATAATGTAGCTTCATATTAGACTCTAGAAGCATTTTACGATGCAAGCAAGGCAGTTTCAGACAGGTGGCTTCACTCTTCTACTTTCATCAGGTGGAAAGATCTCTCTCAGCTTTTCTCTTTCTCTCTTCTTCCTTTCTGCTCAGACTCTCTTGCTTCTCTTCTTGAGCTGTGCTCACTCTTGGGAGCTCAAGACCTTCCCGCACTTTTTCTTCTCTTCTGAAGCTCCACAAGTTCCTTTGCAGTCAACCCGTTGTATTTATAGCCAGAACTTGATGCCAAAAAGGCAATTTTCCCAGCCAAAATCTGATTGGTTCTTGATTTTCGACGAGAACATGAAAAGTACCATTTTCTCAGGTCTGTAATGTGATTGGTCCAAGACAAAAAGTAGATCTCTTGTCCTTAGACCTTTTTAGATGTATCTTCTGATTGGACCACAAAAAATAATTGCAAAATCTGTCTTAAGACCTTCTAGAAGCCAACGTATGTATCCCAGAGTCAAGGACGTTGACTTGGAGCAAGTAGTCACGTGACTGCTTAAGTTCGTTTCTGGTCCACCCTAGAAAGGGAAGACTCCCTGGGTCAACACTTGAACCTTGTGCAAGTGTCCTTGTACAATGAATGGCCAGAATAGAATAGAGACAAAAAGGGGTCGACTCCCTGGGTCGACCCTTCCCTTGTACCAAGCATTCTATACAGCGTCTAGGCAGAATAGAACCCAAACTGAAGGGGGTTGACCCCAAGGGTTGACTCCTCTGCCTGGTAGAGTGCACGTGCTGCGGAATGAAGGCAATATCATTCGACTGAACTTCCCTTGGGTCGACTAACTTTTGCTTTTTCAGTCTACTCAATATGGGTAAGTCGATTGACTATGCTTGCTGGATGCTGCTGTTGTTGCTGCTGATGCTGCAAGCTACTGATGTAGATGCTATTAGCTGTTGCTTATGTTGATGTTGCTGCTGTTGTTGTTGTTGTTGCACAACTGCTACTACTGTTGTTGTTGGCTACTGCTACGACTGTTCTTGCTGGCAGCTGCTACTTGCTGCTGCATGAACTTCAGGTGATATGAGTCGACTTGAGGCTTGCTTGGTCGACTCAATATGTCAGTACATGAGCTTTAGCACAAGAACATTTGGCACACGATCAGCTGGACACATGGGTAGTCCTCAAGAAATAACAGTCAACCTTACAAAACATCAGTCGACTGACTTCTCTCTGGTCGATTGATTTTTCCTTAGTTCTGTCGACTCATGTTGCCTGTCTTCGACAATATCTGTCGACTGAGTTGGAACTCAGTCGACTAACACTTCCTTTGTCAATTGACTGGCTGCTAGCTCCTTTGGCTATCTTTGTTTCCGCACGTCCAAAGCCCCTTGCACCTTGAGCTTCATGGTTCCATGCCCTTTACTTGAACTATTGTTGTAGCTGGCTTTCCTTGCTCCATGTTTTACTGCACTGCTCTTATGTGACCAAGTAGGTCGACACATCTGTAAAATAGGTCGACTAATTTTCCCAAATTCAGTCGAATGAGTTGCATATCTATCGACTGAATTGGAACTCAGTCGATTGATATTTCCTTTATCAGTTAACTAATTGGCCATCTTGCAATATCTTCAACATGCTCACTGCTAAGTTGACTTAGATATTTTGTCTGATGCCTTGAACTTATCTCAGTTGGCTTTAAAGACAAGGTTTTTGGCCCTTTCTTCATAGGTTGGTTGAAGGCCCTTTCTTCATAGGTTGTTATATTTAAAATATGTGAAATTCGGTCAACCGGACTCTTTATGTCGGTCGACCGGCCAGCTACCTTAGTCGACCGAATTTCCTTCTTGTGTCGACTCAACTACCAATCTGCAAGAAGGTCTGTCTGTTAGAACGATGTAGTGGTGCAAACCAAGATTCAGAGGGGGGGGGGGGGTGAATGAATCTCCCTCTAAAAACTTGATGAAATTAAAACTTAACCTGAGGACTTTAGATTAATGTGAAATTATGGGCAATTAGGATCGTAGATAGGAACGCACCTAGCATCCATCTAACGGTTGACACATTGTAAAGCAGACCACAGTATGCAAGATCTTTTTAGGTGGTTCAGTCCTCAGGACCTACATCCACCCCACACTCCAACCAGAGTGTGGATTCCGTTGTCAAACAGCTTGAACAGCTGGGCCTCACAGCTTGCCAACAATCCACTGATTCATAGCTTCAACCATTGGACATTACAGCTTAAGCCACCGCTGATTCACAGCTTCAAACCGCTGGGCCTTACAGCTTATGCCACCGCTGATTCATAGCTTCAAAACGATGGGCCTTACAGCTTATGCCACCGCTAATACACAGCTTAGAAGAAGTATGAAAAATGAAAATAGAAAATCAAAATGTTCAGCATCAGAAGGCTGACAGTAAAGACAAATCAAAATGCTCACACAGGAGCATTGTGTCTTGGATCTGATCCAGAGGACACAGAGGAGAACAAATCTTCAAGACTTGCTTCAATTGCTTCATAATATCTTCTCTCGAGATCCCTCTTCTTCACAATCTCATGATCGACTTTAACTCTTAGACTCACACTCTTCTTTCTCTCAGATTTCTGCTAAAATACGGCACTATGTTTTTCTTCTCTTTTCTTCTCTCAGTCTTTTTCTTCAAAATTCCATCATCGGTAGAAGGCGCGACCGGGTTTTCTATATATAGCTCACGAAAGAGGGACGCGTGGAAATTATGTTTTCCGCCCAGAAATTCCAACAAAAAAGCGCTTATCGGAACCCACGTGTTAGATCTGGTGGATGAGATAAGGACACGTGACTGAGATGATGAGGGCATCACTCACGATTCTCTCTGGCTTGGCACCTCTTTCCCTCCCGGAGGCAGCTAGGGAGCAGCCCTTCTTCTGGATTGGACCTTAGTGCTTACCATGGGGTCATCTTGTTGTTTTCCCCTTTTTTTTTTACTTGAGTCAAGATCATGTAATTTCCCTTTTATTTGAGTCTTGTACCTAGGTTATCCGGTCATTTCCCTAAGTTCGAGTCTCATTAGGCTATGGTGCTTGCTATTGGGCCTATTTCTTTGGGCTAGGCCCATGGGCGCACCCCCCCTTCCTTGGTTATCTGTTAGTATGTTAAAAGTCAGGGTCTTATATGTAAAATTGGATTTCCTATAAATAGGACACCAACTCCACTTGAGTTCGGTAATGAATATTTGAGTAAAACTTGCCACAAGAATTGTGCCCCCCCTCTCTCTAGCTCTCTCTCTCTCTAGCTCTTTCTTCTCTCTCACACACTAAAGGGGGCGAACCCCTCTCTCTCTCCTCCTCTCTCTCTCTCCCTTGGGCGAACCTGCCCCTTCACCTCCCCCACTTGCCACTTCAGCCCCACCCCATTAAACACAACCCTTCACCTCCCAAGACTCAATAACTCCCATCAATACCTCCACTTCCCCAAGCAACCCTTCCCATTCCCCATACACCTTCCCCACCTCCAAGGCACCCCTCCCTCTTCCCCAAGCAACCATTCCACTCCCCCACACCCCCATTCATACCCCTAGGGGAATCAAACCCCACTCCCACCACAAGGTGCGCAACCCCCCCTTCCCACCTATCCACCCCGCTTGCCTTGGCCGACCCCCTCCATCCCCCTCTCCTAGCTGCGGCCCTCTCACCCCTCCACCCTCTTGGATTTCCTCATTCCCTACTCCACCCCTCCCACCACTCCTAAACATCCCTCCCCCATCAGCCATCATCCCACCACTGCTACTATTGCTAACTACCACTTCCATTAGCCTAGTTCCACCACCATCTCTTTCACTCTGCCCAAGTCTGCAGGTGGCAGAGAAAGGGTCAACTTGCAGGAGCATCCACGGAATCATACGGCATCGTATGAAGGTGTATCATACCATTCTGGAAATGTCGTCGAGTTAGCTTTGCAGGCGAGGTGATCCGTCCCATTCTGAGTTCGGGGCTATCCGGGAGAACCATTCTTCCCCGACTGCGCTGGGCTCCCTCTGCAGAGTGCCTGAATCCGGTTAGAAGCTGCACCACGACCAACGGTGGAAGAATCAGGCCAAGAGCCCTTCTACAAAGATCTTCCTCCTCCAGTCCTCTATCAGAATCAAGAAGCAGAACCACGTTCGGCATCTGGAGTCCAAAGTTAACAATTTTCCCCCTCGGCTGTGCGAGTCTGCCCCCCACAGTCCACAGCGACTGGCCTCCACTCCTCTGAACCCTCCGGTCTTCTCCGACATCAGACGGCTTCCCCACCAGTTTTTGTGCAAAGAAGGCTCGTCCGCAGTTCCAGAAGTTCTGGCGGTTTGTGATTCGGAGTCCAGAAGCGGCCGGAGCACTCTCTGCAACCTGCTGCATCAGATTAGTATCTACCAGTCCCAGATCATGTCGCCCTGTTCGAACCTCCGCCACAGCCAGCGACGACATCAAAAGAAATCAACATAATTCTGGGGTTTTCAGGTTCATTGTACGAAGAGATCCCCCCTAGTTTCGTCATCGGAAAAATTCCTGATCGGGATCTACGGCCACTACACCAACTGACTGTCACCTCTCACAGCAAGCAAGGCTACTCAGCGGCGGCTCCTTCTCTCGGGTTCTCAGCAAATCCCCCCTCCCGGCCTGGCTGGCTTAACGCCCCTCCCTGTGTGGAGGTAGTGTTTGATTGTAACAGCAAAACCCCCACCCCAAGTCCACCCTCCTGTGTGAGGCGTAGTGATTGTAACCGTTTAAAATAGGTCAAGCTTCATCGGCGCAGTGTGCGGGGAAATCCACACTTCCCCGCTCGCCCTCGTCTCCGAACGGGGTTGGTTTCTTCAAACCAACCAGGTGAACTCTTACCCTTGCTCATTACTCCTGTTCATTTCATATCTGCAAAACTTATCTGCTGGTCGGTGAGAGAGTGCCCGACCCCGGAGCCACCAACCCTTGTGTGGTCACCTTGGATGATAGTGAGCGAGTGACCTAGTGCCCCAAGGCACCCGGCCGCCCTTGTTTATGGGCTTCATATCCTCGGGAGGGACAACCTTAGCGGTGCTGGTCCTCTAGCCAGCTAGGGGCTTTCTCCGCAACCTCGACTCGGCATCACCGAGTCACCCCGGGAAACGTGTGCGCGCGGTGTAACGGCGACTCTCAAGTTGTTCCCAATCTTGTGGTTGTGAATGCGAATTAAGTCCAAGGGTTCATTTTTGCTTGCTGCATATTTGTGTCACATCAAGTGGTATCAGAGCAAGTTTTAGACTTGTCTTTACAAGCCTAGGTCCTAGGGCAATTGCATTACCATCCCGTGTCGGTCACCTTGTCTTTGTGCATGTCCACCGTAGGGGTACTATATACCGGACCGATCCTTATACTTCCGATCCACCCATGGATTCCAATTTCCAAGGCAACCAAAATATCCCTAGGGAAGCTTCCCAAGCTCCTACGGATCGACTTGAGGCTGCCATTCAAGCCCTCACGGAGCAAATGAATGGTTTTTCCACCCGATTAGAGAGATTAGAAGAAGCTAGGGCCCCACCTAAGAATCATGTCCACAGGGCTCCTCCTCCGCGGGTTGAACATCAGAGGGAAGACCTAGAGAATGAGTGGTATCATGAGCAAGAGAGAGCCCCACAACCTCGGTACCAAGAGAGGCGACCACGATAGGATCCGGATGACTTCCTCTTAAGAATGATCAAGGTAGATGCTCCGAATTTTGATGGGTCCCATAACCCAAGTGCCTATGAAGAATGGGAGCATGGCATGGACCAATACTTTGATTGGTACCCAATGTCCGATGAGAGAAAGGTTAGGTTGGCCAAGATGCACCTTCTCAAACTAGCCAAGACATATTGGTTAAAGGTAGAGAGCCAAAGGAGGATTAGGCGGGAGGAACCCATTGACACTTGGCTTGACATGAAAACCCAACTCAGAAGCAAATACCTTCCCAATTCCTATAGCCAACTCCTCCTTGACGAGTGGCAAAGTCTTACCCAAAGGGAAAGACCGTGGAAGAGTATATAGAAAAATTTGACTCATACCTCTTAAGGTGTGGTGTCGTCGAAGAGCCAGCTGTCACTTTATCCCGGTTTAGGAATGGTCTCCTTCCCCACATCAAACGGGAACTTTTCATGAGGGAAGCTCATAGCCTTGAGGTCGCCTATCAAATAGCCCGGGATGTAGAAAGGTTTTCTAGGAACCCAAGGTTTGCCCCCCCCCAAGGGCCCAGGACCCCGACCCAACCTCCCTCCCCTGTTGAGAACACCTCCTCCCAGTGGGGGAACCCCCACTCGGCCCTACCCCCAGCCAACCAATCCTACCCCCACAAAGGCCACTCCGTCCAACCCTCCTCCCCGAAGGGAGGAAGCCTCCAAAGGGAAGACCCCAGGGAGTAGTACGGTTAAGTGTTTTCAGTGCCATGGTTATGGCCACATAGCCTCCCAATGCCCTTCCAAGGGGTTGTCGAGCCTTGTTATTGAGGGCGGACCTACCACATCCCAGGAAACCCATGAGAATACTATTGAGGAACACGAGGTTGCTTTAGGGTGGGAAGAGGAATATGAGGAGCCATTCTTTGAGGAAGGTGTAGAAAATGACCCCCACTCCACCCACCTAGGAGTGATAAGGTGCACCCTTACCCAACCTCAAGAGGACGACTGGCGGAGGACTTCCATTTTTCACACCTTCATCAAAATCGGGAACCATGTTAGGAAGGTCATCCTAGACAACGGAAGTTGTGTCAACGCCGTGTCCCCGGACACCGTCAAGCTCCTAGGGCTTACCCCAACACCCCACCCCAAACCATATCGGGTATCATGGATAAACAACCATTCCCTACCCGTCAACACATGTTGTCTTATCCCCGTCACCTTTTCATCCTACCAAGGACAAATATGGTGTGACATCATACCTATGGCTGTAGGAAGCATCCTACTAGGGAGACCTTGGATATATGATGTTAATGCTACCATCTATGGGAAAATGAACACATGCACCTTTGAACACGAGGGGAAGACCATTCGCCTCAACCCTTCACCACCCCGAAAGGAACCACCCTCCAAGGGAATTCTCCCTACACCACCTCAAAGCCCAGGGGCCTCATCACCCCCAACCCAACCAACAAGTCAACCGTCCACCCATGAGAACCCCACCAAGGGCCTACACCTCATCACTAGATAAGAACTCGAGGAAGAGGTAGCTCTCGGAACACCCGTATACGCTGTAGTCATATGCCTCGGGGAACCCACCCCCTCCAACCCTCATCCCGTGGAAATCCACCCTCTCTTAGAAGAATTCAAGGATGTGTTCCCTGAAGAGCTCCCCGATCAACTGCCACCCATGAGGGATGTCCAACATGCTATTGACCTTGTCCCAGGGGCCACCCTCCCAAACCTTCCCCACTATCGCCTCAACCCCACTGAGCATGCTGAATTGAGGAGGCAAGTGGAGGAACTCATTAGAAAAGGCTTCCTCCGTCTTAGCAAAAGTCCTTGTGCTGTCCCAGCCCTCCTCACACCAAAGAAAGACGGGACATGGCGAATGTGTGCCGACAGCAGGGCCATCAACAAGATCACAGTCAAATATAGGTTTCCCATACCTAGACTTGACGATATGCTTGACATGCTAGCCGGGGCCACCATTTTTTTCCAAAATAGATCTCAAAAGTGGCTACCATCAGGTTAGGATAAGGCCAGGGGATGAATGGAAAACTACCTTTAAAACCAAAGATGGGCTCTATGAGTGGCTAGTGATGCCTTTCGGGCTTTCAAATGCCCCAAGTACCTTCATGCGTCTCATGATAGAGGTCCTTAGACCTTACATAGGAGTCTTCCTAGTGGTCTATTTCGATGACATCCTTATCTACAGCCAGACTAGGGAGGCCCACCTCAACCACCTTAGGCAAGTCTTTGCTGTCCTTAGGAAAGAGAGTCTCTATGCCAACCCAGGAAAGTGCCACTTTCTGACTGAGTCCATTACTTTCCTTGGGTATGTGGTTTCCACTAAGGGAGTATCCATGGACCCCGAGAAGGTCCGAGCTATCATTGACTGGCCGGAGCCCCGCACCCTCCATGAGGTCAGGAGTTTCCATGGATTGGCCACCTTTTATCGGAGATTCATCCGTGGGTTTAGCACAGTCACAGCCCCTATCACCGACTGCCTTAAAAAGGGGACCTTTGTATGGACCAAGTCGGCTTCTAGGGCCTTCCAGGAGCTCAAAGAGAGGATGACCCAAGCCCCAGTATTATGCCTCCCTGACTTCTCCAAAGTCTTTGAGGTGACTTGTGATGCCTCCGGGGTAGGAATTGGCGGGATCCTCAGCCAAGAGGGACACCCTGTAGCCTACTTTAGTGAAAAGTTGTGTGATGCCAGGATGAAATACTCCACCTACGACAAGGAATTTTATGTTGTGGTGCAATCCCTCTGGCATTGGAGGCACTACCTCTTGCCCAAAGAATTTGTCATATTCTCCGACCATGAGGCCCTAAAATACCTCAACTCCCAGTAGAAACTGAATGCCCGGTATGCCCGATGGGTCGAGTACATCTAGGCCTACACATTTGTGATCAAACATAA
Organism: Amorphophallus konjac; assembly: GCA_022559845.1. Classification (NCBI taxonomy): domain Eukaryota; kingdom Viridiplantae; phylum Streptophyta; class Magnoliopsida; order Alismatales; family Araceae; genus Amorphophallus; species Amorphophallus konjac. The sequence continues at coordinate 188,650,628 of CM040126.1, read as the reverse complement.
GGCCGGAAGTGAAAACCGTGCTGTTGATGCACTCAGTAGGAGGATCTCCCTGCTAGCTACCATTTGGGTAGAAGTAATAGGGTTCGATCGGGTTAAGGAAGAATACCCAAACTGTCCCGACTTTGGACATGTCCATGCCGACCTAATCACCCCTTCACCCCAAGAACACCAGGGTTTTATCCTAGAGGACGGATTCATCTTCAAAGGACATAGACTTTGCATCCCTAGAACTTCACTGTGGGATTTATTAGTCTGGGAATTACATGCAGGAGGCCTGGCTGTGCACTTTGGGGTTCACAAAACCATTGCCTTGGTTGAAGGACAGTTCTATTGGCCCAGTCTCAAAAGGGATGTGGCCAAAATCATGGGGCAATGTCGCACATGTGCGACTGCTAAGCAAGTCAGACAGAACACAGGCCTATACACCCCTCTACCTGTCCCGGATCGGCCATGGCAGGACCTGAGCATGGATTTCGTGTTAGGGCTACCTCGGACCCAGAGGAAACATGACTCCATCTTTGTTGTAGTGGACAAATTCTCAAAAATGGCCCACTTCATCCCCTGTTCTAAAACCTCTGACGCCTCCCATGTGGCCCGTCTTTTCTTTGATGAGGTGGTCCGCCTCCATGGCTTGCCCAAGACCATCATTTCAGATAGGGACGTCAAATTCACAAGCTACTTTTGGAAGACCCTCTGGCATCTAATGGGGACCCTGCTTAAATTTTCCACGGCCTATCACCCTCAAACCGATGGCCAGACCGAAGTCATCAATCGGAGCCTAGGGAATCTCCTGCGGTGCCTTGTTGAGGACCGCCCTGGAAATTGGGATCTCATTCCACCTCAAGCCGAGTTTGCATACAATAATTCCACCAATAGGTCCATAGGCATGAGTCCTTTCGAAGCTGTGCATGGTTACAAACCCAGGAAGCCAACAGATCTCATTCCCCTGCCCCCTCATGCTAGGGTATCCATCACTGCTGAGTCTTTTGCACAACACCTTAGAGAGTTGCATGAAGATATTCGCAAAAACATCCACAAGAGCAATGAGATTTATAAGAAGTCAGTTGATTCCCACCGCCGCCACCAAGAATTCTAAGTTGGTGATTTTGTGATGGTGAGAACTGAGAGGCTATTCCCTGGGAATACCTCTAAGTTGAGATCTCGTGGAGCCGGCCCCTTCCAGGTGCTGAGACGACTTGGCACCAATGCTTATGTGTTGGACCTCCCTGAAGAATACGGAGTAAGTCCCACATTCAATGTGGCTGACCTGGTACCCTACAAGGGCCCCACGGTGACACCCAATGAGGAGATCCAGCCTATTCCACCCCTTGAGAGCGCCCCCACACCTCAGAGAGCTCCACCCAACTTGAGAAACCAGCGTGATAAAGTGGAGCGGATATTAGATGAACAGGTCACCAACACAAGGAGCAAGGTGTATGAGCGATACCTGGTCAGGTGGAAGGGACGACCACCCTCGGATGATGCCTGGGTGAGCCGGGAGGATCTCCAGCAGCTGGACCCCGATCTTCTAGAGCAGTACCGCAGCAGGGAGGGTCTTTACTCGACAGAGTCGAGCTCTTCGCAGCCCAGGAGAATTGATGAGGGCATCACTCACGATTCTCTCTGGCTTGGCACCTCTCTCCCTCCCGGAGGCAGCTAGGGAGCAGCCCTTCTTCTGGATTGGACCTTAGTGCTTACCATGGGGTCATCTTGTTGTTTTCCCCTTTTTTTTTACTTGAGTCATGATCATGTAATTTGCCTTTTATTTGAGTCTTGTACCTAGGTTATCCGGTCATTTCCCTAAGTTCGAGTCTCATTAGGCTATGGTGCTTGCTATTGGGCCTATTTCTTTGGGCTAGGCCCATGGGCGCACCCCCCCTTCCTTGGTTATCTGTTAGTATGTTAAAAGTCAGGGTCTTATATGTAAAATTGGGTTTCCTATAAATAGGACCCCAACTCCACTTGAGTTCGGTAATGAATATTTGAGTAAAACTTGCCACAAGAATTGTGCCCCCCCTCTCTCTAGCTCTCTCTCTCTCTCTCTAGCTCTTTCTTCTCTCTCTCACACTAAAGGGGGTGAACCCCTCTCTCTCCTCCTCCTCTCTCTCTCTCCCTTGGGCGAACCTGCCCCTTCACCTCCCCCACTTGCCACTTCAGCCCCACCACATTAAACACAACCCTTCACCTCCCAAGACTCAATAACTCCCATCAATACCTCCACTTCCCCAAGCAACCCTTCCCATTCCCCATACACCTTCCCCACCTCCAAGGCACCCCTCCCTCTTCCCCAAGCAACCATTCCACTCCCCCACACCCCCATTCATACCCCTAGGGAAATCAAACCCCACTCCCACCACAAGTTGCGCAACCCCCCCTTCCCACCTATCCACCCCCCTTGCCTTGGCCGACCCCCTCCATCCCCCTCTCCTAGCTGCGGCCCTCTCACCCCTCCACCCTCTTGGATTTCCTCATTCCCTGCTCCACCCCTCCCACCACTCCTAAACATCCCTCCCCCATCAGCCATCATCCCACCACTGCTACTATTGCTAACTACCACTTCCATTAGCCTAGTTCCACCACCATCTCTTTCACTCTGCCCAAGTCTGCAGGTGGCAGAGAAAGGGTCAACTTGCAGGAGCATCCACGGAATCATACGGCGTCGTCTGAAGGCGTATCATACCATTCTGGAAATGTCGTCCAGTTAGCTTTGCAGGCGAGGTGATCCCGTCCCATTCTGAGTTCGGGGATGTACGGGAGAACCATTCTCCCCCGACTGCGCTGGGCTCCCTCTGCAGAGTGCCTGAATCCGGTTAGAAGCTGCACCACGACCAACGGTGGAAGAATCAGGCCAAGAGCCCTTCTACAAAGATCTTCCTCCTCCAGTCCTCTGTCACCATAAAGAAACAGAACCATGTTCGGCATCCGGAGTCCAAAGTTACCAATTTTCCCCCTCTGCTGCACGAGTCTGCCTCCCACAGTCCACAGTGACCGGCCTCCACTCCTCTGAACCCTCCGGTCTTCTCCGACATCAGACGGCTTCCCCACTAGTTTTGCTGCAAAGAAGGCTCATCCACGGTTCCATAAGTTCTGGCAGTTCGTGATTCGGAGTCCAGAAGCGGCCGGAGCACTCTCTGCAACCTGCTGCATCAGATTAGTATCTGCCAGTCCCAGATCCTGTCGCCCTGTTCGAACCTCCGCCACGGCCAGCGACGACATCAGAAGAAATCAACATAATTCTGGGGTGTTCAGGTTCATTGTATGAAGAGATCCACCCTGGTTTCGTCATCGAAAAATTCCTAATCGGGATCTACGGCCGCTACACCAACTGATTGTCACCTCTCACAGCAAGCAAGGCTACTCGGCGGCGGCTCCTTCTCTCGGGTTCTCAGCAAATCCCCCCTCCCCGCCTGGCTGGCTTAACGCCCCTCCCTGTGTGGAGGTAGTGTTTGATTGTAACAGCAAAACCCCCACCCCAAGTCCACCCTCCTGTGTGAGGCGTAGTGATTGTAACCGTTTAAAACAGGTCAAGCTTCATCGGCGCAGTGTGCGGGGAAATCCACACTTCCCCGCTCGCCCTCGTCTCCGAACGGGGTTTGTTTCTTCAAACCAACCAGGTGAACTCTTACCCTTGCTCATTACTCTGTTCATTTCATATCTGCAAAACTTATCTGCTGGTCGGTGAGAGAGTGCCCGACCCCGGAGCCACCAACCCTTGTGTGGTCACCGTGGATGATAGTGAGCGAGTGACCTATGATAAGTACAATATGAAGTGATCTAGAAGGGGAGGGGATGAATAGATCACTGTTTTCGTAGATTTAAAAAATTATTGCAGAGTATATTGCTAAACGGAGCTAACCTCGAGCTCTGACTATCGTAAAAGATGCAGTGCAGTTAATAGCTCAAGCAAATAGAAGGCATACCACAATATTATCACGATCAATCACACAAGGGCTCAGATGATTTTAAGGTGGTTCGGTCCTTCAGACCTACATCCACCCCACACTCAACCTGAGTGTGGCTTCACTAAAGGCTGGGCAACACAGCTTGCCAAACAACTGCTGATACACAGCTTCCCAGGAGAACAACCTCTCCTCTTCCTCCTACCCGGAGGGAACCTCTAGCGATCAGCAGTCACTAGAACCCAGAGACTCACGTCTCTCTTCCTCTTTACCAAGAGGGAAACCCCACTAGTAGCAGCCCTGCTACTAGTGAACCAGAGGTCGAAGACCCCTCTTCCTCCCAACCCGGAGGGTACCTACAAGCAGCTCACCTGCTGCTTGCAAACCGGAGATTGACTCTCCCTACTCCTGATCTCACAGGAGGACCCCGACCTCAGTCCAGAGGATCGGAAACACAAACAATAACGGTTGAAGAAAGATAAGAACAAGAAATGAAAAATACGAACGAAGGAAATCAAATGCCAGACAATGGAAAACAATGTAGCTCAATATAGAGCAATAGACTTCGGATTTGATCCGCAAGTCAGAACAATTCTTCTGAACACTCTTCTGCTCTCTTTCTATTTCTCTCTGCTATTCTTTCTTCTTTCTTTTCTTTTTCCTGGATCGAAGGGCTCTCTGTTTCCCTATTTTCTTCTATGCCTCTCTAATTCGATCACCTTCATCTGAGGACGAAGGATTCTATTTATAGCATCAACAGCAGATGGATAGGGCATGAAACGTGTGTGCCTCCCACGCTCGATCCAGAAGTATCCTATCACGTGCCTTTATCAAATTGGTTCCTCTTGTCTCGGATCACGTGCAGCCCTGGAGTGTGGAATGTTCTTCCTCGGACCTGTAATGAGATTAAGTCCATTAATACGCTGCATGGCCATTAAAACCAAAACTGCATGAGGTATAGTAACAACAACACAACGTGACTATTTCTCGAGATGTCATAAGAACGACACGATATATTCTGTAACAGATCAGATATACAGAAGATAATGACACGAGGTGAGGTTATAAGCAAGAGAGACACGAAGTAAAAAGCAACGACACGAAGTATAGTGGTGACAAACACACACTACACAGAAAAACGACACGAAATAAAAATAATGCTAAGTGAAAACAGTAATCGACACGCGGTGAGAACAACACGAGGATAGTGAGAACAGCACGAGATGAAAACAACACAGGCTGATAACGACACAAAGTCGAAACAGTAAATGACACGGGATGACACTGCACGAGGTAAAACGACACGAAGACTTAATAATAAAAACGACACGAGGTGGCAATAAAGGAGAACGACATGAAAACAACATGGACTGCAACCGAAACCGACACGAAGTCAATCAGTACAACACGAGGTGTTGTAACCAAGACGAAGTGCCAATCAATCACGAAGACAGTATGTAAAGAAACGACTCGAAGTGAGATGAGAACAGAATGAAACAAAGAAGACGACACGGAGTGCATAAAACCAACACGAAGACATATCAACACGAATACGTGGACAAACAGTGACCGACACGAAGTGTGGTTACTAAGTAGGAACGACTCGAGGTCTACACGAAAACTACTCGAAGTTCATCAGAACTTTTAGAGCAGCTTCAGGAACACGACACGAAGTCATGAGAAGAGAAAAACAATCACGAAGTGAAACGAACACTTGAACTTAGACTGACTTAGAGACTCAGCGAAAGGACTCGAAGACAGGAATACAAAGGATGACATGGAAACAACACAGTAAACAAAGACTGCACGAGGTGAAAGACAACACTCAAACAGACGACAACATGGCTAACTCGACATGAGGTGAAAACGCGAAGCAAGAACTACATGATGTTTGAGGAAAAACAGCACGAAGACAGAACATGAACGAACACACGAAGTGTTACCTCTTAGCAGTTATTTCATATAAAACCATGGATAACTCAAGTGCAATATATCTGATCAAAAATAACAAGAACAATTAACATAGTGTTGCTCATCATCAAAATACTTAGGGAAGACACACAATCCAACAATCTCCCCCTTTTTGATGATGGCAACACTATATTAAGTATGAGAGATAAGTTCAAAAGAGATCAATTCAGGATATTTAATGCAGACAACTTAAAGCATACTTGCTTCCTTACTTCCCTTGATGAAACCTGAACACTCCCCCTCACTCCCCCTGAACACAGCAACAGTTTACCAACAGCTTACCTCAGACTTGATAACTAACTCCCCCTCAACTCAATTCTCTCCCCCTTTGACATCATCAAAACTAGGGTCAAATCTGAAGATACAGAGAAGGGAAAATTGCTGACTATAGAGAGAAAACAGGACAAAGTAAGGCAGATAAATGGAGACTATTGAGATGTTTAGTCAATTAAGAAAGCCATTAATTTTATGTGAGGATTTTTGAGGAACAGTTAGTCAGACTGTGCAAAAACTGTGAATAAGGATTTGCTCCATACACAGAACCAGATTCTAAGCAAGTGAGGTACAAGATACCAGTTTGATCAAAATAAGTCTTTACTGAGAGAGTATTATGTAAGACAGCCAGAAGACAATGACCTGTGGTATTGAGAACAAACAAATCAAAAGCTATACTTCAAGTGAGCAGGATCTTTAAAAATGGTCAAGATCAGAGATAAGTCTGTCAAGTACACCTTTGACATTAGGGAGACACCTTGTTTAGAGGCAAGAATCCCCAGTTACTCGGTGGCAGGACCACATTACCCCTTCTGATAAGAGGACAGAGATAGTATTCTAGCTGGTGTTGACATTAAGGTGACACCTTTATCTGAGGCCAGACACCCCAGTTACTAACCAGATATGTACCATAGCTCTGTATGATCAAGACAACTATTAAGACCAGATGATTACTGCCATCTCATGACATGGGAAGCTTTCACTTCATTGATGAAAATCCCAGTTTCTCAATGAGCAGTTAACAAAGTTGATAACCCTTTTATGAATTTTGTTTTTATTTACCAGCTCTTAAAACCTTGTTAATGAAGCTTGAGTCCGTTTGAGAACAATACACCAGATCCAAGGTGATTCAGACTAAAGCACAAAATACCTCATTTTGGACTCACCATTGACTAAGTAGGTATGCTGTACTGACTAGATCAGAAGACAGTTACAGTGTATGAAGATTAATCTTGAATTCAGATTTTGATCTCAGTGGGACTAACAGCTGAAATTCCAACAAGAAATTAGATGAACAGCCTTAAAGAATAAAGCATCCAACATTTTCTTTTATACACCTAATCAACCTGATTCTCTTATGATGTCAGCAAAATGTCGTTCGGAGTATGTTCAAATTAGGTCAAAGATCAAGACACCTATTATAAATCATCTCCCCCTGAGACCTTGACCCCAATACAGACTTAGCCAAGACAACCCTCAATGCACTTCAAAAAGAACACCATGATGAATATGATAAGCATAATAACACAAGACATGGTATTCAGAAATCAAATTTTCAATCATGAAATTCTGTAAATACCTAGTTCTCTGCGCATAGTGCTAAATTTTTCAGTATCCAGTGGCTTAGTAAAGATATCTGCAATTTGTGAGTTAGTGCCAACATGGATCAACTCAAAAGTCTTCCTTGCTACTTCATCTCGAATAAAATGATGCCTGATTTCAATGTGTTTAGTTCGAGAATGAAGTACAGGATTCTTTGCAATGTTTATTGCACTAGTATTGTCACAAAAGATAGAAGTACAACCTAGCTCAACCGAGTAATCCAGAAGCTGGTGTTTTATCCATATAACCTGTGTGCCACAGCTCCCTGCTGCCACATATTCAGCTTCAGCAGTAGAGAGAGCCACAGAGTGTTGCTTCTTGGATCCCCAAGAGACTAAGCACCCTCCTAGAAATTCGCAGTGACCACTAGTGCTCTTCCTGTCCAATTTACATCCTGCATAATCTGCATCAGTGTATGCAATGAGATCTAAGTTACATGATGCAGGATACCAGAGACCTAGATCATGAGTGGCAGATAAGTATCTAAAGATTCTCTTTACAGCTGCCAGATGCAATTCAGTAGGTCTAGCCTGGTATCTGGCACACATCCCTACACTAAATTGAATGTCGGGCCTGGATGCAGTTAAGTAGAGGAGTGAACCGATCATACCTCTATATAGTTTAGCATCCACCTCTTTACCTTTTTCGTCTGAATCCAGTGAGGAGCTGGTACTCATGGGTGTTGAGATTGTCTTGAGGTTGGTCATTCCAAACCTTTTCAGCATCTCCAGAGTATACTTGGTTTGATTTATGAAACAACCATCCTCCATTTGTTTGACCTGCAGCCCAAGAAAATATTTTAGTTCGCCAACTAGACTCATTTCAAATTCTTGGGACATAGACTCAGAAAAGTCTTTACATAATTTTGAGTTGTTAGATCCGAAAATGATATCATCAACATACACCTGGACCACAATTAACTCCTTTCCGAGACTTTTGGTGAAGAGGGTTTGGTCAACCTTACCTCGAGTGTAGCCCTTGCTCACAAGGAACTCAGAAAGTCTCTCATACCAGGCTCGAGGAGCCTGCTTCAATCCATAGAGGGCTTTATTCAACCTAAAAACCATGTTAGGCTGAACAGAGAAATTAAACCCAGGAGGTTGTTCAACATATACCTCTTCCTTCAATAACCCATTTAAGAACGCGCTTTTGACATCCATTTGCTGTAGCCGAATTTTTCTAGAGCATGCAAATGCAAACAGAATTCTTATAGCTTCCATCCTAGCTACTGGTGCATAGGATTCATCAAAATCCACACCAAATTCCTGACTGTAGCCTTGAGCTACAAGTCTTGCTTTGTTTCTAGAGATGGCACCATTTTCATCAATCTTATTTTTGAAAACCCATTTAGTCCCAATGACATGAGTGTTTTCAGGTCTAGGAACTAGTTTCCATACATTATTTTTCTCAAATTGATTTAATTCTTCACCCATGGAGGATACCCAAGAATCATGCTTTAGAGCCTCTTCCACAGTCTTGGGTTCTACCTGAGATGTCAAAGCAGCTAAGTCCTGTTCTTGGACAGTTCTAAAGTGAGACCTTGTCCTAGTGGGATCATGCAAATTACCTATGACATTTTCACTAGGATGATCTTTGTGAAATATTACCTCACCTGAGGGTTCACCTACCTCAGTTGCTCCTTCTTGTTGTAAGTTTTCTGGTTGAGCAGTTTGCTGCATCTCTCCTACTTCAATTTTCTCCAGGAAATCTCCCTCATCAGGTGACTCCCTGTCTTCATTTGTCCTTTTGTCAGTTAGAACATTCTCATCAAACACCACATGAGGTGTTTCTTCAACAGTTTGCTCATCTTTATTGAAGACTCTGTAAGCCCTAGAGGTTTCTGAATATCCGAGAAAGATTCCAGGAGAGCTTCTTGCTTCAAACTTATCCAAACCATTCTTACCATTATTGTGGATGAAGCATTTGGAACCAAAAATTTTAAAGTAAGAAATGTTTGGCAGCTTACCCTTGAGGAGTTCATAAGGAGTTTTCTTATGAGTAGGTCTTACCAAGGCTCGATTTAAAATGTAGCATGCTGTATTTGCAGCTTCTGCCCAAAATCTCCTTGGAAGTCCACTCTCAATTAGCATAGTCCTGGCCATTTCAATTATTGACCTGTTTCTTCTCTCAACAATTCCATTCTGCTCCGGTGTCCTGGGAGAAGAAAATCTGTGAGTCACTCCCTCTCTTGAGCAAAATTCAGAGAATGAAGAGTTTTCAAACTCTCCTCCATGGTCAGACTGAATTGTAATGATATTATGTTCACCTTGCAGTTTGATTTTATTAAAGAGTTCTTCAAAGTGAACAAAAGCATCATTTTTATTTGCTAAACAGAACAACCAAGAAAATCTAGTGAAGTCATCAACTATGACTAGACCATATCTCTTACCTGACAGGCTTTGTATTCGAGTAGGACCAAAGAGATCCATGTGCAAGTGCTGTAGTGGTTTAGATGAGAGACCCTCAGTTCTCAACTTAAAAACTGCACGAGTCTGTTTACCTTGAGCACAAGCATCACAGAGCTTGGACCCTAACTGGAATTTTATTTTAGGCAAACCTCTGACTAGGTTATAATTAGACAGTTTATTCAAAGTAGACACACTAGCGTGGCCTAGACGCCTATGCCAGTCAAAAGCAACCTGTTCAGAATTAGCAGACAGACACAAGTTTGTTTCAGAATTATCATCAAGATCAACGATGTACACATTATTTACTCTATGACCTTTGAACATGATGTTGTCAGAATTCAGCTCAAAAACAGTGCACGAGTTGTGGTCAAAGAGTACCTTGTGTCCTTTGTCACAAAGTTGACTTATACTTACCAAGTTGTGCTGAAGTCCTTCTACAAGATACACATCTTCAATGGAGTTAGTGGAGGACTTACCAACCGTGCCAATTCCAATTATTCTTCCTCTGTTATTTCCTCCGAATTTGACCAAGCCCCCAGACTTCATTTTTAGTTTGCTGAATTTGGACCGGTCTCCTGTCATGTGCCTGCTACAGCCGCTGTCAAGATACCACTTGTTATGCTCAGCTGCCAGGCTGACCTGCAAAAAATTCAGACAGAGTAATGTGGGACCCAATTCAAATTGGGTCCAAAACCAGTTTTCAGATTATGCAGAAAGCACTTGGGAATCCACATTTGTTTTATAGTTCTCTTCAGTGGATTTATGTGGGTTGATTCTTCCCTTTTGTTATTTCTTGGTGGGTGTTGAATAAGCTTATTCCTATTTGAACTATGCTGTTTCTGAACAAAGACATTGTTGGTTGGCCTCTTAGAAGATGTGCGTGTGTGTTGAGCATAATTCATGTAAGCATTTTTACTCCAATAAAATTTGTGCTGAAACTGGTGATCGTTGCCATGCTCTACTTGATAATTAGCATGATGAGTTTTCTTAACAAAACTTTTCGCTCTTTTTGTGGCCTCTATAGGACTGGTCCTGTGAGGACCTTTGTTCCACGCCTGCTGTACATGAGCAGTGCTTGTCTCAGGATTTCCTGACTTAGACTGCTGACCAGTGGAGTGAATGAATTTACTGGTCGAAGACTTCATTGTAGAGACAGATTTGGAACTGGATGGTGTTTCCAGTTTCTCTTTGCCTTTGGCGGGGCAGAACGTGATAGTCTTAAATTCAAAGGGTTTTTTACTAGTAGGATTGTATCCTAATCCCTCCCTATTGAAGTTTACCCTCGACCCCAGAAGGACATTCAGGTTGTTTCTCCCCTCTGTAAACTTTTCAAGCACTTTTTCTTTGTCCTCAATCTCCTTCTGAAATTCATTGCATTGGTCCTGGAGTTCCTGATTAACTGTTCTAACTGCCTCACATTTTTCAGCCAACAGTCTAATCTCTCCTTTAGACTCTTCAGCTTTACACTTCAGCTCATCTATTCTAGCTAGACTCTCCTCTCTTTCCATTCTCAACCTCTCAATCTCACCTTTAACCTGGTCTAGCTCAATGGCCATCTCCTTGGTTTTCATGCTATCAGTGACAATAGAAGAGTGTTCTTCAGACAGAGAATGAAACTTACGTCTAAGCATTCTGTGCTCCTTGTTTAAACAATTATATTTACTTAACAGGTCGCCATAGGCGTCCTCCCAATCATCCAAAGTAAAATTCTCAAATAAATTTGTTACCTCTTTCTCATGGTCGGCCATGAGGCAGGTCTTCTCTTCATTTTCACTGGACGAAGTGGCTTCTGGGTCCTCCTCCTCATCGCTCCATGTGCACAGCATGGCCTTCTTCTTCTTGTGCACCACATTCTTCTGGTGTCCTGGAGCCTTAGCTTGTAGCTCTGGACATTCACTTTTCATGTGACCGGATTTCTGACAATGATAGCAAGTGATCTTCTTAGCATACCGGTTCTTCTCAAATCTTCGTTCAGGAGACTTCATTGCAGCATTAAATTTCTTCCTCCTGTAGAATTTTCCTTTTGTTCTTAGGAACTTTCTGAACTGCCTGGTGAGCATAGCTCGCTCATCCTTGTCCAGGTCTGAGAGTCCATCAGACCCTTCGCTGCTATCATCACTGCTGCTGCTGCTGCTGTTGTTGCTCTTCTTAGTATGTCGTGAAACCTTCAGAGCAACATTCTTTCCCTTTCTGTCATGCCCATCGTTTCCTCGTGTGAAATTCATTTCATGGGTCATGAGAGAACCAATCAGCTGGGTTACTGTCATGATGGATAAATCTCTTGATTCCTCTATTACAGTCACCTTGGTATCCCAGACGGGAGTTAGAGACCTAAGGATCTTCCTGACTATGTCTTCTTGTTGAATATCCTTTCCAAGGCCTTTCAGACTGTTGATGATCACAGATAATCTGGCATACATTTCTGTGATCGGCTCCTCTGGCTTCATCTTAAATAACTCATATTGAGTTGTAAGTATGTTGATCTTGGTAGCCTTCACCTGAGATGTGCCCTCATGAATTAACTGCAAATCATCCCACATGTTCTTTGCAGTCTTGCACGCTGAGATCCTTGAATATTCTTCCGGATGGACGGCGCACTGTATGATGTTAAGAGCTGTCCAATTCAGTGCGGAGAGTTTGACCTGATCTTCTGTCCACATATCTTCATTCGGTGGAAGGGTGTATGGACCATCTGTAATGACTTTCCATAGCTTGTTGCTTTGGGCCCTGATAAAAACTTCCATCCTGTTCTTCCAGAAGAAGTAATTATTACCATCAAAGAAAGGGGGGCGGGTGATAGACTGCCCATCAGCTATGAAACTGCGAGGACCATTGGATCCGTTTCCCTGGCCGTTGGACCACATTCTGGGAAAAACCTGCTCTGATACCAACTGATAAGTACAATATGAAGTGATCTAGAAGGGGAGGGATGAATAGATCACTGTTTTCGTAGATTTAAAAAATTATTGCAGAGTATATTGCTAAACGGAGCTAACCTCGAGCTCTGACTATCGTAAAAGATGCAGTGCAGTTAATAGCTCAAGCAAATAGAAGGCATACCACAATATTATCACGATCAATCACACAAGGGCTCAGAGGATTTTAAGGTGGTTCGGTCCTTCAGACCTACATCCACCCCACACTCAACCTGAGTGTGGCTTCACTAAAGGCTGGGCAGCACAGCTTGCCAAACAACTGCTGATACACAGCTTCCCAGGAGAACAACCTCTCCTCTTCCTCCTACCCGGAGGGAACCTCTAGCGATCAGCAGTCACTAGAACCCAGAGACTCACGTCTCTCTTCCTCTTTACCAAGAGGGAAACCCCACTAGTAGCAGCCCTGCTACTAGTGAACCAGAGGTCGAAGACCCCTCTTCCTCCCAACCCGGAGGGTACCTACAAGCAGCTCACCTGCTGCTTGCAAACCGGAGATTGACTCTCCCTACTCCTGATCTCACAGGAGGACCCCGACCTCAGTCCAGAGGATCGGAAACACAAACAATAACGGTTGAAGAAAGATAAGAACAAGAAATGAAAAATACGAACGAAGGAAATCAAATGCCAGACAATGGAAAACAATGTAGCTCAATATAGAGCAATAGACTTCGGATTTGATCCGCAAGTCAGAACAATTCTTCTGAACACTCTTCTGCTCTCTTTCTATTTCTCTCTGCTATTCTTTCTTCTTTCTTTTCTTTTTCCTGGATCGAAGGGCTCTCTGTTTCCCTGTTTTCTTCTATGCCTCTCTAATTCGATCACCTTCATCTGAGGACGAAGGATTCTATTTATAGCATCAACAGCAGATGGATAGGGCATGAAACGCGTGTGCCTCCCACGCTCGATCCAGAAGTATCCTGTCACGTGCCTTTATCAAATTGGTTCCTCTTGTCTCGGATCACGTGCAGCCCTGGAGTGTGGAATGTTCTTCCTCGGACCTGTAATGAGATTAAGTCCATTAATACGCTGCATGGCCATTAAAACCAAAACTGCATGAGGTATAGTAACAACAACACAACGTGACTATTTCTCGAGATGTCATAAGAACGACACGAGATATTCTGTAACAGATCAGATATACAGAAGATAATGACACGAGGTGAGGTTATAAGCAAGAGAGACACGAAGTAAAAAGCAACGACACGAAGTATAGTGGTGACAAACACACACTACACAGAAAAACGACACGAAATAAAAATAATGCTAAGTGAAAACAGTAATCGACACGCGGTGAGAACAACACGAGGATAGTGAGAACAGCACGAGATGAAAACAACACAGGCTGATAACGACACAAAGTCGAAACAGTAAATGACACGGGATGACACTGCACGAGGTAAAACGACACGAAGACTTAATAATAAAAACGACACGAGGTGGCAATAAAGGAGAACGACATGAAAACAACATGGACTGCAACCGAAACCGACACGAAGTCAATCAGTACAACACGAGGTGTTGTAACCAAGACGAAGTGCCAATCAATCACGAAGACAGTATGTAAAGAAACGACTCGAAGTGAGATGAGAACAGAATGAAACAAAGAAGACGACACGGAGTGCATAAAACCAACACGAAGACATATCAACACGAATACGTGACAAACAGTGACCGACACGAAGTGTGGTTACTAAGTAGGAACGACTCGAGGTCTACACGAAAACTACTCGAAGTTCATCAGAACTTTTAGAGCAGCTTCAGGAACACGACACGAAGTCATGAGAAGAGAAAAACAATCACGAAGTGAAACGAACACTTGAACTTAGACTGACTTAGAGACTCAGCGAAAGGACTCGAAGACAGGAATACAAAGGATGACATGGAAACAACACAGTAAACAAAGACTGCACGAGGTGAAAGACAACACTCAAACAGACGACAACATGGCTAACTCGACATGAGGTGAAAACGCGAAGCAAGAACTACATGATGTTTGAGGAAAAACAGCACGAAGACAGAACATGAACGAACACACGAAGTGTTACCTCTTAGCAGTTATTTCATATAAAACCATGGATAACTCAAGTGCAATATATCTGATCAAAAATAACAAGAACAATTAACATAGTGTTGCTCATCATCAAAATACTTAGGGAAGACACACAATCCAACAACCTAGTGCCCCAAGGCACCCGGCCGCCCTTGTTTGTGGGCTTCATATCCTCGGGAGGGACAACCTTAGCGGTGCTGGTCCTCTAGCCAGCCAGGGGCTTTCTCCACAACCTCGACTCGGCATCACCGAGTCACCCCGGGAAACGTGTGCGCGCGGTGTAACGGCGACTCTCAAGTTGTTCCCAATCTTGTGGTTGTGAATGCGAATTAAGTCTAAGGGTTCATTTTTGCTTGCTGCATATTTGTGTCACATCATGAGAGTTCTTGAAGAGCAAGTCTCTTCGAATCACGTGCTTCAACCATAGAGTCTTGGAACACGTGCCACACTTGACGTTCTATTTAACTCAGAGACTTGGGAATTTCATTTATCCTACCAATTAAAAAAGAGACATTTAGTCAAACACTTTGTGAGCTGGAGTTCATAGAAGCATTCATATGCACAAACTTATTATATGAATGAGACAGACATGCACTGACTAGGTACATACATAGATGTGAATGCATAGACCATTTACATACATTAGGCAGACGTGCACTGATCTTTGTATGCATAAGGCAAAGATGTGCACCGACCCTTACATGCGTAAGATGAGACTTGCACCGACCCTAATACGCAAGGTGCAGATAGTGCACTGACTCTTATATGCGTATGATGAAATGTGCATCGGCCTTCTATGCGTTTCTACATAAACATGCACCGACTATACATGCAGTCATCAGGAGTGCACTGACTTTTGTATGCATGAGACACAAACGTGCACCGACCCTTTGCATGCGTGCAGGAACAAAAATTGCACCAACCTATGAAAGCTTGATGCAGAAGTTGCACCGATCGTTATATGCTTAAGGTGAAACATGCACGGACTTATATTGCACAAGGTAGAGTATGCACCAACTTGTTCTACCTAATGCAGAGTATGCACTGACATCGTTCTACCTGATAACATATATGCACTGACTTTTACATGCTCGAGATAAAACCTGCACCGACCTTGCGTACACACGATTAGAACATGCACTGACTTTGTGTGCATTCACGCAAGATGTGCACTAACTATATATGCAGAGAAACGAAATCTGCACCGACCTTGTGTGCATTACTTCAGAGGCGTGCACTGACCTTAATATACTTAAGGTAGACTATGCACCGACTGCATATGCATTCCATAAAGACTGCACAGACCTTGTGTGCAATTCTTCAGAGGCGTGCACTGACCAGTATGCTGATCGATGAGAAAGTACACGGACCTGATATGCATAGGAAGGTAACAATGCACTAACTTATATGCTATCCTTGCATGAAGACTCACAGTGTATGCACCGACCTATATGTATGCATAAACATAAACATGCATAGACCTTGGTGCTGACTGACACATATGAATTTTGATTAAGGTATACATGCATTCCAGTCTTAACATGATTCATAGAATGTCATTATCAAAACCAGGGTTCCAACAATCTCCGCCTTTTTGATGATGACAACTATGAGTCATGTATGATTTAAACATGTATTGAATTAAACAACCAACAACCATTCTTCACACACTCTTTCAATTCCATGCATTCACAAGTTGTTAATCATTCACAAAATTTATTCACTGGCATGCATATCAAGAGTAACATTCAACACACATATGCATTCAACACAAATATGCAATATGCAATAATGACATTTCTATGTACAGTAAGAAAAGACAAGCTGATGTTTGAGTGAGTATTTCTTTACAAAAAAAAAAACATTCTCATTCATAGCATTTTTACATCAGAAAGATCATTATAAAAACTCCAGAGACATGTCAGCATCTGTCAGCATCAATTCAGCATCTGCCCCATCTGTCAGCATCAGTTCAGCATCTGCCCCACCAGACTATGAACTGTCATATATATATCAGCATCTGTTAGCATCTCAGTATCTGCTCAGCATCAACATCTGTCCCACAGACTATGAACTATCCACAAAGAACTGTCATACATGACTAAAAATTCTCCCCCTTTATCATTATCAAAAACAATTGGAGGACCCTTAGACATCAGCAGGACTTGTGGGGCCAGAACTGGTACCTCTGGAGCTTCCCCTTCCTCTGGGTGGTGTGCTGCTAGAACTACCTCTCAGAGGTGCTGCCCGTGGAAAAGGTATTCTGTCTACTTTAGTTCCAAGGGCTGCAAACTTAGCCATCACTTTCTGGTCATTTGATTTAACTAGGGCATTAAGCTCATTTACAGTAGATGCCATGTCTACAAACCAGCTCTACATCATGCTGCACATGTTTTCTAGTTGGGAAGTCTGCTGGTTGTAAATGTCAGCCATAAATGTGGAAGAGCTGGTGCGCTGTTCAGTGACAATATTTTTGAAACTGTTGGCTATCATCTGAACTTGTGCATGAACTATATTCAGCTTCTTAACCGTAGTGCCCAGCTGTATCATGTTTCCATGTACTTCACCAGCTATAGCATTAACTCTCTTATTCAGAGCCTTCTGTTCTCCTTTAAGCAAGGTCATCTGAAGTTTCACATGCTCTAGCTCTATCTTAATATCATAGGAGTGGACAAGAGTCTTAGTGAGCTTTACAAAGGATGTAGTCTGAGTATCTTGCAGTTTGCCCAAAATAACTCCAGCTTTCTGACACACTGTCAGTAAAGAATCCAAGACACCATGCAATTTTAAGTCAGACTTGTGTTTGTCATAAACAAACTTTATCCATTGACTATCTATAGTTCTGTTCTAAATGAAGCATCCTGGCATCAAGTCTCTAAATAGTTGAATGCATGTGCATGAACTGTGCATTCATTGTCCTACCTTGACTCATAATGAGGTTTACCAATGTGGTAAACATCTCAGTAATCTGTGATCTTGAGTCATGTCCACCTGAACTGGAGGTGTGAAATTCTGGTGGGATAAATGGTTCTTCAGGAGACAAGGGAGGCTGAATTCCAAAAGCAGTAATTGGCCCATGATGAGGTCCATAGACAGGAGCAAGACCTAGATATTGTTCATGTGGGAGTACTACCTCAGCTTCTTAGGCTTCCTAGGATTGCTCTTCCTGAACTTCTTCCATCCTTTGTTCTTTTTGAAGGTCTCCATCTCTTTGTTGCTCCTCTCTCTGTTTAGACTGATCTACTGCTAATTGTTGCTGAGACTGCTGCTGACCAAAATGATCAAAAATCTCATCAATGTGCTGATCTAATTGCTGCATAATTTGCTCATCAGTCAAATTCGGCTCATGAACTTCTTATTCCAGCTGTAGATCTCTAAGATATTGCACTGTAGGAGCTTCATTTCTGACTTCCTCTATTTCTTCAACAATATCTTCTTGTTGTTCAATCATTATCTGTTCCCTTTCAACTATCACAGGATGAATTTCTTCTTGAGGGGCTTGAGAAGGGTGTTCTGAAATAACATCTTGTACACTAGTTGGCTGTTGTTCTGACTGTGGTTCAACTTGAATCTGACCCTTTCTCCCTGAAGGAATATACTTTTTTGATTGATCCTTTACTTGACTGGCAGAAGGAATATCCTTTACTTGAGTCTATTTCAACTTCATGAATTTATTAATAAAATCCATATTGTAGACATTTACCTTGGGAATTTCTTTAAAAGACTCATTCTCCAAGGAGATATTCATTTTCTTGAACATGGCAGTCAAATGGGCAGCATAAGGTAAGCTTCTCCTAGACTCTGTATGTGCCCATAATCTGAATCATTATGTCTGCAGACATACCTTGATCTTTTTGAACAGACAAAACAATATAAACCTCTGAGACTCAGTTACCCTTCCTCTTCCTCCAATTTGAGGTGTTATCATGGTTGTGAGAATGTGGTGAAATAACCTCTTTGATGGAGAGAACTTGTTCGCATTAAGCTGAGTCAGTTTTGCCTGATTTTTATCTTTGGGGTTACTAGGCAACCCTGTGAAGAGGGAGTAAACCTCATGATGATCGTATTTAAACTCTCCTTCTACTACCCCTTCTTCTAGAATTCTAAATGTTTTATGGAGGGAATGCCTAGAAACTTCAATCTTTGTCTCCTTGACACTAGTCCAAATTTTGATCTGTATTGAATCAAAATTTAGATTATTGTAGAACTCAGCAACAAGTCTAGGGTAATAAACCCTATGCTTACCCAGAAATTTCTTCCATTTTTGAAATTTAAACAACTCAACCAATTTAGGATATCTTGAAGTCATTTCATGGTCCTGAAAATTCACATACCGTGGAATCATGATCTTGCCCGCTTCCAAAATTATCTCAGCTTGCATTGAAGACCTAGCGGGAATACCTTCTTCTTCAGATACTTCTTGGGTGGTTTCTACAGTGAGTGTCTGTTGTCACTTGGAGGATGTCCCCTCAACCTTTTCTTTTCCTTTTCCTTTCTCCTCTTGTAGGACCTCTGCACCTCTTGCTGACATAGTTTCCTCTCGCTGCGGCTCCTCCATTGCCTTCCTCTTCCCTTTGCTCTCAGCGGCCGGAGATGACATGGTAGAAGAGATAAGGAGTGGAAGATGAATCGTAGACGAACGAATAGAAG
The DNA here is from genome assembly GCA_022559845.1 of Amorphophallus konjac. Classification (NCBI taxonomy): domain Eukaryota; kingdom Viridiplantae; phylum Streptophyta; class Magnoliopsida; order Alismatales; family Araceae; genus Amorphophallus; species Amorphophallus konjac. The sequence continues at coordinate 188,631,118 of CM040126.1, read as the reverse complement.
AAATGTGGATAAGGGAAATTGGAGAGATAGGCTTGCAGTCTCGGCACGAGAGAAGGAAGCGTAAATGCGGGAGGTGGTTTCGGCTTGAATGAAGAGGGTATGATAGACAATGCATGTAGGGTTGGGTATTTTATATGAAATACTACCTACTTTACCAATTTCAACATACAATACCTAGAATACCCTTTACCTTTAAAGAAAATGCCTTTCTACGCCTCTTTGTGATTCCCGACATATGTGATTATATCTTATAATATGAATCTTCACAAATTATTCCTATGAAGCAACCTCAATGGAAATAAAATAGTTTTATCAAGGACACTGCCCAATCTGAGAAACCATTAATCTTACTAGTCATTTTCATTGGCCAAAATATATTGAAAAATATATTTTATATAAAACTTAAAACAGTTTTAGTTTATTGAAAAGACCCAGAGTCAACCATATTTTTCATTGATCTTTTGTAATTTTTGATTAAGCATTTCAATATTACTACACCTTTTTACTCAAGGAGACATGTTGATCAAACACCAGAATCCCTTAATACTCAGTGTAGTTTACCTTTATGCTTCATAATTTTAACATAGATATCATTTATTATCATGACTTGACCTCTGAATTTCTTTGAAACAAATAGTCAGTTTCTCAAATAATATGCCATTGCTCTGCCACTTTCATTATTTTCTGTTTCATTTAATGGCGTATTCCCCAGTCTTTTAACAGAATTTTCTTAAACACTTGGCTTAAGGACCATATAAACACCATATTTCCTATCAGATTGACTTATTACTAATGACTTTTAGATTTTTAGACAACCTTCTGAGCAGCTCCAAATTAGACTATTTTAAGACCATTGAAGATTCATTCAAGGGTAAATGTGAGTGTTTTAAGATAAGATTGAGTCTTCATACACAGAAAATCACACTTCAGTTAAGATCAACAATTCTGTTCTTAATTCGGAGTGATCTTAGTAGTTGACTGTTGAAGATTAGTAAAGATAACAGATTTCATACTTTACTCCCCCTGAATAACACAGTCTATGAATTTCTTATGAAGAGTAGATGAGAAAATGGATGTGGATAAGTCAAAGAGAAGATGAGCAATGAGATATGGATGAAGGCCATACAAGAGCAATGGTTAAGGCTAAGGACCAACTTACGAACATCCAAAGACTCAGCCTTAAAGGTCTAGCAACAGATAAACAGCCTTCTATATCAACTAGCAGTTCTCAACCCTCAACTTGCAGACCAAATAGGGTATCCATGTCCACTTCTCTTCTCCTAAACCAGACTTAAACTGATTTCATAATCAATAACTCAGCAGCAACACTTCACTATTCATCAGACACACACAACCCACTATCCAAGCAGTAATGCAAGAACAACCAACAGACATACCAACCCCAAAACATTATACACACAATCTCTGATCAGCTCAGCTCCCCCTCAAAGTGTGCAAAGATATCAACCAAACATCACTTAATTTTCTTAAGGCACACAGAGATGGAGCAACTAAATGCACATTTCAGATTTAAACTACATGCAATGTTTTGAACTCTTGGTACTTGGCGGAGGTCTAGCCTCTACACATGGCGTGGGTTTCCAGACAGAAGACATCTGCCCTTCTCCCAACTTCCATTTGATATACCAAGAATTCATGCAAACCTATGCATATACTCATGAGCATGAATTACTGAGATATATTAATTAAACAGGTTCTCATGAGAAACATACATGTGGCAGATTGATCAAGAAGTTCAGCATTCATTGCAATACAACATTAATCAAAAAACATTTCTTGATGAAATAGCATTCAATAGTAACACAAGAATAATTTTGACCAATAATGTAGGAACTCAAGGAAAAATTATTCAAACCATAAAGTAAACAAAACAAGAAACAGTAAGGATGGAGTTTAACTGACCTTCTTGTGCCTTGAGTATTTATTCAACCCTTTTTATTTTGTCAGTCAAGGCATGCCTGCAAGACAGAATCACCTAGCATATCTAGGAGCCCAAGAACCCTTGGGTCCGATTAGATGAGTAACACCTCTAGCAGGTGTACTCCAATTATTCCAGGCATTCAAATCAGAATTTATCCAATAACATTCAACCATGGTATGACCAAATTTTCCACAGTGATTGCATCTTGGATACTTATGATTTTGTCTAGAGTTATTCATGATGTGTATGTTTCTAAAAGGAGGTAATTGAGCATGTTTAGCTTGATAATATTTCTTTACAGACCAGCATTGTGATGCTACATGCCCGACCTTCCCACAATTAAAACACTCCAAATTCAACACAACATGTTTTTTAGCATGATAAATCTATGGGTTATTGTTTTTAACATGAACCTTCTGAGTTTCAGATTTTCTAGCATATTTATTTACATGACTGTTTTGAGTATGAATTTTTCTAAAAGTTTGATTTTCTTGTCTCATTAAATTACAGTTCTGCATGTAATGGCCTCTTTTTCCATAATAATAGTATGCATCAGAAACATTTCTAACAAGTCTTTTCACAGATATGTTTTTAACTGTATTTACATGTTTGCATGCATTTAATTCGTCATTTCTCAAAATAATGCAATCATCTATAACATGTCCTTTCCTACCACAGTAGTGACATGCATGTAATTTAGTGACAGGTTTGTTCATGATATGTCCAGAAGTATCAAGAGCATTCACTGAAGGAACATTGTTCTTCTTTTTCTGTTTCTTGACCTTTTTCAGATTTTTAATTGAATTTTTTGATTTCTGAACAGTAAAATTAAAAACAGATGAACCAGAGGGTTTTTCTTGTTCTGAGCTTTTTACAAACATAGTTGAATTCTTCTTGTCATTAACTTTCTTATTAACTGGACTATAGCCCAGACCTTCTTTCTGAAAATTTACATTCAAGTCAAGGAGTTTATTCAAGTTGTCTTTCCCTTTAACAAATTTTGCCAAGGAATTTTTCAGATCTTCAATCTCAGTTTACGAAGAAGCAATGCTAATCTCATAACTCACAATGTCAGTTTCACAGGAGATTACTTGATGATGCAGAGCATCATTCAAACTTGGGAGTTTGTATATTTCCTGTTTTAACTTTGTTTCACAGTTAGCTTCATTTTCTTTCAAGACAAATTTTTCTTTTTCCATAGCTAACCATTTTTCTGACATAACAACATTCAGGACCATTAGCTTTTTGTTCTATTCTTTCATATGGCTATTTTCTTCTAACAATTTATCTTCATATTGATCAGCTTCCTTTTTCTGTTCAAGCAATAGCTCATTTTCTTCTTTTAAGGACCTGATTAGACTCTTCTGCATGTTATCAACAGAATCAAGATCTTCAATCAATTCCATTAAGAATGTACATTCCGTGCATGAATTTTCAGTTTTAAGGAGTTTGTATTTAAGACTTTCATTCTCAGATTTTAATCTATTTATTTCAGATCTCTCCTTGTTAAATTCCTGTAACTTCATTTTAAGATTTTCAATTTCAGCTCTTAGTGTTTTATCTTCAGTATTATCAGATTGAATGCTGGCATTTAATTTGTTCACAGATAAACATTTCTCACAAGAACCTTCCCTCTTTTTCATGTCTGATTTTAGATTTTCATTCTCTACTTTTAAACATGTAATTTTAGATATCATTTCTCTTCTTAGCTTTCTCTTTTTAGACTTTACTTTCTCATATTTTTCAATCAAATGTTCATGCAATGCAACAAGATCTTCAAAACTAAAATTATCAGTTTCAGAATTTACCTGTGAAGATGAATCTTCCAACTGATCACTACTATGATATCCGGCCATGAGGCACTTCACTTCATCTTCACATTTGCTGGCTGCTATCATGTTGATGATTTCAGTGGCACTCCTACACGTAGAAATGAACGAAATTTGGTCAACATTTATTGCCCTTCTCGTTAGTTCCAGGGCCTTTTGATTCTCAGAAAACTTCAGTCTATCTAAAGCATTCCATTGGGATTTATCCTCAGGAATGTCATATGGACTAAGTGCAATAAGTATCCACAAATTAGGATCAACAGAAATAACGTAGTCTCTAAATTTCGCAAACCAGCCATAAAACTCAAAACCACTAAACTGAGGAATTTCAGCCATTACAAACAAAAACAAATCAGATCGAAGACAACAATGAATGAAATGAAAGCAGCTTGCACCAAAAATGGGACATGATCTAATCTACAGGTCGTTGGACCTTTTGTTGCAGATTCCCGCTCTAATACCAATTTTTAGCAAGATGTAGTGGTGCAAACCAAGATTCAGAGGGGGGGGGTGAATGAATCTCCCTCTAAAAACTTGATCAAATTAAAACTTA